>JAJEJO010052232.1:0-62703 GCA_020662805.1 Glaucomys volans | reverse complement strand
ATTTTCAGTATCTTGTACTTTTTATTGATCTTTTCCCTCAGTAGACTTTTTTTTACTATTTCTGGTTTGAGGTTACTGTGTAAAATTAAATTATCTTTCTATTTTTCATTCACCCTGACAATTTTGGTTTTCTGTGAGAGAAAAACTTATCAATATATTTCTATTTTCCTATAATAAAACCTTAAATCTCAGGTCTAAATTCTAATTTTTTTTAAATCAGGTAAGTGTTGAAGGAAGACACCTTCTGAGGTGACTTGCAGACCCAGAAGAAGTTCTCCAATCACAATTAATAAACTAAAGACAAATAAAAATAATATAATACTACATAAAATGTCTACGTCAATATTTTATAATTAAACAGGATATAATCAAGTTAAATATTCCTGAAATAAAGACAATATTCTGTATTCTCAAGGACACAAGTTCCTTTGTACTCAATGAGGAATAAACACACTGAGATTTGTGGCTGAAATCTGAACAGAAAGTTTACAGAACCTCATTTTAGTGAGAGTGAGTCATAGAATTTTTATGGGTCTTGTTTTATTTTTCTTTTATCTGGGGTTTTTAAGAGTACCAGTGAATGTCTCTGGTTTACTCCAAGGTGGGTAAGCTTCCTTGATTCAAGGACAGCATTTTAACTTGTGCGTGGGTGACAAATCACAGGAATGGAGGAAATAAACCTTTCATCCTTGTAGACTCTGGAATATTTGGAGGGAATCAAACTCCAGAAATGAAAGTATCAATTTTAATAATTCCACAACAATTATTGCTAAAAGATGTTCTTTCTATTATTTCATTTTATTTAAAAATATAACCATCTTATAAAACATTTTCCAGGAAAGAGAGAGAGGGTTGGTGGGCTGTAGGGGAGAATTTGCTTCCCTGCCTGTTTAGCTTCTAGGAGCTGCTGACATCATTTCCTGGCTCATAGTCTCTTTTTTTTTCCCAATCCACCATTAAGTTTTGTTTTTCTCACACTACACTCTTTCTACTTTTTTACGACCATAGAAATGAAAATTCATACCCCATTTGTGTGCAATGAATCAAAATGAAGTCTGTAAAAATAAATAAAAATAAATATAAAAGAACAGCAATATTAAAAAAAAAAAACCTGGAGGAAGACTTCCTAGAAACTTTCAAGAATTCAAATACTAGATTCCCCTCACAGAATTATAGCCTTTCTATCTCAAATTTCCAGAATAGCCTTTCCATCTCAAATTCAGTTGATTAGTGGTTTTAATTGTATCTGAAACCTTAATTACTTTTTACTATGTAAGATAACATAGTCACAGATTACAGACATTTAGGCAAGAACATCTATGAAAACCAATATTCTACCTACCACACTAGATTTATGCAATCATTATTTGTTTTTGTCAGAAAAAATCAGAGCTGACTATATAGATTATACATGTTTTGTGTTCCTATCATAAAAGTGATTTTTGTGGGGTTTTCTATTATGAGTATGCATGAGCACACACACACACACACACACACACATATCTATACTGACTCTATTTCAGGCTACCTCTATTGACAAATCCAATTTCCATCTTGATCTTGATGATTGATACTTTACATTTGTCAAAATAAGTAATGATGAAACATCAACTTTGTGTATATATGTTTGTATACATACTACAAAATGTTCAGGATATATTCATAATTACAGAATTTATTTGTCTTTGCTAACCAAATTTCTATTTCTGTTAATATAATGGTCAAACTAATGATTCAGTTAGTCCTTGGACCCATAGATATCACTGAAGTTATTAGGAATAATTTAATACTTACTAATTTGATGCTTTAAAATAGCAATTTCATTGTGTCATTTGCCATTTTCTCAATTAGTAATGTAAGGATATTTCCATTCCTGTGGTTTGACAGAATAAACACGTATCATATGCTTATTAGCCATCCTATTCATTTTGAATTAAAATGTTCACTTTAAAATGGCTCATTTGAAAATTGAGTTATTTTAATTACACTGATCATTTATTAAAATTAATTTCTTTAAACCTATGCCTCATGCTTTAGTTTTGATTATAGAACCTGTTGCCTCATGCAATGTTTTAATTTTGAGGTTGTCAGTGCTTTCAGTCTTTCATGGATTCTGCTTTTTTTTTTTCTTACGAATGTGTGTTTGTGTGTGTGTGTGTGTGTGTGTGTGTGTGTTTAGTTTTTATTTGTTTTGTGCTCCCACTTCAAGGCTGAAAATGTTTCCTGATATTATCTGATTATTTTGTTTTGCCTATATTTAGTTACTTCACATGTTTGTTTGTATTTAATACTTTAATTGTGGAGATTTTCCTTGTGTAGTTTTACCAATATGTAGCTTTACTTACAAGGTTTTTTATACTTAATAACCAATTTCTCAAACCATATACATTTTGTACTGCTACAATATAATGTATACATGCCCAAAAATCACTGTGTTATGCAAATTGACTCTCCCCCAAACATAGGTCTTATTGAAAAAAAAACAGGGGTACAGGAAACATAGTGGAAAACTTCACCAGTGACACACAGAAAACCTAGGAAAAAGTCTTATGTTTTGTGAAGGTGAATATCTGAAGAGCTTGCACCTATGAGTTATTGTCTATTACTACATAGAGGAGTTTCTGGAAGCATATGCAAAGTTGTAACACCAGATGTAAAGGCATGTGTCTCATGCATGATGAATGAAAATAGCTGGACATTTCAATGTGCATGTGAGTGTATTCTGTATATTTTTACGAGTCTCAATTTACCAGGTGCAGTTTTCTGCATTCACTTAGACCTCATCTGGAATAGAATTACACATAAGCAAATGGAATTCACATTATGAGAACTGTTCCAAAATATAAAGGTTATGGAATAAAAAAAGCCTTATAGAAGACTGGCTAATTAGAAATATAACCCAATTTACTCCCTATGTCTTTATATATAACATGAATCTTTTTCTGTATTTCATATTTATTTCCTTGACTCATTTGTTTCTTGGAAAAAGAAATGGAGTCATTTTTCATGTTTAATTGTATTAATTTTATATTTTTTCCTTTTGAGTACATTCATGACCATTTTTGAACATTTTTGAAATATGGGAGATCCCTTTTAGAATATTTTTAAAAATTCTACAACTTTCTGGTGAAATTTTATTAAAACATTAACATCGAATATATAAAATGAAAATATGTATTTTTGCAATATCATGATCCAGTTTGCTTGACCCTAAAATTTTCCATAGTGGAATCTTCTGACTTCATTCAGACTCCTAACTCGTAGACTTCAGTGTGAGCTGAGAAAGCGCTTTAATAGAATATAATCCCATCTAGCTTGGTTAAAAAATCCATATGTCCTAATATCAGCTGGAGAGACAGAACTAGGCCATTCCAACACATGCCTGGGAAAATAGTGTGGGTTGAGTTGCACTGAAGGACAGTCCATTCCTGTTGCTTCTTTCTACAACTGGAAGCAGTGGACAAGGGTTCCTGAGGAGACTGGGTGAAGTTAGAATTAAAGGTTTGTTTATTAGTTTTGTTCTGTTACTTTCATTCCATTTCTTCAAATTTACAAACACCAAATGCATTTGCTTCATTATGGACTTAGAGATATAAAGACCAAATTATGATAAAAGAAGAAAAAATCAAGTACTATACTAAAAACAGCAGCAAAATATTGTTAGAACTATAAAGGATCAACTAATTCTAACCTATTTATTTAGAAATATGGAACTATATATAAGCATACTATAATATGCTCCCCCTAGGATGAATGTGTGTGTATTTATATGTTTATATGTATGTGTGTATATACCATTTGTGCTAAGTTAAAATGATAGCTTATATTTTAATAAGCAGAGAAGTGAAACGGACATAGATTGAAAGAATGTTCTAAATGAATATTTTAAGTTCTAGGTATTAATATTTGCCTATCATTTTTTTTTTTTTTGGAACCAGAGATTGAACTCAGAGACACTTGGCCACTGAGCCACATCCCCAGCCCTATTTTGTATTTTGTTTAGAGACAGGGTCTCACTGAGTTGCTTAGGGCCTTGCTAAGTTGCTGAGGCTGGCTTTGAACTCGCAATCCTCCTGACTCAGCCTCCCAAATCGCTTGGATTACAGGCGTGCGCCACCACGCCCGGACTTGTCTATCACTTTTTAACACAGAATATCTAGAGTGTGGTATGCTTAGAGGAAAATATTGAGATACACATCTGAAGTGGTAGGAAGGACTTAGATTTTAAAATGTACCTGGATGGCTTTTGCTGAAAGAAAACAGCACAAAATATATAAAAGTCATTAGAGATGAATGTATGGCTATGTGACTTTCATAATGAGATAAAAAGTATTTGTTCATAGATAAAAACTTTAAGAAGGAAAGTCTGCCCAGTAAGAAGCAGGGATATCTCATGATGGTATCATATAGCTAACAAATGGGAATTGATGTACCAAGCAACTAGAGTGAGATTCTGGCACCAAACTTCTTGGGCTCAAAATCTTGCTCCATTATGTCCCAGTTCAGATCATAAGAAAATCATGTAATATCCTATGGCTATGTTTCTTCATCTTTAAAATGGGTGAAAAACAGCATTAGCTCATAAATGATTGTGAGATTTTTATTTTAAAAATAGGGGTTAATGATCATAGAACAGGAAACATTCTAACAGTCATTCATAAATCTTACGTAGCATTATATTTTGATGATCATCACTGCTGCTGCTACTTATGTAACATTCTGAGGGAGCAGGCAGCACATTACTTCTCTGTGTTATTAATCCTTTGCCCTCTTTGAAGATCCCTTCTATCATATCCATAGCTACTGCAATACCTTTTACTGTTTTACCTCATTATTTTAGGTCACTTTCTAAGAATGCAAAAGACATTCATGCAATGAAACCTACTTAGTCTTAAAAATAGTAATTTATAACAAAAAATATTTTCATCTCTTTGGTTTAGCTCAGAGTTCACTGCTACTTGACATCCTAAGACCTAAAGAAATCCTCTGAAGTCTCTGCTATTGAAAATAGAGCCTTTGTTTACTTAATTCATAGTCAGTTTATGTTCAGATGTGCTTTCCTAATAGATTTATGTAATTTCTCTCTTAAATTTAATTCTCTTTTGTTTCCCTAGTATATTTAAATGAAACAAAACTTTTAGGCACTGGCTTAGATAAACAAACTTTCTCAAAGCTATTTATGATAAATGTGTTGAACAAATAAAAATCTTTGCTCTTGCTGAAATGCACTCTAGTAATCAGGATAACTAAAAATATGGCTGTCACAGTCACATTCAGATGCCCTATCTTTGTTTTCTCTTTCCATATTCCCTCTCTTTAAGATTATCCACATGAAAGCTTTCTCTACATTCCATTAATCTCTTCTCCACCTGAATCCTAAATGCTATAGCTCCTATCACAATTGGCTTCTGAAAATAATAATAAAGTTACAAAGAAAGGATTAGGATAATAGGCTGAGAATAAGAAACAGACGGAAGAACCATCAAGAACTAAAACTGTTTATTTTTTTATGTTGGCAATAACAATTGGGAGACCAACAAAGAAGACAGATGAAAAATGGTTTAAGCCAGGACATATTTAGCTATTTAAATAGAATGTTTTTCATATTATATCTCTATTAAATGATTTTGTAAAATTTCCACAGAGTGATAGCTTCTGCATAAAATAATTATTTTAAAATTTTTCCCTTTAGAATTTAATTATATTAAATTTACTTACCCTTTGGATAATACCTGGCATATTAATTTGCTCTTAAAGGTAATAAATAAAAGACATATATTCAATTCATTGCTTTAACTTTTTAAAACATAGTATTTATTTAATTTGTTATTTATAACATACAAACCTATAAAAAGTGCTAAACAATTGTCTTGGTTACATTGTAATTAGTCAAATTCTATGACAAGTTTCTCCACTTTTTATTATGAAATGAAATATCCCCCCTTCTATAATGCTGAAGGGTAATGGCATGCATAAGTGCACAGCTCACCAGTGGAACTGTGATCTATAATAATTATTTTTAATCTGCTTGTCTAATGTATAGAAAGAAATTCCAGTATTAATGTGTTTTGCATTTTTTGGTTGATTCTGGAATTTTTTAATGTTTCAGTGACAGGAAAAAAATTGTTCATCCCTATTGAAGGACGTCTGTATTGAAAAATAATAATGGCAATGCTGACGTATTCAAAATATCTCACAAAATTTTCTTAAAAAATCATATCATATGTCCTCATTTCTTAGCCCTTTCTTCACATTAAGTTATCAGAAAATCCTCCTCAAATTTTTACAGATATATACACACACTTTGGCACAGACAGGAAGTGACTTATATGTCAGCAATTAACAGTAGTTTTCATAAACACACTGCCTTATTGCAGAATATTTCACAGTGTTGTCAACTGGGATGCAGAATCATGGTCGGTATGAATTAGCACTTTTATAAACTGCACAAGCAAACTATAATCTTGATCTTTATAAACTGCCCAAGAAAACTATAAACTACCCTTGGAGTATCTATGTATAACATTTATGAAATGATGCAGTTTGTATATTGGCAGCTTATCATAGTCAATTCTATTTCAATAAAGCTATTTATTTAAAAGACTAAAAAATAATTTGTGAACATGAACCCTGCTTCATGTATTTCCAGTTGTCAGTTTATGAGTCCAGTGGGTAAGGTTTACTCATTTTGTACAAAGGAGTTGGAAAAGTGGCAGATGAATTCGATAATAAGACTGTAAGGAAGGATTTCATTTATTAACATGATCAATAATCAAGTTGGTTTGACTCTAAGCTGAGCAAACAGTTTATTTAGAAAATTAATTCCACCCTTTTATTTCATTTATAGATTCGTCTTATATCATTTATTTAGAGCCTATTATGTACAAGCATTGTGCTACCTGCTAAAACAAATTTTCTAAACTAGATGATAATACTCGTTCTCCAGGGACTTAAAAAGTAATGGACTTTTACTAAAGATAGTTTCTCTGTATATTGAAAATAAATATTAAAATTAAGACAAGAAGATACAATTTTTTTAACCATGCTCAACTTAATAGACTAAGAAATGAACAACTTGGAACTCAATAATTAGGTTAGAGAAATAGTGAGAGATGTGACTAAATGACAGGACTAAATGAAAAGGAATATGTTTTAGGATTTTATCTAAGTCAGCAATGACTCCTCCTCTGGATGAAGCCCACATGATTTATCCTAAAGGTCATGAGATTTAATATACACAATTATAATGGAAGAATTTTGTCAAAGAATTATTCTAATTGCATGCATTGCTTTCTTTCTACCAGGTGGAGTGACAGCATGGTTTCAACACTATATCCAGTCAGCCCGGGTTAGAAACCTGGATCATCATTTACTAACCACTTGACCTTGGTCAGTTCACTCAATATCTCTGATAAAAATACCAAGTTAAGCCCAGGATTATTCCAAGAGTAAATTAATTAATGTTTGCAAAGGACTTAATACCAGAGACAAGCTAAGTACCATAAAGATATTACTATTAATTATCACCATGAAAGCTCAAGGCTCACTGAGATTGCATAATTAACTTGTTCTGCTGTGGAAAAAGGCAGGTAAAAAGAAAGAGATTTCATAAAGAACTTCAGACAAGTTTTATGACTTTGGAGTCATTCTGCATTAGTTAGCTTCCTGTAATGTGACCAAAATACGTGAGAACAACTAGGGGAGGACTGGTTTATTTTACCTCATGGTTTTAGAGGTCTCAATCCATTGTCAATTAACTGTTGCTCTGAGTCCCAGGTGAGGTAGAACCTCATGGCAGAAGAACATGGGAGAAAAGTTGCTTACCTCATGGTAACCAGGAGCAGAGAGAGAGCAGAAGAATGATCCAGACAAAATAAGAGACCCAAAGACAAGTCCCCATTGACATGCATCCTTTAGCCACATACTGCATGCCTACAGTTACCACCGAATAAAGTTGGCCTTTCAAATTGCTAAATGATCAACCTATTAATCCACTGCTTAGGTTATGGCTCTCATAATCTAATAATTTTACCTTTTACATTGTCACAGGAGATTTTGGGGGCATATCATATCCAAACTATAATACATAAATAAGTATATTGTTGCAATTTTTTTTCTTCTGTGGAAAAAAAATTAGTCCTTAGCAAAATCCTATCAAGTCTACATTAATTTTTAGAACTATAGTCAACAGACACATCCTTTATTTTTAAGAGGAACATTAACCCAAAAGTACATTTAATTTTATGAATATAAATAGATTTTTCAGAGGAATTTGGCTGCATGAGGAAGTTATTTTCCTCATGTTAGGTATGATATATGTACCATAGAAACTATAGAAACAGCAATAGCCACAATTTGCTAATCCCCATTTTATGAGGTCATCCTAAATTATCAGATTTGACCAGTATCACCCTTGATCAGTCAAGGCTTATGTAGACTCCTGATATCTTGATATCCTAGTTGGAAAGGCAGCTTTACTTTCTGTAGTTTTCCGTGGAATTCTATATGGTAAAAATTAATACATTTCATATTTTGGGTATTATTTTTGAATAATGAATAATACACCAGTATCTGTAGTCTGATGATTTTTTTAACCAAAGCATTTTCTCTCAGAAGGAAGTTAAATTATCTAGACACTAAGATTGTCTCCATTTCTCTTTGTTTTTGCTGTATTTATTTATTCTTATTCAAATTTGATCCACAAAATGTCAATATTGGCATTTTTCGAAGTACTCTCATTTCTAATAATGAAATATACTTCATGGCAAATAATTTTTTGTCATAGTCTGAATTAGTATGTGTATTCTGGTAAGGAAGAAAATTAAAAGGAAAGTAATAATTTTACTATCATTCAAAAAAAATGTCTAAACTACAGGTGAAAGAAACTCAAAGTTCTATATTTCAACATGTTGCCATTCATATAAATTGCAGTTCACTAAGTCTTGTTTAAGGAAGATATCATTAATTAAAAATATTTTCCAACAACATTTTTGCATTTTTAGAGTAGAATCACACTATTGCTGCAATCTCAGAAGTATGCTTAATATGGAAAGCATGTCAACATATAAAAACATATTTTACATTCCATGTAAAATAATTAGGAAGTAACATTGCAAAATTTTTTTCTTTCATTTTAATTAGGTTATAATTTATACAACATAAAATGCATAAAACATTGATTTTTAACCACATACACCCATGTCTCAACCAAATCACATAGAAATAAAATATTCCAAAACCCAAAATATTCCCTCTTTCTTCCCCATCGATCTGCTCTCCCTTCTACACTGCAATACAAAGACAGGTCCTTTTCTCTGAAATAGTTTCAATACATTTCTATCTGTTTGTCTTTATCAATAGTAATTCCATTGCTGAGCTATATTCCATTGTGTGAATGTACCACAATTTTCTTTATTCACCTATTGATGTATATTTGAGTTGTATAATTTCCTAAGACAAGAAATTTTGATGATATATTTTTATTTGTAATTTTTCTTCTTAAATGTCTAAATCCTATTGTAAGCATACAAGTAATAGGGAAAAGTGGCAATATTTTAAAATTCTACCAATATATCAAAATTCCAATTTCACATTCTTGCCAACAAACATGGTTGATTTTTTAAAATTTATTAGCATAATTGATTTTTATCACAAAATAATCTAAAACCTCAAAATCCAACAGTGTTTTGTAGAATTATTAGCATACACAACTTTAAAATAAATTTTTATATCCATTTATTATTATTAAACCTAAAATATTTTAATATTATCCTGTTTAGTAATTATTGAATACTACACTTCCTTCCTCCCCAAAGCTTTATTCATTAGAGGCTAATATGCATGTTGAATTAAATTTTGGAAATTTTCACAATGTCTTTTTCTATCAAAAAATGTGTTTAAATTTTATTGTTTATTACAGTAATATGCAATACATAAATGAGTAATAAATGTAATGATTAGCTACAGAGTTATTGTAAGTTAGTTTCAGAGATTCATGATAGCATTGCATAAATAGTTCATAACAAACTCAAATGCAGTCAATCTCAACTACATTGAATAATGATATTATTTCAGAAATAATACAAGTATTTTTAGAGTTCAAATTATATAACTAAATATTTAGGATCTTTCCTATGCCTGTACTCTTGAATATATTCTTCAACATTATTTGAAGTTTCAATTTTATTAACTAATACTTAAAATATGTGTACGATCTTTTTGAACTGATTCCAAATATTTCATCACCCTAATTCATGCAGTAGAGAAAACAAATATCTTGTGGTGTGCTCTGTAAGTAGAGAACATTGGAAAAATTTGAAACCCTGTGAAAGACCTATAGAATTCTCACCTTATTTAGAAAACAAGGTTTTCTGTTAGGATATGGTGATTAACCAGTTTAGAGCTGTCCAAAAACTTGAATGAGGGATGAAAATGTTTGTGACTTCAAAAATAACACATTCCTATGAAATAATATCTCTTCTCTTTCAGCATTTGTAAGTTTTAAAGTTTGAAATAGTCCTTGATCTATCTCCTTTCCCAAAACATTGTCTCACTCATGGGCATACTGTCAAGTATTATATCTTACTACATTTACCACCTTGTAATATTATAAACTTATTCATATTCATCTTTTCACGGTAATTTTTTGTTACTCTCTTTGGATAACAAATGAGTGGGTAAAAACCTACTCATATTGTTAAGGGAATATGGAATATATTAACCTACTTTTGCTGTGAAAAGATAAGATGGATAGAAAAATTCCTAGAGGGAAATACATTAAGACTGGTTTCTATTCAAGAGATGGATTTAAAATTTATATGACAATATGGAAGACATTTGAAGATTGTCATAGTGAAACTTGAAAAATTGACAAGTTCTAACAGGTTTTCATTCAAATAAGAGTTCTCTTCCAAGAGACAGTATTAAAATATGGCACAAGCTAACTCATTTTAGCATACCCATTGGTATCCTTAAACCAATGGCAACTTTTTATTAGGATACTGAAAAGGAAGTTCATAAACTGATTTACAATTTCTACTTTAAGATTTTCAATTTAGTATTATTTTGCTTCTTATGTTTCCTAATTCTCATTAAGAAAGAAAGTAAGTCTTAAGCTATTTTGAGTCTCTTACCGACCTGAGTACTTTTATTGATAGGTAGAATAGTTATATGAATTTGGACCAAACAACTACATGTTAGTCAATTACTTCAAGGATTCAGCACATAAACATTTTATGTTAGTCAGTGTGCTAAGGATAGTTATGTGTCAATTAACTATAGGGATACAGTGTGAGAGATGCATCATTATGTGATTTCGTCTTCACATGGACATCATAGTGTATACTAATACAAATTATGACAGCTACAATGTCCATAGGCAGCTGTCATACCTGAATTCTTATCTGACCAAGGCATCATTTTGTGGTGCACGACTGCATAAAGATCAATAAAACCCACACTGGCAATAAAATAATGATTTCCCCCCTGCTTGAAGCTATTTACTACAGCAAAATGTTTAGCATGAAAGTATTTCCAGATGTATTATAGCCATGGAAATTCAGAATTAACACTTTTTGTGTACTTTTATATTTTGTATTTGTTCTATTTATACATGACAGTAGAATGCATTTATGCATTTTGATAAATCATACATACATAAATGGAGTATAATTTCTCATTTTTCTGTTTGTACATATTGTAGAATTACATTGGTCATGCAACCATATATATACATGAGGTAATAATGTCTGTTTCACTGTACTATCCTTCCTACCCCCAAAACCCTTCCCCTCTCTTCACTCCCCTCTACCTAAAGTAACTATATTTCCCTAGTGTCACACCCCCTTGCCTTTTTGTGAATTAGAATCCACACATCAGAGAAAACATATGACTTTTGTTTTTTTTGGGTTTGCTTTATTTCACTTGGCATATTCTCCAACTCTATCCATTTACCAGTGAATGCCATAATGTCATTCTTTTTTAAAGCTGAGTAATATTTCTTCACACACACACACACACACACACGTATATCCCATTTTCTTTATCCATTCATCTATCGAAGGACACCTAGGTTGGTTCCATAGTTTAGCTATTGTGAATTGAGCTGCTATAAACATTGATGTGGCTGCATCACTGTGGTGTGCTGATATTAAGTCTTTTGAGCATAAACCCAAGAGTGGGATAGCTGGGTCAAATGGTGGTTCCATTCTGAGTTTTCTGAGGAATCTCCATATTGCTTTCCATAATGATTGCACCCATTTATATTCCCACCAGCAATGTCTGAGTGTACCTTTCTCCCCAAATAAGAGACCCCAAATAACCAAATCAAACCCTAGCACAAAAAGTGAAGCAGGAGGCATCACAATACCAGATTTCAAACTATACTAGAGAGCTGTAGTCATAAAAACAGCATGGCATTGGCACCAAAACAGACACATAGCCCACTGGTGCAGAATAGAAGACACAGAGACACATAAATAAAGTTATCTCATACTAGACAAAGGCACCAACAAAATTGACTGGAAAAAAGATAGCCTATTCAACAAACGGTGCTAGTAAAAATGGATAGCCACATGTAACAAGATGAAATTCAACCTTTATCTCTCATCCTGCATGAAACTCAACCCAAAGTGGATCAAAGACTTAGGCACTAGAACATAGACCCTGTGACTACCAGAAGAAAAAGTAGGCCCAAATCTTCACCATGTCAGCCTAGGACCTGACTTCCTTAACAAGACCCCTAATGTGCAAAAAGTTAAATCAAGAATAAATAAATGGCATGGACTCAAACTGAAAAGCTTCTTCTCAGCAAAAGAAACAATCAATAATGGGAAGAGAGAGCCTATGGAATGGAAGAAAATCTTTACCACATTCACCTCAGATAATACACTTATTTTAAGAACAATTTCACATAATAGAGCCTGCTCTTAGTTCTGTAGGGAGGGTTTAGTCTCTAAAATTTAAAAATGTCCCCTCCTCAATATATTTTCAAGGACAAATTCAATTCTATATATTATACTATACTGTATTATACTACATATTATACTTAATTTCTGTGTATTGTGAATACATAGAAATATTTATTTTCATGTTCATGTTAGTCAGACTTCTTAAGAAAACAGAAGCAATAGGAAAAAAAATCCTCATGGAGTCTAAATCCCTTGATCTGCCTGCCCTCTGCATTTGGAGGACAGGGAAAGCCAGAGGGGTAGTTAGAGAACTGAGAGCTGTAGAGCCAGTGGTAAGTTCCAGTTTCCAGGTCTTAAGGTCTGTGAACCAGGAGTGTTGAGGACAAAAGACTTCTGTCCCAGCTGGAACTGTCAGACAGAGTGGGAATGTGTCTTTTTTCTGCAGTTTCTCTGCAGTTTATTTGTCTTGTTTTGTTTTGTTTTTTTTAATTGCACTATTCCGATTCTCAATGTATTAAATGATGCTCACTGACATTGGGGAAGTCTATCTACTTTACTCAATCTAGTTCACATGGTAGTGTCTTTTTGAAACACCTTCATGGGTGCACAGAAAAATAGTACTTAACCAGCTTTATGGGTATCCATTGGCTTAGTCAAATTGACTCATCAAATTAACCAACTTCTTGTCTCAAAGAGGAGACACACCATATCAACTATGGTGTGTAAATAGGGACATTCTATTTTGTCCTCTTTAGGCATCAGCCTTAAGGCTTTTTGTTTTCTTATAAGGATTTCTTGTGATATGGCTGATTAACTGAGCCAAAGTGATCCACAAGGAATTCATGTTGACTTCAGAATTACAGGAATAAATTTATCTAGTGATCCCAAATCAATGCTTTAGCTATTTGTATTTGTCCCACCCCATTTCCACTCTTCAAACAGTTAATGGAACGTCATTCCCATAGATGAAAAAAACTTACAGATTAGTACAACAGGTATATGATGAATGTGTTCTACCCAAATTAAGACACTATTTTTATGAATTCCATATTAATAATTACTTACTACAGTATTTGACATCATGAAGTGTCTATGTGTTTTTGTGTGTGTATGTATGCATGCACAACTAGAATACCTCAGTCATTACATAATTAAATTTTATAGACAAATTTAGCCGTATACACCCACATAGGCAGGCACCTGCACACATCAATACAAACACAAAAAGGAAATTAAAGTTAAATCATACCTTTAATATATATGTATATACATATGTATATTAATAACATACATTAGTGTATATTATATCATATAAATGTAAGCTCAGTTTTGACTACAAGTGCCTACAGATGTTATTCATAAATATAGAAGTTTTAATTCCATAGTCCTAGTTGTGTATTTATTTTCTTTGTATTTTTATTGGTCTATATAGTTATACATAATAGTGGGATTCATTTTTACATAATCATCAACACATATAACATAGTTTACTCATTCTCAAGCTCCAGTACTTTACCTTTCCTTCCTCCCCATTCTCTTCTTCTGCTCTACTAGTCTCTCTTGTATTTATTAATTGTTTATAAATTGGTACATTATACATAAAGTATAATCCATTGTGTTGAATATAGTATAATTTTGTCAGTCTCACTCTGCAGTTGGTCACCATGCCCACCCTTCCTCTCTTCCCCTCATTCTCTTCCTCTACTCCACTGTTCTTTTTCATTTTTATGATTATCCCTCCTTTTTTTTTCTTGTTTCTATCATGGTTCCACAAATGAGAGAAAATATTCAGTCCTTAACCTTCTGAGTCTGCTTTAGTTCACTTCCATAATGTTCTTAAAGTTTCATTCATTTAAAAGAAAATGACAAAGTTACATTGTTCTTTATTTCTGAATACATTTTTATGCATATACAGCATATTTTCTTTATCCATTCATCTCCTGACAGACACCTAAGTTGGCCCCATAACTTGCTGTTGTGAATTGCACTACTATAAATACTGATATGCATGTATCCCTATAGTGTGCTGATCTTAGCATTTTCAGACAAATGCCAAGGGTTATATGGTGTTTCCATGCCCAGGCTTTTGAGGAATCTCCATACTGCTTTCCAAAGTGGTTGTACTAATTTGTGATATCACCAACAATGCAAAAGTGTACTGTTTTCACCACATCCTTAAAAACAATTAATGTTCTTTGTATTCTTTTTTGTTGTTGTTGTTGTTTAAAGTATTTTATTAATCACCTCTAAGCAGTAGTACTTTCTGGAAAACTAAATATGTGGACAACATCAAATTAAAAAGTTGGGCACAGCAAAGAAGAGTGTGACAAGAGAGTCTGTGGAATGGAATGGGAGAAAATCTTTGCCTGTTACTCTTCTGATGAAGTTAATATCCAGAGTATATAAAGAACTCAAAAATTTACTGACTCAAACCAAATGATCCAATTGATAACTGGGCAAATGATTTAAGCAGACATTTGTCATAGCTTTATTTAATTACCCATTGTTCTCCTCTATTTTTTATTATTATAAAATTTCATTTTGCTTACAATTTTACTATGCATGCTATTTGAATTTCCAACTCTTTTCTAATTTCTTAGCATCACTAGTAATCAGGAAATGTGAATCAAAGCCACAATGAAATACCACCTCACTCCAATTGAATGACTTTTATCAAAAAGACACAATACCAACTACTGGTGAGATTATTGCAAAAAAGAACCCTTACATGCTAATGGTGAAAATCTAAATTAGTACAGTCATTACAAAAAATAGAATGCAAGTTCCTAAGAAAATTAAAAGGTTTGATCTTGCTATGTATTTGCCTTATTGCTACGTACCTCGGAAATTTTAGTTTTTCTCCACAATAATGCCTTGATAAATAACATGTCTAATGGATCATTCATGCCCTCTCTGTAAAATTTTACAATAACTAATTTTCCTGAACTCTATTTTGTGAGGTTTTATCACATAGATTCTAAAATATTAGGTTCTTAAGTCTTTATGTGGTGAAATCTTAGATCTATCCATGTACCACCTCTGCCACTAAACCATAGGTTAAAAACAAAATCAAACAACCCCCTCCTCCAAAAAGGAGGTGGGGGAGAATAGATGAGAGATGGATCGAAGTAATTTTAAAAGGAATTAACATGCATGAAATTGAGATAAAGCCACATCATTTTTGAGGAAAATGAGTTTGCAATAGTCTTTCATATACTTGTTTCATATGATTGTAATGATTACAAAATTACTGAGAGGAACCATTAGTGTTTCTGCCTCAATCTGAATTTTTACAAGAAACTGTTCTTTCTCAAATAGAAATAATGCTGATTCATCTAAATTAAAATTCTCAGACTAAAATTCTAAAATTTAAATATGTTTTGAAATCAATCCTAAAATATAGTAATCTGACATTAATTTCTGAACTGCAGATTGAACCTTTTGCTTTTTATCTTGAACACGAAGTTCTGTAGGGCTGTTGTTAATTTAGGTGGGTTACCTTGGAAACAAGAGCTCTCTCTCTCTTTTTAACCCATCAATAATGTCATCTACTTCTTTTAAACCACAAAAAAAATTAAATGGAATTTTAAAAAATAAACTATAATGTTTTCTCTTTTCAATTTTAAAGTATAGGTACAGCACAATATATTTAGCAGCAAAATAGCATTCATTAATAATAAATATAACTGAGTTGTTCTAAAATCTATCTTGAGGGTGCCAATGATACAGTCAGTCTTCACAATAAACCCCACTTAGTCTTCAAATATCTGAAAAGCAATAGTTGTTTTGGTAAAAGATATATGTTTGCTGTACTGATTCATTCACTGTAAAATCTAATACATATTAATATGGTCCAACATTTTTGAAGAAAATATGTGCTTTATGCACTTTGCTAAATGGAACTGAACTTTGCTGGATGACATTCTTATGATTGATAAATACTAAGTAGTGGTGCAGTTTCACACTAGCCATTAGCCACTAAAGATCTTTAAATAGAAGCAGAGCAATTACATAGTAGGAAATGAGTCCATTTATTATCACAGATTTTAAGTTGCCATTTCAATAGGAAAGGATAGTTGCAAACTGTCAGTTGATTCAAATATGTTACAATAAAATCCCTGGAGTTATTATGCCTAAGAATAATATATAGATTAAATTATAAGACATTGTTATCACCTACCATTATCTTTAAAAAGTAAGTTTGCCAAGGAAAAAAGCAGAATCAGAGATTGCTAAAAATTTATGCTTGTTTTACATGTTATTTAATTTACCTGTGTAGTGCACTTCTTTACATACCACTATATACAATAGTTTAAAATGACAAAACTTTATAGGTAGTAAATGGAAGCAAAATGACTCTAACTCATGTTAGAAACTATGGATTTAGTGTCTAGATCTTCCATTTTGCAACAGAATTCTTGGGAAATGAATTTTATACTTGCTAGACTTAAATCTTGTTTTTTGTTTTTTTTTTTAATATGGAGGTAAGTCCTACCTTCTAAAATTGTATTACATGGAATTTGGTGATATAGATAAAAATATTATATAAAATGTGTGTCCACATTCAAACCTGCACATGGATGTTTATAGCAATTTTATTCATAAATGCCAAAATTTATGCATAATCAATATTCCCTGTAGTAGGCGAATGGATGAAAGGTACTTCATTCAGACAATGAAATATTTTTCAGCACTGAAACCTAAATGTGATATCAATCCATGAAAAGTCACACAGGGAACTTAAATGCATGTTTACTAGGTGGATCAAACCATCTTAAAATGTCAATACTGCATGATTCCAACTCAATGGCATTCTGGAAAAGGCAAAACTAGGGAGAAAATAAGGACTTGTGGTCTCCAGTTGCTATGGAAGAGAAGGGGCAAATAGGTGGATCACAGAATTTTTAGGTTAGTGTAACCACTCTGTATGACAAAGCAAAGACAGATTCATGTCACTATACACTTGTCCAAATCCACAGAATGTACAGCACCAAGAGTGAACCTTAAGGAAGACTTTGGTGATGATGTGACAATAAAGATTTGTCAATTCTAATAAATGCACCACTTTGATGGAGCATGTTGAGAGTAGAAAAATATATTAATATGTGGGGAAAGAAGCTACATGGAAAATTGATATGCCTTCCTCTCAATTTTGCTGTGAACCCAAATCTGCTCTAAAGGTAAAGTCTAATTTAAAAAGATATTTTATAAGAAATATGAACATATGAGTAAAGGTAAAATTGCATACATGCTACTGTCACAGGTCACTAGTTTATATTAAATTAATTTCGGTTTTTTAACTCACTGAAACATTAATTAAAATTTTCATTGATTAATTAAAATTAATCATTTAGTCATGAAATAACTGCACATGCTTTGTAAAATCCCTAGGTACATTTAAATACTGAAAGTCATTTGAGTGTTCAGTAAATGCTGAATCTGAGTGGAAATAGGGCTCTAATTTGACTCATATATATTTCACGTACATGGAGTGATGTATCATTGTAGTTTACAGACAAAATGGTAAATCTAATATTATGTAACACTGTGTCTACTAGCAAAAGATGAAGTGTCTACATTTTTATTCCTTATCTAACAAAAACATTAAGTAGAAGTAAAACTAGAACTACTAACATTATTTACACATTTTTAAATTAAAATCTGGATTACAAATTATAAATTATAAGACTATATAAAAATAAAGTGCATTTGTAATTGTTCAACAAACTTTAGTTACAGATGCACTTTTTGTGTTTTTGAAAGTAAAATTTATTATTGAAAAGTATTTTGGCTCAAAGATGACTTCACAAATTGTGATTTATTTCTTGTGATTGCCCATAAAGTTAATATAAATATTCTATAATTTACTTACTTATGCTGTTAATAGTCACCTATAAACTTATTTGTATTATAAAATGTATTCTGAGTTGGCAACTTCTACTCCAGATAATTGATTTCATTGTGTCTGAGCAAACTGGAGACAAGGAAGAGAATTATTTTACAGGTATAATACTGAGAGTTTTCCAAACCAGGTAAAAGTTACTGAGAAATGTAAACCATTCACAGATCAAGTATTATAATACAGAGTTTTATAAGTAATGAAAGAGCTATGAAATAAATTGTAGTTGTTAAACCTATAGCATATCATATACACATTTATTAAAATGTAAATATATATTTTAAACAAAAATAGATAAACATAAAAATTTTTAAACACAGGGAAATGTGAACCATATGAAAAAGCAGTTAGGTTTCTATAGTGTGATGAAGTAGTTATTCCCTAGACACCCTCTGCAAACAAATAAATAAATAACAAAGGATTGGGAGCAGGGAATTCTAAAGTTTCTTCTTTAAGTAAAGGAATAAATAGGTAAATAAATAATCTCCAACATTGTGATTAAAATCTCCAGTGTTAAAGGCAAGGGCTGGTGAGATAAACTGAAACCTGTGTTGGTCCTTGAGTGAGAATTGAAATCCAGCATTTCCCTGTGACACACAAAACATAAGAAAGAAGCCAATGCTAGTGACCCAGGAGAAATACAAAACACACATAGATTCCCAAGAAGTTCAAACTTTTAGGTACAGAATAGGAAGGGAGAATTTATTAAGGTTTAAAGAAATAAAACAGTAGAAGAACCAGGAAGTGAAGAGAGAGAAGAGGAGACTGGGGTCCCATTATTCCCTTCAAGGACATGCCTACAATTACCTGGGCCCCACCTCTTAAAGGTCCCATCACCTCCCAATAGCCCCATGCTGGAGACCAAGTCTTTACCACATGGGCTCCTGAGGACTTTTAAAATTCATATGATAGCAATGAGGTATGTAGATGAAAGGTTAAAAAAAGTGCCCAGAAAAACACTCCAGATGCTGGAACTAATGCAAGAGATTTTTTTATTAGGCAGACCAACAGTGTCTGCCTGGAAGAGAAAGGAAAAAGAAAGGGGAGAACATGGCCAGGGAGCTTCTTTTAAACTCTCCAACTTCGAAGGCAAAACGATGATAGGGCCAACTGTTGAAATTGAATTTTGGTGGACTAGGGCTCAGCCAATGGCTGGCGAGGATAGGCCCACAAACAGACCAATAGTGGACTAGCTACAGGGAAGGGGCAGGGGAGCTGTCATCCTCCCTCACCCTCCCTGCAGGCATGCCCTGTGCCCAACCACCGGGGAGGGAGCCCCGGAGGTTGGGCCCTGGGCTGGTAGGTAGCCCAGGCAAGGGTGAGACTGCAGGGCAAACCCAGCACCTGCCAGCTGCCTGCCTGCTGCCTGCCAGGGGAGCTGACAGGGGTGGGGCCCACATGGATGGTGCTGCTCTGACAGCCACGGTGTCAGGCACGGTTGTTGCAGTCTTTTACATTACAGAAGAGTAGCTGAATTCACAAAAATAGAAAGTAGAAAGGTGGCTGTGAGTTAAAGTGGAGAGTTATTTCTAGAGAGGTGGGGAGGGAGAGAAGCAGCCCTGGGGACTGAAATGGAGCCAACTATTTTGAAAGCATGTGTGATTATGTCAAAACGAATCCCACTGTCATGTTTAATCATAAAGCACTAATAAAAACATTTTTAAAAAGTTACAAAAAACAGAACAAGAGGTTTACAAAAAAGTGACAATATTAAAGTGTGTGGCAAACTGAAGAAATATAAGCAATATATGAAAGTATTCAAATTTACAGTTCATTGAATGAGTTCACCTATTGATGAAAGACCTCATTAGAAAGATTCAGAAATAAATATGTAGCAGAAAGGAAAATCCGAAGGTGCTACCATGAAGTCCACAGACATAGAATGTTAGATTATAATAAATAGAAATGGGGAAATAAAGGTAATAAAATGAAGACTTAAAATACCAGACATTTATTCTCTCATTGTTCTATCAGTATAAGCCCCAAATTAAAATATCAACAGTGCTAAGCTCCACTGGAAGTCTGTAGGGAAGAAACTTTTGCATCTTCTAGCTCCTAATGATTCCTGATATTCCTTGGTTTGTGGAAGCATAACTCCAGTTTGTACCTCTGTCCTCATGTGGTCTTCTTCCTTCCTGCCTCTACTGTCCTCTCCTCTTATTATAAAGCCACTACTAATCGGATTTAGTGTCTACTCAATGTCTGTAATAAGTTCATTTCAAGACCATTAAATGAAGGAGAAAACCAAAGGATGTTTGCTATGCTACAGTTGCTCTTATTTAAAACCATGCATATTTGAAAATAAGATCATATTTTGAGATTATCAGAAAAATATGTCTGTACAGTATTGTATAACCATACTACTTTTAAAAACTGAAAATGAAAATAAAAAATACTAAACCAGGTGCTCCAAATTTAAATGGAAAATTTGGCATTCACAGTTTATTAATATATAAAGAAAATGTACATACACAGAATGGAATACTGTTGTTCCATAAAAAATTTATGAAATCCTGTCATTTGCAGCAACATGGGTGGAAATGGAGATCATTACACTAAGTGAAATAATCCAGGCACATAAAAATACTGAATAATTTCCCTCATGTGGAATAAAAATTTGACCATAGAAGTTGAGAATAAAATGGAGGTTACCAAAGACTGGGAAGGCAGGAGAGAGGAAAGACAGGAAAAAGGTTGATCTCAGGGTTCAAGGTTACAGTGACTTAAGTTCACGGAGTTCTGGTGTGCTTCTGCACAGTGGCAATCATCTGGAAATATTAGGAACACATTTCAAAATGTTTGGATAAACGTTTGGAACTATTTAGTAAGCCAAGTGCTGTTTTGCTATATTTAATTATACTATAAATTTATTAAATTGAATTTATCAATCATTAATATTTTGAGATTTCTATGACTTATCAGATCCTTTATTAATTGGTTTTAAGGGGACCTTTAAGTGAAAATCGAAAGCCAGAATTCTTGGTGTTCTACGATGCATGTTCGTGAAAACCTTTATTTTTTCATTTTTTATTTGTTCTCCTGGATTTGTTTGACTTACTGGTCAGCTCAAAGAATATGTATCAATCATTTATTTTTCTTTTTGACTAGTATTAAATTAGTTTGGAGTCTTTCTGCATCCAGCTGTTTCAAAGTTGTAGCTTACATTTGACATGACCAATTATATATTCTCTTCTCTCCTTAAATGCACATGATTAAAGCAGGAGCAAATATTCCTCATACAGGTCAGTACATTGTGTGCTCCAGATATTGGCATATTGAATATATTTTATTTTCTCCTTCATTTAAGAAGTTTTTCTTGCTTTATTTCATTTTGTGACCTTGCCTCAAGAAAACAGAATTTGATCTTGCTAGGCCCGTGAAGTCAAATGCTAACATTAAAAAATAAATAAATGAAATCTATAAATGAAGTATTTTGAAAGGGTTGGAATTCATATAAAAATTGCAGAAGTAAATTTGAAGTTAATTCCTTATTTTTCCTTGATTCTGGACATATTAACCTTATCGGCAACGTTATTTACGTGAAATTAAGATGACCTGTCGCCTATATTTACTCTTCCCACTTGTGTAAGAAAGGATAATAATAGTATACTTATAAGATTCTACAGAAAGCAGGCAATAAAAGACTTGAGGATGTTGCTCCCACTGACATAAAACATCACATTGATCTCATTTGCCTGATTTACAAATAAGAAATTGTTTTCTACTCATAAACCATATCTATAGTAAACAGATTCCAAGGTCTCAGAGAACAAGCTGATATTTCTGAATTCCTAGTTTAGATGAGCTGGACTCAATAAACCTTCTGACTTTTTCTTTACATTTATATCTCTTTTCCTTGAGTGTTGTACCATGCAAAGCTCTTTTTTCTGTGAAGAGTGGTTGAGGGTCTAATGCAGCATAAATAAAAGTACTGGCTGAGCGCTCAGAAAATTCTCAGAAACTGTGATCACAGTTCTCATATGTTTCTCATAAAGTTCTTCAAAGATATTGATGATGTTGACAGGACTACTGTAAAGAGGAAATTAGGTGTTTACACTATTACAAAATCCGGACTTATCACAACAATGTAAGCTATTTTAACATTAATGCACACTTTCTTGAAAAAAGGTCTATGTTTTTGATTAGCAGTATTTCAAACTTGTTTATATTTCATGGAACTAGACAGAGTTTTCTTCATACTGCCAGTTTCTAGGTTAATGAAAGATGATCATTTGACCAATTTCAAATGTATGTTTTCCTTTTGATTTGGTTTCTCATTCTAAAGCAGAAAGTGCCAAGCTCTCTCAACCTGAATCTCTTTATCTGTGAAAATTATTCTCTTAACTCTTCCCTTTTAAGTGAAGTTAATTTTAGAAATAAAAACCTTACTGATAATTACCTAGCATCTTTTGTTCATAATGTACTTAAATATTTATACTTCCACTCCTACATTAAACTAACCAAATGAGAAATGCTGCTAAAGGAATTGCCCTATAAATAAAGACTGCCCAGAAAGATGATAATCTACTTTTCTATGCCTCTGTAATTTTCTACCCAAATAGGTTTTCATTGTGCAGCAAAATACTAGCAGATTACCAGTGACATGAAAAATGTGTCAGCACATATAAATGCAGGCTAATACTAATGACTGTTATTCATTATGTTATTGACTCCCAAGTGATTCTGTTTACAGAATAAATGTTTGAAGTAAGGATAAACAGAATGTTTGAAAAACATGAAACCTTCCTTCACTCTTTTTTAATTGTAGTGTTTTCATTTACAAAATCAAATTGCCTTTAGAAGCTATAATTGGCTTGAGTTTGCATAAGTACCAGTACACAAGTTTGAAAACTAGTTGCTTTAGTAAAACATTTAATTACCTTTTCTTATATTTTAGATGATCATAACAAAGTACTGTTATGCAGATTCTCATTTTAGAATTCAGTTCATCCAAGAAAATTTATAGGACCAAATACATGCTTGATTTAAAAGTGCACATTACTATGCACAATATACATTATAAAACACAATACATGTACTTATACACACATATTATGTCTTGTATATATGCAACATTTAAATGTGAGATTTTGGATTATCTACTAAAACTTTTTTTGAAGCCACGGATACATATAACCTTCAATAGAGCAGATCCTCCAAGAATCTTAAGCTTATGTTGTTAAATATGTGAGGTATGAACACTACTTGAAAATTCTATATCTCAAAAATACCTGGAAAAAATGAAAAAAAAAATCTTGACTGTTTCAAAGTAACAAGGGAAGTATTTATTCTAAAACAGTCAAGGATTCTCCCAAAGCATACATACTCCCCTGAATTTGACAATATTTTAAACTTATCACATGGATGCTTGAGAGGTAAAATCCTCAGTCATCTCAGGCTCCACGTCATTCCCTCATTTCTCAACCAGAGGAGACACCTTTGATATTGGCACCTTAAGCCAATACCAAAGAGGATTAAGGACCTGAAGACATTTTAATACTCTTATCCACTCAACTGTCTTTTAGTATTCACTGTTGGGAGTTCCTCCCCAAAAATAGAACTATAATTCTGAAAAAATGAAATTGCCAAAATTATGAAGCTAGGTTGTGATAGGATAGATTGCTCATTGCTTACCTCATCTACATGTATGACCACATGACCAATGTGATCCTACAATATGAATAATCATAAAAATGAGAAATTACACTCCATTTATATATGATCTATCAAAATGTATAAATGCATTCTACCATCATGTACAACTAATTAGAACAAATAAAAAAATAAAAATAATCCCTTACAGTGTTTATTACTATGTCACCAATGTATGTGACTCTACATTGATACAATTTTTATGAGAAAAAAATTATAAAATTGATCACATAACAAAATTTATGGATTATTTTTGGACAATTACACTTAATAATTATATTTTTATGAGTAAATTAAAAAAACTTCCTTCAATATATCAGCTATGAATGCTACTTGTAATATTCAATTTTATTTAAATAGT
Source organism: Glaucomys volans (assembly GCA_020662805.1). Taxonomy (NCBI): domain Eukaryota; kingdom Metazoa; phylum Chordata; class Mammalia; order Rodentia; family Sciuridae; genus Glaucomys; species Glaucomys volans. The sequence continues at coordinate 37,883 of JAJEJO010052232.1, read as the reverse complement.
ACACTGTTCTCTTTTACCTAAGTTAAAATTAAAGTCCCTGTAAATAATAACTTAAATAATTGTTTTTCAAATTAATCTTTCCATAATTACAAACTATACTGTTCTACTGAAATTTTTATTCATAAATATGCATCTTTGCTGACAATTTAGAGAATGTCTGTTTCCTCTTTTTCCACATGACCTTCATTTCCTATGCATTATTGTGATCTTTGGCTTATTAAACCCTCAGATATTGCAAAAAGCATCTATTCAACAAGTTTGGGAACAAAAAATATTTAATATACAAGATTTCTTCTCTGCATAGACTTGCCAGTTAAAATTACTACTGTTTTTAAGATATAAGGGAATAGACATTGTTATTAACCTGTGGAAACAAAATGTATCATAAGTATTAAGGCATTATAACAACCTTATCAATGAAATTAAAACAATCCTAAATTTCTTATGCTTATCCCAACAAAAACTTACAAACTATTTAAAAGCATCATGGTAATCACTATAAAAGGAATGTCAACAGATTATTAATGGTACCTTCTGAAAACCTGACATTATTATTAAATTTGTTTTAGTTATGGTACAAATATTCAAGTTAAAAATGGAAATAAATTTGATCCCATCCACATTTCATTAAATTGCATGCTAGTGCATAATTTTCTAGACATGAACTACATGTCTCATGTAATTTAATGAAAACCTGCATATGGTCACTGTCATTCAGAATAAAGTGCACTATGTGTATTCGATTTGAAGCAAATTCTATTTAACTTATATCCAAAATAATTAAGGTGGAAATGTAAGCAGTTGTGCTTTGTGCACTGTCTAGTTTTCTATTAATAAAAATTGAAGTAACACTTCAGAGATTCTTACCGATCTGTACTACACTCAGACTTCACAAAATTAGTATCTGTCAGCAGAAAATGGATCATGCTTTCTAAAGATGAGTGAAGGAATTATAATGTTATAAAGGAAATAATCATTGTGACATTAGTTCTGATTAGTCAAGACACATGTAAATTACTCAAGCTAAAGAATGATTCACTGAGACTAATAGACTGAATTAGAATGACCAGCTTGAAACTTAGAAATCAAATGGAGAAATTTCAGAACATTGCTAAACATTGAAATAAATTAATATGCCTTGCTAATTATGAATGCAGGAAGTAATATGATTACAAATTTTATGTGTTGGTGTGATTGACTGAATTGTGCCCCTCCCTTGCCCACCTGAGGTACCAACCCCACTGCGAGAGTGTTTGGAGAGAGTTCCTTAACAGAAGTAATTTAGTATAAATGAGATCAAAAGGGTTGAGCATTCATCCAATATGACAACAAAAAGCAGAGAAAAATAGATACCAAGACTAGCACACAAGGAGCAAATTCCACTTGAGGACAGAGTGCAAACAAAGATATCTGTAACCCAAGGAGAGAGACCTCAGGAGAAACCAGACCTACCTGTACCTTGATTTTGGACTTTCAGAGTCTACAATTGTGATAAAATAAATTTCTGTTATTTAAACCACTCAGAATTTAGTATTTTGTTTTGGTAGCCCTAGCTAACTAAGATAGTTAGTGAAGTATTTTCTGCAATTGAACAAATTAAAAACTGGCATTAAAATTGTCTGCCAATTAACATCTACTGAAGTTTTCCACTGATAGAACAATGTATATCATAAATCAACCCCATATTTAACAAAGTGGGTAGCCAGCTGTCCAGGACTCTCGAAAACAGATATTGATAAAGATTAGGGCATAAAATTACCTAATCTCTAATGTAATTTTTATGTTCAAGATCTATAATAATCTTCAGAGTATTACAAAAAGTTTGTTCTCTTTACATGAAAATATCAAAACATAATCACAAGGAAAAGATAACTAGATACAGAAATATGAATCAAACATAATTGAGTTCAGAGTATGGGGGGAATGGAGACAGCATATAAAAACAAGTAAAGTACATTTGTTTAAACTACAAATAAGTTCTCAATGAAAAGCTGTTGGGATGCAGAGGAAATATGAACTTTGTTTAGGATAAAGTTGTTCAAACTGGGTTCCTGGAGTAGGACCTGGGGAAATTTTAAACTTCCTTGAAGGTGTGTAACATTTTGTGTCTCTATGGAAAGCAGCAAAAAAATGAGAGAAGTTACAGAATCCCAATTCAAATAAAATATTATGTGAAGGGCATTTATTTGGGGCATACCAGAGCAGCTTGCATAATAGAAAATAAGACTAAACACTGGATATGTGAAAGAGCAAGTAGGCAGCTAAAAACAGATACCACTGCAACAAGGGCTCAAGTACGTCCATGATTCTCTTTCAATCATTCATTGCTCTACATGTCAATTTATTTTTCTCTATTGCAAAATGTTGCCAAAAAAAATGATGAAAAACTAACAGCTCAATAGTTTTTAATCTTGAAGGATAAGAAGAGACACTTTCTTGCTCTCTTTAGAACTGACTTCAAAAATTCCAGAGAAGGCTTTGAATAGTACAGCCTGTAGTATTGAACTGTGATTTTGATCAATCCATTAAAATAGTCACATGGAAGGAATAATGGGACAGAGAGGGCTGAACATAGAACAGCCTTTGGTACATATCCCAGAGTAAAGCTTTCAATTAATTTTAATTAATTCTCATAAGAGTAAACCAGGAAAACCAGGAGGAAATGCACTTCATACTAATAAAATCACAAATGAAACTAAAAATAAATGTTATGTGCCATATGTAGTACAGAGAAGGCATAAAATAATCTAATTCTGAACCACAAAGAGTAATAAATGCTATCAAATTAATAGAATATGTAATATTCTATTGTTAGTTAGTACTCATAATTATTATTGTTTTATAATTATAATTCCAAAGAGCTAAAAGGATTCTAAGAGGTTCATTGATGATGGTGAAAGATAACAAGATCAGAGAAAAACTTTCTATATTCCCATCAGAAAGTAAATATGTTTGTTTTGTGTATTTTATTTATATGTCTATATGATTTACAAGTTCAAACAGAAGTTTTAAAATTGGCTTAGAAGTTATGGAAATAATGTGAACAAGAAAGAAATCATCTAGCTGTAATTGCAGAATTATCTTTGGATCAGGAGAAATGGTTGGAGGAAGATAATAGAAATAATAATCTAGCATGAAATAATAATCTAGCATGTAGGTAAATGCAGCATTCAAATAGATAAAGCCCTGAACAAAAGCAGCAGTAATGGCCATTAAATCATGGAAAAGGCATAAGATGTATTGACCAAATGGAAATCACATGTATTTGTGAATTTTTGAAACAGGAAAATGAAATAAAGAAATAATCCAAATTGTAGGCTTAAGCTATTGTACTAATATAAGGAAAACAGTAGGTGTGATAAAGGTCAGATGTCTTAGGGCCTAAAGGATATCTTTCAAGTGATAAGGAATTCTAATCTGAAGCTCATAGGAAACTTATAGAGCAACAGCAGCAACAGCAAAGAGTATTTAGTGAAATGTCGAAGACCTAGACGTGGTCAAGTGCATAGAATTAAACCAAAGTTTAATGAGAGAAAGACAAAGTATGAAACCCTGAGAAATAGTATTTAGAAAATTGGCAGCAAGGCAAAAAAACATTGGGGAATTGAGTCAAAGGGTTTTGATGATTATCCAAAGGTATATTTTGCCCTGGGAATCAAAGAAGGGGGATATCAAAGGTGAAGAATCAAATACTGGAGAAAATATGAATAAGATGAAACTTGATAAATTTGATTATAGTTGTCAAGAAGATCATCATAGGTGAGCTCATTTGAGAAGTTTCATTTTAGAGGAGTGTAAACTAGATTGACTCTAAGAAGCAAAAGGAAGGTAAGAAAGAATGAAAATATAACTGTAAAAACTTAATAATTAAGAGAGAGGAAATATAATAAAGCCAGGACTTTACTATTTGAACACACAAGTGATTCGTCAAACCAAAACATTCTAAGAGAGTTTTATAGATAATAAAAATGAATTGAAGTTAGAACTAGACACCAGCAATACAGCATCTGTAAATGTCAATGGCTTAAAGAACAGGAGTAGACATTATTAACAGTAGGTAAACTCTGCAGAAAAACAGAATTATAAACATTCCATGCCAACAGAAACTTCCATGATTGTTAATGCAGGGAAACGAAGATGGGTGCTTAAAATACCGTCTTAAATTTCTGTCTCACACTGACATTTCATTGAGCAAATTGTCATGGCCTTGCATAACTCTTAAAGAAAATACTTGGATAAAGGAGAGTGCTGTATATATATATATATACACATGCTGAGCAATGTCTAAAATCTGTTAAGTATGTTTTCTGTTTTACTCGAGTCATCTTTCCAGAGGCCACTATATATTTCTGTGCTGGCACTCAAACTTGCTTGCAAACCAAAACAAAGAAACGAAAATCATCCCCTTTGAGATGGGTTGAGATGATTATATGTGAGTCCAAACCTGTCTCCTAAAAGTAGAAGGACCATTGCACTGTGCAGTTTTGAGTTTGCTGGAGAGAAGTGTTAATTCTCCTGACACAGACGCAGGTCCTTGGTACAGCAGATTTTTTGTGAGTCTAACAGTGAAGGTCAAAGTTACACTGTTGAGTTTCCCACCTTCCATTGATTTCTATTTTTCCCACCTTCCATTTATTTCTATTTTTCAAGATTTAAATGAGTTGATAGATAACTGTAGTCTGCTACTAGTCCCCTAAGTACATATCATTCAAGCATAATTGAATCTTTCTAAGGTTGTCTTGAAAGGCTAACATATGATCCCTTATATAAAATCCATGGACATCCTTAAAGTTTGTTCCATAATATCTTCAAATAATTTGTAAGTAACAGAATCTTCAGTGAAATTGAATATTATAAAGCCCCTTAATAAAGGGTTTCAATAGGTGCGAGTGGAGTTTTAATGACTTGGAGTGGGTCACAAAAATAGGTTGACACAGGGTCAAGAGGGAGCAAGTTTTTAGAAATCAACACAGGAATGAACTATGATTTAACTCATAGTTACATAAATTCCACCACTATATCACCACGATTCCAGAGGAAATTCCTTCTAAAGGATTTGCATCATATAGTGCAATTTTTCTGAAGAATAGAAACCCACTAGTAAAGGGTTACCAATTGTAGTGCAATTGGAAATAAAACAGCTAATATTTGTATAAGAATTTATACTCTTTCATAGCTTTCAAATTCAAAATCTCATGTATGCACATTAAAATACATTATAAAAACTAAACAATGTGTGATTATATATGACTCTAAAAAATAAAACTGAAGTCAGTGATTAAAAACACAGTAATAAGATAATACTTTGGAAGAATTAAAAAAGAAACTGTAATAAATAAACTACTCGGCTCTATTAAATTTTACTTAATTCAAGAACTACATTCAAGGAGCAATTGCTCCTTGTCATAGACACACTTGTTTTAAGAAAGTACAGAGAAGTAAAACTAGAAAGCTAAGAAAAGGTCAAATACAACACATTGGTTGAAAAGAGATGGAGAAAATATATGGAGAAATGCAGTAAGACTTGGCACCAGATTAATAGCCTCAGGGACTGGGTGATTGTAGGAGAAATGTGACTAGTCATCACAAGTTCTGTGCATGAATACAATCTGGTCAGTATGAGAATCATTGTTCAATGTACAAGAATGGATTTAGATTTTACCTGAATTAGTATGAATTGAAATGGGTACGAATTTAATGGGAGTTCTTGACTAGTGAATTGTATAAAATCATTCAGCAAGTAATAAGAAAGAACAAATTTCAATTTAATTATTCAATTATTTTCATGTCAATATTTTATCTTTAAAATTAAGTGACTAGATTAACTAACCCTAACATTTCAGTTAAGAGCTGGGGAAAATAGGCTGGCTGACTCCTCTACAGACTTTCAAGTAGGCAATTCCTGCCTTTACTCCTTAGGCATTGAGATCTGGTCCTCAGCTCTAGTTGTCCTGAATTACATTATCATCTCACAAATAATTTCATAAAAAGTTTACTGTTTATCTAGTTATATAGAATATATTGATTTATACTGACATTAAATATCAAGAAATTCTGTAAGTTTGATGTATGACTAAAAATCTATCCTTTACTTTTTTCCAACACAGGGTTTGGACCTAGGACTTTGTGCATGCTGGGTCAAAGCTCCACCTCTGAAATACAACCCAAATCTTTTTTAAAATTTTGAGGCAGGGTCTTATCAAGTTGGCTAATATGTTGAGGCTGACGTCCAACTTGAAACTTCCTACCTCAGCCTCACTAGCTTCTGAGATTACATATGTGTGTCACCATGCTCATTTAAAAATTTTGTTCTTTTAACTGTAAGCGAGACTACATGAAAAAAAAATTAAAACAAGTCAAAATATTACTAGAATAAAATTTTAAAAGTTTAAACATATTATTGCCCTCTGAACTTCTCAGGTCACTGGAATTCAGGGTAATATTCAGTTAGTGTGAGCCTCATGTAGGATCATTTGCACTAACAGATTGCAGTCATGAATTTCACACTCAAAAATAATTTGTATGTTTAATTTGAATAGAATAATATGGTATTATGGCCCATTAATCCTTTTATTCACTTCATTATTCTGCCTGTTCTTTTTAACATATCTGAAAATTATATGCATTTTAAATTGCACTATTTAACTGAATTTCTTCTTGTTGAAACTCTAATAAGACACTTAAAATTCTCCCTCTCAGAAGAATTCATGAGTAGAATTAGAAATGGTTCTTTGTGCTGGGTAGAGACCTTACAAACACAGATGAATTAGTCTCTCTGTTGTCTGGTCCCTGAGCTCCATTTAAAATGATCAAATGTACTTATGATCACAGAAAATCTCCAACGAAGTTTTGTAGACCATCAGTGCACAAAATCAGCATTTTTTCAATTAGCGTAAAAGACCAAGTTGCTGCACAAATTTATCCAGTAAGAAGAAGATGACTGAATTAGTAAGAAGGCTGGTCTCTAGTGGGGCAGCCAGATCAGTGATGATATTAACTTTTTTTCTCTTTCATACCATTGCATAGTGAATTGAATATTAAGTGAACCGAGATATTGAATCAAAACTGTACTAAATGTATTTGCATTGCAAAATTTAAAACTGGAGTGTATCTGAATGATGTTTACATTCTTTCATTATGAATGATATGCTGTAACATAGGCCTCGCCTTCATACCCTACATTAAGAAGTATAATTCATCAGGAAAGGTACCACAGGAGATGCAGTGCGGTACTTTTGACTTTATTCTCATGGCCAGGTCAGCATAGTTATACTGTGTGCATACAATCTGGGTAGGCTTGCAGGGACATTTTAATGAGTCCATCTTAAATATGTTATCCAGAGGATTTACATGTGGTACTAAAACTGTGGCCTCTATAATGTCTATAACTTACATTCATGTATGAGATTAGAAAACCACTGTCCTGAATAGTTTCCTTTCAGAAAATAGCAACTATAACACAGTACTTTTATTTTGTCAGTCTTCCTTGTTGCACAACTGATAAAATTTACAAGTAGGAGTTTTTATACTGTGATTAACAGCATTCATATTGAATACTCAGTTTTATCCTACTTTGCTCTCATAGTACCCAGAAATTTTTCTTTCAAATTTTTCTCATCACTTCTTTTTCTATACTCTTCAATTTAAATCTCACTGAAAAAAAGTTTTCAAATGTAATACATTTTCTTTTTACCTCTCTTTTTGCTCTAGATTGGATCATGAAAACTCACAAATATTAAAGTGATTCAGCAGGTGTTATGGTTTAGATGTGTGCAGTCCCCCAAAGCTCATGTGTGAGACAATTCAAGAAAATGTAGAGGTGAAATGATTGGGTTATGTTAGTCTTAACCTATTAGCACATTCATCTCCTAATAGGGATTAACTCGGTGGTAATTGTAGACAGGTGGGGTGTGACTGATAGAGATGGGTCCCTGGGGGTTTGCCTTTGGTGAATATATTTTGTCCTTGTTGAGAAGACTAGTTTACTCTCTCTCTCTCTCTCTCTTTTACTTCCTGGTGTCATGTCCTGAGCTACTTTCCTCTGCTAACACTGTCACATTCTTCCATCAAGGAGCTTGTCATTTACAGACTAAATATCTCTGGAACTGTAAGCCCCCAAATAAGCTTTTCCTTCTTGAAATTGTTCTTGACGATTGTTTAGGTCATAGCAGTGAAAAAGCTGACTGAAACAACAGGGGATACAGGAAATTCTTAGCAGTTAACAATAGGCGCTTGTGTTCTGGTGAGTAGACATGAGGTAAGTCTGGTAGCAGACTCTTTGCATGTTTGGAATAGGAATCATCAATAAGAAGAAAAAGTACATGAAGTGCTGTAGTTTGGATCTGAAATGTTTTTCAGAGACCCGTGTGTTAAAGGTTTACTCCCAGCTTGGAGCTTTGCAAGGTGGCAGAATCTTTAAGAGGTAGGTCTATTGGAACGTGTTCAGGTCACTGGGGACCCAGTTTTGATGAGTAGGACTCTAGTCACTTTCTTTTTGCTGTTTTTCCCCAGCAATTAAGGAAGTTCTTTTGTTCTGCCCCATGCTGCTGCCATGATGTGCTAGCTCACCACAGGAATCTAAGCTATGGAATCAACCAACTATGGACTGGAATTTCCAAAATTGCTAACCAGTTTCTTTTTATAAGTTGTCATAAGTTAATTATCTAAGCTCTTTGCTACATTGATTGAAAACTAACAAAAAAGGAAGCTGGAAATTTTGACAGACACATGCTTCATGAAATCATAATACTGAAGGAGCTCCCTTGAATGGGTGGGACTAAGCATTTGAGAGCTCTTTTAGGAGTTAACATGATTCAATTGCAGTTCCTGGATATGGAATCAATGCTGTATTTGGAGTGAGATAGATTATTTTATTATCAACTGAAGGAGAAGATCAGGTATTTGTGGTAGATATGACAGAAACACTAGTTTTAAATAACATGATAATGTAAAATCTAAGCCGAAGGAATAAAATATTTGGGGGTGGTTAAGAAGGAGGAATTAGAGTTCAATTTCAGAGCAATAAGGTGATGAAATCTAATTAGATGCTGAATTTATGAGTTGCTTAAAGTCCTGTATAAACTACCAACTTGTCCCCAATATTATTTTTATATATAGTTATTTCAGTCCAGTGTTTCTCTATTCCTTTAATCATCATAATTTCAAAACACATATCTGATGAATTATGCTCATGCCTGAAAAGCTTGTTCTGATGTCTGCCATAGGGAGTTATATAACTTTTCTGAAATTACAATAACAATTTTTACAGTACTTCATACAAGTTCTGTTTTAATAGGATTCCCAACTAGGTAAGAGACAAAGGAAGAAAGCTAGAATATGTATGTTGTCTATGGTTGGCATTGTGTGATCCAGCTTAGGGATGAAGAATAATTCCTTAAAACAATTAGGCATGCATTTCAAAAGAGGTTATTGTTATTAATACAAGGGGAAAAAAGTACACATGACAAATAGAAGGAAGGGATTGCATTTATTTTATTGGATATTTTCTTTCAGGTCTTGATGTCAGTCATATTTTTTTCTATTATTTTCTCTTGATCAAGTTCTGTGTGAGACTCAGCTTAGTTTCCAGATGAAGAAACTACTCAAATTCTTCTCAGCAGAAAGGGATTTTGTGTGTGAATTGGGCTATTTCAGAGTGTTAAATGGATTGATAGATTGAAGAAAGCTGAGCTATCACCAATGTCTCAGAATTCCACCTTGTATTTTTCCTGAAACAATCAATGAGGGAATTAGGAATGAAGGAGGATGGGTAAGTAAAATGTGTCAATCCTAGTTTATTTAAAGAAAATAGACATTATACTAGATATTTTAACAGAGAGAATATGAGAATATGATGAAACAGATATACAGACCTTAAATGGCAAAAAAAAAATAATTGAAATAAGATGGATCTAATAAATAATTTTGTAAGTACTGCTTTTAAAATCAGGGGGAATTTTTAAAAAAATAAAAGGTTTTCGGTTTTCAAATTTAAGAGGCCAAGGATAGGATCCCATAGAGATTTGAAAATCAGATGATTGCAGAGGGAGCCTTGGCCACCTAGTCTGTAAACTCAGGAGTGAGAAGCAGTCTCTGGTACACTATGACTCAGACCTCAATGCAAGGGGTGTCACCTACTACTTCAGGAGCTAGAAAAAGTAGGTGTCCCATAGAGTCAGCACTGAGTCCCTTGTGAAGGGGTACCAACTGCAGGTATCACTTTTGTTCAGTGGAGGGGTCTTAGCCTCTCATGAAGCTAAAAGCCAGACTGCTTCTCCTGGTAACCCCCCAGGGAGAACAGGAGGGTGAGGAGGATGGTTACATAAAAACCAAAATAATCTAGATATTGGAAAGCTCTGCTGCAGTCAGGGCATAGCAACATTGATGATGTGACACTGACAGAAACAGGGAAACAAGTTCCTTCTTTCTCCTCCTGCCTTTCAGATACCCCCAGTCCCTGTACTGGAAAAGCGCAAAGTAATCCACATGACAAAGAATGATAGATTGCAGAATCTCCACATCAGCATCAAAAAGTATAAAAAGTTATAAGTCCTAAATAGCTTCCCCAAAGCACAAATAAGACACATGATTTCAAATTCTAATTAGGACTACTAATCCTCAGAAATATTTTTGTTTTATGACTACGTGTGTGAAAGAGATAAAGGAACATTTGGCTTTATAGCTACAGAGAGAATAACCAGTGCAATGATAATTAAGAACTAAATAACCTATTATAATAATTGACTTATAGAGTTTTGCTGAGTAGTATTTTGTAAACCCACCTTTATAACCTGTTCTCGCTGACTGAGGAGTGTGTCAAAGAAGTGAAAGGCAAAATATTTTTTATTAAGGATGGCCATACGTTGTTTGCCTACTCCTTCTATTGAAAGGTAAATTCTGGTTCCTCTCCCTAGAATCTGGGTTGACTTTATTGATTTGAGTAATTGAATACAATGACAATGACAATGGCATTCTGTGACATCTAAAGCGTGAACGTAAGAATCTCTCCAGTTTCCACCCAGACCTTTGAGAACACACTCTCAGTGATCTCTGAACTGTCATGTAGAAGTGTCACTATAATACTGTAGACTCTTGTAGGTACTCTGATGAATTGGCTCAGTAGAGCCCAGCATTCCAACTGTGCCTACCAATGCATGAAACATGTAAGCCAGACTATCTTGAATCTCCCAGACCGCCTCATTTGTCAAATAAAAAATACTATGTAAACTCTATTGACAGCATGTGGAATGGAAGAGTCAGCCTGCCTAAATTTATGGTGTACAAACTCATAAGAAAGGATAAAATGACTCTTGAAGAAGGACCCTCAGTTTGGGGGTAGATTGTTATGTCGCAATAGTGGAATGCATATACCTAGGGGTCAGAGAGATAGAGAGTTCCCGTAGGAGTTTTTGAGACAACAATGAAATGTAGAGTAGTCAATTTTGCAAATTATTGGTCTTTTACACATTATTCTTAAGGGAGAGTAGACTAAAATGAGAGGAAAGAGCAGAAAGCAAGTAACAATAAGTACAAACTTAAAGAAAAAGTACGTAAACACAATGAAAGAAAATACTTCTCCATGTTTTTGGAGAAAAATGGGCTCTGAAAAGAAAGAGAAATATGAGATAACAAAATGACAGAAAGAATAGTGAAAGTGGTATAAAATATAAATTTTTGGACAAAGAATTAAGGGCTTCTTACTGCAGAAAAATTGTGTAGAACACAAATATTTGTAGAAGATATAACTTCAACTATGAGATATTATTTCCTTAAAAGATAAAAGTCTTATAGTGGCATTAGAAATCTAGAGCCAACAAGAACACAAGGCAAAGATTATAAGCAGTAAGAATCTTTGGGGAGAAAAAGCAACTAATGACCTGCAATCTCTTCACCTGTAAACAATTAGTATACACAAACCTTGTAGGATGCCAGGTTAAATGTAAGGCCAAAAACTCTGAAAAAAATGGAAGGGAGATTTTTTTTTTTAGTTCACTCACATAATTGCAGAAAGAGCGATTAAAATATAGAACCCTCCCAGGGCGGATCCCTGGTGAATATCAAGCTCTTAATTGAAAGTCTTGTACTATGCTCTCAGAAAAGGAGCAAATCAGATGTAAAACGAACTTTACATTAACTGCAATCTAGACTTAACCCATCTCAATCTCTGACTGGATTAAATAATCAATTCCTCTACTCTCTCTGGCTAGCAGTAAAAAAGAGTGAGTTTTTCCAGGGAAGGATGACATCATAATATGCAAAGTCATTAAAATATAATTTAGTTTATCTACTAAAACATTTTGGTGGGAATTCATGTTTATGTTTTAGCTCCAAAATAATTTAGTTATCTGTGGAGGGCAGACCATAATCATGGTGATTACATCTTTGTAAAATCCTCCCACTGGCTGGATAAATTTCTTCATCCTTGGAATTTTGCAGAGGTAGTGAGTGGGATGTTGCTTCCTTAATTATGCTGAGTTAGATAAGTCTGTCTAGCAGATTCACTCTAGTGATACTCCTTTCTGGTTGGTAAAATAAGCTCTCAGGTAGCAAGGAATACAAGAGCCACTAGAAACTTGTAGCAATCTCCCCAGCAGCAATAAGCAGCTGGGGAACTCAGTTCCACAGACAGACAGACACACACACACACACACACACACACACACTCTGTCAACAATCTGTCAATCTGCACTGAGAAGTGGCTATGTCCATCGTTGAGCTTCCAGATGAGAATGGAGCTCTGGAAAACACCTTACTTTCAACAGTGCAGCATACCATGGCAGTGATGGCTACCTCCTGATACACAGAAACGTTAAGATGATAAATGTGTGTGTGTGCTTATGCTATTTGTTTTATGGTAATTTGTTATTCAGAAATCTATAACAATATATAATTGTGAATATTCTAGATATTTACAATATTCTCTCATGGAAGTTGTCTTCTGGCACCAATGACCCTAAAGAATCATATTTATATTTTTATTCTGGCTGTTAGTCCTTTTAGGTGGTTGCTTTCTTTTTTCAGTACTCTGAACTCAGTTCTAGAAGGTGACGCTGTCTTTTTTAGGATGGCAGGTTTGTACCCAGGCCATCTGCCATCTACTAGGACACTTTCAGAGAGACCCCCTCCTTCCAAATCACTTCCAAATTTTATAGAGAGAAAATTTCAGTAAGAAATTCCAGATATTTATCGGTTTGAAGGAGGTAGGATGTTCTATTCCCTTTAATGGGTCATTTTTGACTTTCCTTATATGTTGAGAATTTTTAGGACTCTTTCTAGTATCTGGGATCTTGATTAGCTCAAGAAAAATTCATGAAAACAATCTTTCCTCCAAAATTAAATAAAAATAAAATAAAAATTAACCTCAGTAGCAATTATTTCTTGAAGTGCAGTTTCACTCGTCTTCCACCTAATGCACAAATACCAAGTGCACGTCATACTCTTCTTAATTATTTGCGCCAGATCTTCTCTTTCACCATCTCTCAGTGCTGAAGTGCACCAGTTCAGTTTAACACTTTAGACTACTCTTCATTTACATTAACTTCTTGATGATGATGTTAGGTAGAGAGTCTAGTTATAAGAAGGTGGGTAGAGAAAGGACAATGAAGAACAGAGACTTACATGACGGACATCAGACATAGACATAAAAATCATATATAAGATGCAAGATTAAATACAATAGAGAACCTTTATTAATGTAGGCAAGTATGTGGAAAATGGGGGCAATATGTAAAAATTCCCCAGTCAGAGGTGATGCTGACCTCTTGCAGGAATTATTGTGTCAAGAACTTGTCTCTTGAGATCAGGTCCTCCTAATTCTCCCCTGTGACTGTCATCACAATTCTCACAAAGGAAATTTGCTGAGGGCTGTACAAAAGATGCCCTTCTCTGTTCTCTCTGGAAATGGACCATATAGTACCCTATACTGTGCTTATTTCACTTGCTCTCCAATAGAATTTCCTGTCTATTACTCTGAGTTACTTGCTTAAAATTCTTCCTGTGAAGACACAAGCAGTTGTGGATTTCCATGGTTGCTTTGGATCTGCAGGTCTCCTCCTCTGCAACAGACTGAGGAAAACCCAAACTAAAATAAGGCATTTCTCAACAATACTGAAAGAATGACCCAATTTTTTAGGAGATACAGAAGATTAATCTGGGACAGCAGTCACATGTGTTAAGGAATGGAAAGCAAAGAAAATGGCCAGTCATTCGATGGTGAGAATAGAAATAAGGAATTCCAAACAGAACAGTGTCAGGAAGATTGGAGGGGGTAGTTTGGACAGTAGTTAGAGGTACATGATTTTTTCCGCCAACTGCAGATAATGGGGTAACGTAGTAATCTATGAAACCAAGCCAAATTTAGTAGTTTTTAGATGCCTTTATTTTTTTTTCATTTTAACAACATTTTTTTTTTTTTTAGTATTCCATTAAGGAAATTTGTAGGAATTCAATATGCCTATTGAATGGAATCTTAATTAATTTAATAGTAAATCATTCCTGAAGCAGGTGGGTGAAGATCAAAGTACACATCTGGTTCACCCTTGGCATCAATTAGCTCAGCAGGCTATAACAAAATCCCATAGATTGGCAGGTTTGTAGCAGAAATTTATTTTCTCAAAGTTCTAGAGGCTGCAATATGGAGATCAGAGTGCCAATATGGTCAAGTTTTGGTGAGGGATCTGTACTGACTTGCAGTCTCTCTCTCACTGTGTTCTCACAGAATAAATAATGAAAGAGATAGGTGGTGGGGGGAGTACCTCCTGTTATAGAGACATTAAATCTGTTGAAACAAGGCTATATCCTTATGACTTCACCTACTTTCACAGTGGCCCTATCTCCACATATAGTCATATTGAGGGTTGGAATGTCAATATATGAATTTTAGGGGGTCAAAAATATTCAGTCCATAGCACAATCCATCAAATTATAACAGAAAAGAAGGAAAAAGCAACTAAACACAGACTGGTACCTCAAGGGCTTCACACATTTTTCACAAGAAAACAATGTATCCCCAGTAGCCTTCTTAAAGCCACTTCAATTATCAATTACTACCTAGATGAGATAGTTCAATACAGTTCACATTATTCCTTACTCTTGTAGCTGCATGATCACCTCTATTCTGAATGAATGTTCAAGTCAATTGTTAAAATATTAAATTATGAATATATAATACATAATCTGTAGTCTTCTACCCATATGGTCAAAAAGGAATTTTGAAATGGGAGACAGAAAGAGGAGGAAAAGAGAAAAATAAAAATGGTTAATAGAATATTGAGGTATGTGGTTCCATCTACTCAGTTTCACCCTGCCCTGGATGTTAACCTATACTCTTTCTTCTTTGTTGCTTTCTCTGTTTCAAAGTAATGAGTGATCTTTGCTTTTTAATTTGACTTGTGAACTCTGGGATAATCTGCTTGGCAATATACTTGGATGCTGCTACAACATCAACATAACTTTCCAAATGACATTTTGGTTGTCCACAGTAAAAGAAGCTACAATAAGAATGACATTATCATTTTCTAGACTTTTGAAACGACCTCTTCCTTCAAATATTCAGTATCTATTTACCAAGGAAAATTGAAAATGGAATTGTCATTTGGGTAGTGAACTTTTATAGACATACTGATATATTTACAGTTGATTGGACAATGTTTCTAAAATGCCACAGGAAATAAGAATTGTCACATGTAGAAATATTTTGGAAAACTATTATTAGTATATTCTGCAAGGTCATGGTGGAAGCACTGAATAATTTGTTTTATTGGAATAACATTGCCTTTCTGAATATTGAACATATTGCATGTCAGTCACTATGGCATATTATAATTTGACTTCTTTTTAAAAACTAAATTAATAGAAAGCATGTTTGGCAAAAATGTTTATAAATATAGAAATATATTAAATAACCTAAAAGTTATTTAATATTCCCAATTGATTTAGCTTTTTATTTACCTCAAATCAAATTTAAGCAAGCTGAGAGATACTGGATTTTGATAGGAATAGAGATTTGTATAATATCATTAGGTTAACTTTCTTAAATAATGATCATCATCATCTTCTGCCAAACCAAGATATAGAAATAAACTCTGACTTCAGAAAATTGTGATTAAATGATTTTAAGTTGAAGAGCGACAAAAAGAAAAGTGTAACTAATCCATTGCAGAAAATTTTAGGGAAATCTGGGTTAATTTTTAGAATGTGATAAAAGAAAGGGACCATGTGATTTTGAAATCATTCAAGATTTCACAGTGCATATGGGAAACTTAAAGATATTTTATGTATTTCCAGTATAAGAAAATGAAATAGAACAAAGTTTTATCATATGCAAAAATAGCTTAATGATTTGCCTCAAGGTAAAATAGTTTCTCTTAATATAGAAAAACTCAAACTAAATTTAGAAATGTGTATTATGTCTATATACATATGTGCACATGTGTTACTCCACTCTGCCTAATGCAGAGAACTAATTTCTCACCATAGATTCATTTGCCATTCCAAATGTTCAGCAAATGTTTCCTGTATCACTTACGGTGAATATGGCTATAAGGTACTTGATATGGCTTATATCATGTCCTTGAAAATGGATAAAATTCTTGGCAAAATTACTAGGTCTACTAGGACGTGCTATTGCTAGGTTATATAGAGCCTCAAACAGTATTTTCAGAATGGAGTTGAACTGTTTTCTCCTAAAAGTTTTAGCCAAATGAAACAATCCAGAATCCTCTATGTTAAATCTTAATTCCCTGCTGCCTCATAATACAGAGATAGATTTTGAGGCTACAGGATAATATAACTGAGTACTAAGCTCCTGTCATGGACAAAGGACAAGCTGAGAACTGTGGGACCTGCTTTATTTTCTCAGCAGATATTTCAGTGTTAGGGGGATGAGTCACTGTCTCCTTCTTCACTCTCCCAGGAAGGTCAGGTCTAAAGTACAACAGGTGAGAATAGCTCTTCATTCATCAACTGCTGTGGGGGTGGAAGTTGCATAGTTTATTGGGAAGAAATACTTTAAAATTACATTTAGTATAAAAATGTTTTACTTCAAGACCATTATTCCAATATAATAGCTTTTAACAAATCAGTCATTTAAGTTTATGAGACATTTATTTCCCAGGTGACAGGACATGAGCTATTTTCCTACATGCTGGGCCATAAGCAGTTACAACATGTGCTAAACAAGAATTACTTTCTTTATCTCTCCCTCAGGTATTCAGATCACATCCAGAGATGAAGGAGTTAAACCAATGAGTGGAAAACCAGCAACCACCACCACCAGGAGGGAGGAAAAGCTGTTGTGGTTATACTCTTCATCCAGAATAAAAAGTATGCTTATTCTATTTTATTATTTAGTCAATGTATAAGAGTAATGCTTGAAATGGTTTATTATAACCCCATAACTACCCCACAAACAAGAAAACCAACATAGAAGAACCTAGGAACACCGTTACAAAACTAATCAAAGCAGTATGTGCAAAGTAATTTGAATTTCTTCTAAAAAGCTTTGTTTGTTTCCCCTATGTCTGTATTAAATATGAAACAAAGAAATTCTACCTAGAAAAGTTATATATGCATTAGAATGTAAACTGGAAATCACTGATCATTTCTTTCACTAAACAGAAGAAAATGTATATACACATGCTCACATTCATACAAATCCACATTTTAAAACAAAATATTCTTATGGTATTAAATTTATATGAAGATCATTGATTATTTTGTTATACATATTTAAAGAGATTTTGGAAATAAACATTTTTATCTCATGTAGAATCGTTTAAATATCAATGTAATCTTATTTGATTAATCAAAATAAAATTATTAATAAAAATCATTGCAATATTGCATTTTTATTTTGCTATCAAGAAGAGAAACAGGCCAAATGTTTTCTCTAATAAGTGGATGATGATACTTAATGGGGATGGGGGTGTGGGGGTTAAGAGAAGAAAGGAGGAACTTTGAATTATGTAGAAGGAAATGAGAGGGGGCAGGGGCGGGGTATGAAAGATAGTGGACTGAGTGACATCATTACCCTATGTACATGTGTGATTATATGAATGGTGTGAATCTACATCATGTACAACCATAGAATGAAAAGTTGTACCCCATTTGTGTACAATGAATCAAAATGCAGTCTGTACAAAAAATAGAAAAGAAGAGAAACAGAAATGAAAATCTGAATTCAAATGAGTTATGTTAAGGGTGACTTCTCATTAATAAGAAAAAATCTGAGGTTATTTGTCTTAGTTTCAACGTTTTTGTTTTTGTTTTTTGTGGCACTGGGGATTGAACCCAGGAGCACTCAGCCACTAAAACACACCCCAAATTCTTTTTGTTCTTTATTTTGAGACAGAAATTCATTAAGAAATCCCAAAGTTGGCCTCCAATTTGTGATCTTTCTGCCTCAACCTCCTGAGTAGCTAGTACTACAGGCTTGTGCCACCATGCCCAGATAAAGTTAGATAGTTTTTAATATAACTTTAAGGCACTCTAATTAAAAGTATATAATACAATAAATACAAGTTCTTTATAAAGATGAAGTTTTATTTAAAACCAGAAGGTCATGACAATTATTATCCAAAATAATGTAACCATATAATCACATACGGAAAACTTTTAGGCATGTTTGTCACCTGCAAGCTTAAATATTTTGTCAGTCACTCTCCAGCTTCCAGGAATAAGGTAATGGGGACTTCAACCCTACAACCAAAGGAAATTAATTCTGCCAAAAACCCCAATGACCAGGAAAAATGCATTCTTCCCTGGAGTCTACAGATGAAATACAGGCCTGGCTAAAACTTAAGTTTAGCTCAGCAAGATTTCTACAACCATGTGAGGTAATAATTGTTGTGTTAAATTGTTTAAGTTTGTGGTAATTTGTTACAGTAGTCCCTTAAGTCTGTTTTGTGCTGTAAGAAATGACCCAAGGCTGCCTAATGTATAATGTGAAATATATTTCTTAAACTTCTGGGCCCACACCCTGTAATACTGTTATACTGGGGACAGCTGAATTTTGGAAGGGACAGTTTCAAAATACTAGAGGCAGAAAGGAAAAATTTCAAATGCCCACAAAATTGCACAGGACAAATGAAATTTGGATTGGAGGTTTGGGGCCAACATAATTCTAATGTTATTTGCAATAAAACACCAAAGAGCACAAGAAATTATTCAACACATTTAAAATGAATATAGTCATGAAAATATGCATCCTAAGAATCTTTTTGAATAAATTATTTAAAATATTGCAATGTTGTCCAGGCACCTGTTAAGCATTTTGTTCTCTTCAGTATTCATTGATCTTTGACAGAGCACAGTGTTCTTGCCATGATCTAAGGAATGAAAATCTCCTTTTACATTAACTCTTGTATAAAATTACATTGACCCATGACACAGAACCTCAAAAGGTAGTTTGTTTTAAAAAGACTGATTTATTATGCCACATAATTGTTCGAGTTTGTATATTGGCGTGACTACTGGAAATCCTAAAAATTATAGTTTCATCCTTAAAAATGAAAAGATAAGAACACTAATAAGTGCACACAAGTAAAATATTAAATTTCATTTTTTTCTCTACTTAGGCAAAGAAGGAACAAGAATGGTAAATTTTTAGCATGTTGTAAGCCCCAATGTACTCTGGCTCCTTCTTTAGAGTTGTTACAAATTTCACCAAATTTAACATATAGTATATTCAAGTATGCAATTTTCTTTCTCAATCTCCCTTTCTTTTTTCTTTTTTCATTTAAGAAACAATTCTGGCCCTTGATTAAGAAGCATTCCCTTCTCTTTTAGACATTTTAAACCCTCACCTGCATATTATGATCTAAAGCATTCCCTTCCTTCTCATCATGAAGTTGGCACTTTAATTCTTTGTAAATACTACTACTCATTGTCTGTTCTCTCCCCAACCTTGCTTGCTAAATAGTAGTGATTTGGGGTAATCTAAATATTTGCTATAATTACAGATACGAGTGTGACAACCTGGTATTTTTGTGTGCACATATGCATACACTCAATTTTTTTGTCACTAAAACTTAGTTTGTAAAGATCAGTATAGAACAGAAGCTTTTCCTGTCTGTATATTTTCAAAGTGTGTTCTTGATGGAGTAACTTCAGTTACTGCAGTCAGTGCTTTGGGCCATTTGTGATTGCTTCTCTCTCATTATGCCCTAATGCATTCTTTATGCTAGATTTATTAGTTTTCCCAGTTCTAAAGCTTATCCATTAAGTGACAATAAGCTAATATATAAACAATATTTAACTGAAAAAATATACTTGTCAAAACAGAGACATTTCATATTTGCATCAAAACATACTTCCTTGGACCAATTACTAGAAGATTTAAATAATCAGGTTTTTTTTTATTAACATTATTTTTCATACCTATTCCATGGGGACCATTGTCAAAGTCGCAATAAATATATAATATTATGATGACAAATGATAGGAGATATTGTAGTTGATCCTTATATGAGGGTCCATCATGAGAAAAAATTAGTCTAATGTAATAACAACCTCGACAAATACTCCCAACCAAGTTATCCCAGATGTCACAACACAGGAAGAATCACTGAGTGAATTAGGATGCATGAGACTCAGTTTACTGAATAAACTTAAAAGGTATAGCAAAAATGCTGAGGGTCAGAGAAAGGATAAGTAGGCAGGGTACACGCATGGGTGAAGTGCCTTGCTGTCTGGAGCTTTGGTTTACCAGCTAAGTTCACATGCCCTGCCTCTCTCTGACATATCATCTGTCTCTCTGATGGTGAGCTGATGTTGGAAAGGGATTCATCAGAAAGATGGTGTTGGGAGTCAATACATACTTTCTGTCTGAGTGAGAAAAAAAATTCCTGCTGACCAGCTATGTGCAAGTTAGAAGGTACCTGGGACCAGGATTAACATGATAGAATGGGAGTCACAAACGGGGGATATGAACATTTACTATCTTGTTTGACTGACATGCGTTAGTGTGTTATTCTGTGCTATTTGTTCCTTCTTTGTTCTATCTTTTTTTCTTTTTTTTCTTTTTTTTTTTTGGTGGAAGGAGGTACTGGGTATTGAATTCAGTTGCACTTGACCACTGAGCCACATCCCAAGCCCTATTTGTATTTTATTTAGAGACAGGGTCTCACCGAGTTGCTTAGCACCTTTTTGCTGAGGCTGGCTTTGAACTTTAGATCCTCCTGTCTCAGTCTTCCAAGTTGGGATTACAGGCATGCCCCCACCATGCCAACTGTTCTAGCCTTTCAAGTAATACTAGTATGCATAAATCTTACTCATGATGTTCATGGGTAGCACATCTCCCAGGCTTTTCACTTCTATACTTAGTTTTATCTATTGTTCTTGTGTTTGCTTTTTAATTTTTATAGCAGAATAGAATATTATTAACAAGTCTGTTTACATTTGGAAGAATAAAAAGCTGAATGAAAATTCACACACACACACACACACACACATACACACACTTGTGTATATGTATATAAGGAAATTTGGGAATATTTGATGCATGAGGAAGTTTAACCAAAATTTGTGAAAGGTTGAGGAAACACACACACACACACACACACACACTAATTGTTTCAGTTAGCTTTTCCACTTCTGTGACTAAAAGTATCTGACCAGCACAATTATAGAGGAGGAAGTTTATTTCAGAGCTCATGGTTTCAGAGGTCTTAATCCATAGAAGGTGGGCTCCATTCCTCAGGGCTCGAGGTGAGACTGAACATCATGGCGTAAGAATGTGGCATTGGGAAGCAGCTCACATCATGATCAGAAAACAGAGAAAGACTCCACTTACCAGATACAAATATATATACCCCAAAGCCACACCCTAATCCCACCTCCTCCAACCATACACTACAACTTCAGTTACCACTCAGTTAATCCCAATCAGAGGATTAATTCACTGATTGGGTTAAGACTCTCACAACTCAATCATTTCTCCTCTGAACCTTCTTGCATTATCTCATACGTGAACTTTTGGGGGACATTTCACATCCAAATCATAATACTAATTAAGACTCAACATTTTTTAAGATAAATGTTTTCTCATATAAACCAATACTGGAATTCAAAAGAGTTAAAAGGTTTAACAGAATTAAAATATTAACAGATACGTGTTTTTAAGCCTGTTCTGTGCCTAAATCCTTTAGAAGGTGTTAAATAGTCAAATGTGTGCTCTTTGGAACTCCTCTTGGTTATTAAGGGGTTATCCAGGTAAAGTCTAGCCATCTGCTGTGTTACCACAATTTCTTTATCCCAGAATTTTTTCTGCCTTTTTATGTTCAGTATTTAGGCAAGGTTGGTCTTTCCTGCTAATCACTATACATCCTGCCTGCCTGTGGGAACAGCATTGCCCGTAGCATTGCCCTCTGTTACCCTTTCTGTTAGCAGTTTGCAATGGTCATCAAATGGCTGATGTATTCTCTCAGTTTTTTTCCATTGTCATGTTGTTTTGCTGTGGTGGTGACAGCCTCTATGTTACAGGCTCTGGCAAAGTTCGTTGGCACTTGAGGATGGGGACAGGCTTGTGAGGAGGGTATGAAATGCCCATGATCAGTCTTACTCAGAATCACTTAACCTTTGACCCAATGTCTTTCTTCCAAGATCAAATAATGTTATTCTGTTTAGCCATCACATCCTGTCTTTTAATAGTATTTGGGTCCCATCTCTACCTTGATGTTTGTACTGATCTAAACAGCTTATAAGTATAATGTTCTTTGTTGGACTATCTAGTAACTCGATGACCTGGGATTTTATGAGATGCAAAGAACTGCTGGTCAGACCTTCAAGGGAGCACAGGTTTGGAATAAACATGTCCAGGCTCTCTTCAACTGTTAATAAGCTATGCGGGTGGAAGTAACCATGGCAACACTTTGGGACTGAGCTTAGGGAGTGGAACCTTCTTTTAAAACAGAAAGTAAAAGAGTAGAAAATCTATGGAACTAAATCACTGTGAGAAAAAAACAAAAAATCTCCTGAAACACTCTGTGTGCTTGCATGTGTGTGTATGAATACATTTGACCTCTAATATTTAAAGACTAGTTGTATAATATCTGTAATATATTCTTTATGAATGGGCTACTTTTCTTTACAGGTACACATGATTGGAAATTCCTTATTTATTAAGAAGAATGTATTGTACATTCACTATCTGCCAGCCACTGTTTTAGAGCCTGGGGATACAGAAAGGAATCAATGCCAGGTACTTTCTTGCACAGATCTTGCATTGTAGTGGGACCTACCAATTTTACACACACACACACACACACACACACACACTCACTCACCCCTATATAAGGACTTAGAATCTTGGAGTGCTAATGACTGAAGAGAACTAAAGATGTGTATTTACAGTAGCACAATATCATATTTTAGAGATGTTAGAGCTGGCCTGTGTGTGTAGGTCACACGTGAGCAGACTTTTACTCACATGAAACAAACAGCTTTGGAGCAAAGGAGCATTTCCCTTTGCAGAGTCTCTGAAATGAGAGCATGTTTAGCTCATTCAAAAAATAGCAAGGAGGCCAGTGTAGCTGGAAAGCAGTGAAAGAGGCAAGGTAGCAAAAGGGAAGTCCAGGGAGGCCTGGGACAATAACTGTGGTCTTACAGGACAAGGAATCATCTTTAACCACAGTCTAAAGCCAGTGGGAGCTGTACATCAGGCAGTAGCATAATTTGAATAATAGTTGTGAAGGCTCAGTCTAGCTGCTGGGCAGAGAATAGGCTGTAGTAGACAAAGAGTAGCAAGTGACAATTCTTCCACAAAAGTTCAGTGACTGAGGGGACATTGAAGCTTGAAAGTAGGATAATAGGAGTAGAGGTATAAGATGTGGTCAGAACTTAGATGTATTTTGAAACAGCATCAGCAAGATTTATGTTTGTTGAACATATGCTTAATTTTTTAAAAATAAGGAAGAAGAACTAAGAATTTGGTCCTAAAATATTAGGTAGAAGGTCCAGTTTAAAGAAAGCTAGCTCTGCATAAAAATTTCAACATGCTTCTTTTGAGATTCTAGTAGAGATACAAATGGAGATATCCTGAAGACACTTGGGTGTCCTCAGGGAAGAGTCAGTGTTGAAAATTGTAATTTGGGTATAATCAACATGAAGTGGGTACTTAAAGCTTTGTCATTGAATGGATGAAATGTAAAAAACAGGGGCAAAGCCTGGGTGGGCCTAAGGCACCCATACTTCAATTTGGATAATAAGAAGAATCAGAAATAATATCTAGTCAGATAGAAAGGAAGTCCCCAAAAGTCAAATAGTGATTATACTTTGAGAAGCCGGAAGTAAGCGATTTTGTTCCATGCAACTGAGAAAATAGGTAGGGTGGAACATTAGAATGTAATGAAGATTTTTCACTGTGGAAAGTTCTGGTGACTTTGATGGGAGTCTCATTACTGGGTTATTGGCGATGAAAGTCCTGGTGGAGTAAGATCAAGGGAGAAAGGGATGAAAGGAAACAAAGCTAAATAGATATTGAAACTGTGAGCATTATGTTTCCAGTTAAATTCTGAACAAATTGAAAAATAAAGAAGAATACAGCTGACACATTATATAAAAAGTAGCTTCTTTAGTGAGTCTAAAAGTTTAAATAGCAGCTCGGGAAGCTGAGGCAGGAGGATCACGAGTTCAAAGCCAGCCTCAGCAAAAGAGAGGTGCTAAACAACTCAGTGAGACCCTGTCTCTAAATAAAATACGAAATAGGGCTGGGGATGTGACTCAGTGGTCCAGTGTCCCTGAGTTCAATCCCTGGTACCAAAAGAAAAAAAGAAAAAGAAAACATGGATTTAATCACAGATTGGTAATTCATGTCATCTTGAACAAATATTTTAACCTGTCTGATTTCAATTTTTTTGTTCTAAAAAATGAGAATGAAATAATCTTTCTTTTCAACCTCACAGGTGTATTTTAAAAAGCAATTTATATTATAAATGTGAAAACCCTTTGAAAAAATCAATTGTGGAAAATTGTTCTGTCTCTGCCTATGGGTTTAAGACTTGTAATTCACCTTTAAATCAAAAGGGGTTGATGGGTCTCATTTTTAATTAATCAATCTGGCGCTGAATTCAAATATTACTTGTGGATAATTGGTTGGAGTATGGTAGTATCAAATTAGGAAATATATTTCTAAACAAGTCAGTGATCTTCTATAAGTTTTAAGAATTACTCCAGCTTTTAACATAATCATTTCAATAATGGTATTTGCAGTATAAAGATAAAGTAGAAGAGATTTTGCCTTGCCATCTAAAAATTCAAATTTAACAGATAGATAAACTCCTGATGGTGGTGTATGAGCAGAGAAAATACTAGGCATCCATCTTTGTGAAGTAGTGCTGTATCCTATGAAAACCATAGCACATCGAGGGTAATTAGAATTTCTAAATTCTCAGGTCTTTGTCATTGGATTATAATTTTATTGTTATTACTCTCACTGCTAAGAAACAGTGATACCACTGCCATTTTTACTCTATTATTTTATAAAGTCATAGTTAAGCATTCGAGACTCATTGCCTCATTATTCCTATAAACTTTCTGACTTTGACCCCAGGAGGTAAATTTCTTAAGCATTCTGTAACTTCCTATTGATTCTCTCCACTATCACTCCACCATGTTTGCCTACAAATTGGTTTGTGCGGAGTGGGGAGTTAAGATAACGAGTGTAGATCAGAATAAAAATCCTATGGACATCAGTCTGTTTCTTTGAATTATAATTATTGGTAAGGCAATTATAATTGCTAGTTCTCCATCAAAAACAAAAACAAAAAATTTTATAATACAGACACACCACAAATGGAAACTAAATAGAAGACAAAGCAAATAAATTTGTTTTCTTTATGTTACACATGTATATAGCCAAAAAAGAAAAAAACCAATAGTCATAAAGAAAATTTCTGAATGGAACAACAAATTTATAAATAGAAGAGGTTAACACTTTTCCTTGCTAAAATAACTCATCAATATATCTCTTAGAGGTATAGAGTGTCACAAAAAATTTTGGTCAAAGTAGTTAGTGAATCATCAATACAGACAAAGAAAATAACCATAAACTGACCTCCACCTCTGAACTTTCTCAGAGGATTTAAAAAAAAAAAAAATTTCTTCACAAGCTCAGAAGGTGAAACCCTACTCAGGAAGAACCAGAAAAGCTTCCAGGATATACAAAGATCCTTCTCTCAAAAACTGATGAGGTAGGGGATTTTATCTTTGCTTTCTCAACTTTTCTAAAACTTTTCATGTCTTCCTTTCACTCCTTTTCAGTGTTCACCCTGAGGAGACTCAAATCAATAGTATGAATACCCCAGTGTTCCTGTATCACGTTACCTTTCTCTCAGTGATTAGAGAAGTGTCAGTGCAGTGACTAAGATCATATTTCAGGCAACTTAATGTCCCTGTGCTTTTCTGCAGCTGTAAGATCTGGTTAATAAGGTTCTTGGTTTCAAATTTCCTTTATTTTTTTTAATGACTAATGAATTTTTTAATTATAAATTTCTTACTTTTTGAATTACTAGTGAGATTAAACTAAACATACTTATTAAGCATTTAGAGCGGTAAATAAAAAAGCACTCAGAAAAAGAGTGCTCTATACAACAATATACATGAAAACATGCTACTATGCATATGGCAAGTCTGAAAATATGTAAAGGTCCTTTTAAAAGTTGCAGATATTACTTCTTGGAAAATTGATCTGGAATTATATTTGTATTATATCTGCTAGTTTTGACAGTAAAATAAAGAGAAGTATACACAAGGAGACAACAAGGAGAAAAATTCTAGGATGAGGAAAATAAGATAATAAATATGTTGAATGACATAATCTTACATGAAAAATCAAAACCATTTAGCATTATCATCCAATAAACCTTGACTATACTGATTTTGATCACATTGTATAATGGTGAAGATTGTTTTTGAGATAAATTGCTTTTTATTTTCCTCTATCAGGAAAAGCTAAAATTATAACTTTATTTGTTATGATATAACTCTTTGTATTCAGGTCATAAATTCACTTTGTGAAAGACAGAAAAGTTATAGGGTCAGAGACACTAAAAGATCTGACTGGTTTTTGATTTGCAGATACACCAGGAGACAGAATCACAACCATGTGCATAAATTCTTAGCTATCTCTTGGAGTCTGTCATGCATCTGCTGAGGCCTACCATGTGGGCTTAGCTTGTCTACAGATTACTACATTGGTGAGCAATTGTGGCTCTGATGGTGGTGGCATATCACTTACAGAAGGTTGATAATACCTGGACTCTTCTCATATAACTGCCCTGATAGATCACATCCTTGGGAGTACTGGACAGCAGTTTAGACAAAGCTTGAACATGGATCCATATTCTACATCACCTTGTCTCCTAAACATTGGTTGCTATGTGCAAAGAGTAATATTAATTAGTAGATGTACATATGAAGCAGGGAACATTAGGAGTGAATTTAGGAAAAGTGACCTCTGGAAAAAATGTCCTGAGCAAGTAGGTTTTTTAAGATCACAAAATATGGAATTATTTATATTCAAAAACTGGGTTTTATTTTATAGTATGCAAAATTCTAAAATGTCCCCAAGATCACCATCATATAATTGTAAATTACATTAAATAAGGGTAAGGCTATAAATACGACATAACTCCTGTGATTAGACCATGTTACATTACAAAGGTAATTAATACCCCAAACATACTGAGTTTGACTTAATCAAAAGGAAGAAAATTCAGGTTCGGTTTGTTCTAATCAAGTGATCTGTACAATGGGATTTAGGCCTTCCTAAAGGAAAAAAAAATTGAAGAAAGATAAATTGTCTTTCTTTTTTTTCTTTATTGGTTCTTTTTATTTATACATGACAGTAAAATCTATTTTGATATATTTATACAAACATTGTAATACATCAGTTTCAAAGCACGGTCTTGTGGATTTACACAATGGTAAGATTCACTGTGGTGTTTTCAAATATGTACATAAGATAGTTGTGTCAGATTCATTCTCTTTCTGTTCTTGAAGTAACAGATGTTATTAAATGAACTGTTTATGGATAGGACCACATGGCGATGACCTGACATTGACCTTCAGAAGCTGAGAGGAGATACAGGTTGACAGCTAGCCAAAATGATTTCAGCTACATCACTATAGACAACTTAGTTCATTTACCTTGTGGCAGCTAAAGGCAGTTCTTTCACTTACCAAGCTCAAGATGAATCCTCACCAGCTAATACTTTATTTATAGCCTGATGAGACTGTGAGTAGAAGATCCAGCTGCCGAACATAGATCCTCTTAATCCATAGTTACTGAAATTGTAAATTTGTGTTAATTTAGGCATCAAAACTTGTTAGCAACAGAAGACTAACCCCCAGGGAATAATAAAAGTAATCATAAATAAACACTATAAAATAAGTGTATCAACCTATAGTGAATCAAGCAGTTTGAACCAAACTTAAAGTGCTGACATGCTTCAAAATACATCCCAGATAAAACTGGTTCTCATCATGTCTACAGCCACCACTAAGGTCAAGTTACTATCACCTCTGGTTTAATTATTACAGTAGTTTTTCACCATGACACTTAAACACCTATCCCTTCTTTAGTGTATTCTAACAAGGTTGCTAAACTGATCTGATTGATATGAAAAGCGTATTGTCTTACTTTGTGCTCAAAATCCTACAATGACTTCTCATCTCATTCAGAAGCTAAATCATGTAATAGTTTGAATGTCCTCTTACATCATCCCCTAGTTTGCAGTTTCCTGTTCACTCTAACAACACCTTTCTAGTCCTCTAGCTCCTGTTTGATTTATTTTTTTATTTTTTTCCACTATCTGAAAGTAGAGTTTTATTTTTTTTTAATTTTTCTATTTTTACTGACTTCATTTTGATTCATTGTACACATATGCAGTACACGTTTTCATTTCTATGATTGTGCATGATGTACATTCATATCATTCTTGTTAATCATACATGTACATAGGGTAATGATATCTGTCTCATTCCACCATTTTTCATACCCTCTCCCCCTCCCCCTCTCATTTCCCTCTATGTAATCTAAAGTTCCTCCATTCTTCTCTCACCCCCCACCCTCCCCAACAAGATCCTATATATCATTCACTTATCAGGGAAAATATTCAGCCTTTGTTTGTTGGGGATTGGCTTATTTCACTTAACAGGATAATCTCCAGTTCCATCCATTTATCTGCAAATGCCATAATATTATTCTTCTTTATGGCTGAGTAGTATTCCATTGTGTGTGTGTGTGTGTGTGTGTGTGTGTATTCCATTATACCACAGCTTCTATATATATATATATATGTACCTATACTACAGCTTCTTTATCCATTCATCTGTTGAAGGACATCTAGGTTGGTTCCACAGTCTAGCTATTGTGAATAGAGCTGCTAGAAACATTGATGTGGCTGAGTTTCTGTAGTATGCTAATTTTAAGTCCTTTGAGTATAAATCGAGGAGTGGGATAACTGGGTCAAAAGGTGGGTCCATTCCAAGTTTTCTGAGGAATCTCCACACTGCTTTCCAGAGTGGCTACACCAATTTGAAACTCCACAAACAATGTAAAAGTGTGTCTTTTTCCCCATAGCCATGCCAACATCTATTATTGTTTGTGTTCTTGATAATAGCCATTCTAATTGGAGTGAGATGAAATCTTAGAGTTGTTTTATTTTGCATTTCTCTAATTACTAGAGATGCTGAACACTTTTTCATATATTTATTGATCACCTGTTCATCCTGTTCTGTAAAGTGTCTCTTTTCAGAACATCAAGTACCACACATAGAACATTTATTTTGGTTATTGCGTATCTCCCCGTCTTACCAAGCACCATGCATCAAAGAAGTTTGTTTTATTCATTGATATATCCTTAACTACCTAGAACAGTGAATGATAGAGTTGACCTTGATCAATATACGTTGAATGAATGATTGCAAGCATCTATTTTGAAAGGAAATATTCCAATGAAAAGGAGTTGGAACAGTGTCTTTTCAAAATACAATTTTTATTGTATTTGCTTAGAGAAGATATGTTTAAATTATTATTTATCCATATGTAAATTGTAAATTTATCTTTAAATGTTTTGAATGGCATGTTGAGTGCCCTGTGTAACAGGGAGGAAAGTTCTCAAAAAAATTGAGAAAAAAATGAATTGTTTGGCAGCGATTTGAGTGTGACTGTTCTCTACTTCTGTACTCACGGGAGGTACTAATAAGCTAATTCCAGAATTAGTTTATGATCTGAATTTGAGACAGTGACTCACTTATTGTACCTCCTCATTTGCTAATAATTTATGGAAGGAAAGTATTTCATGATTATACTGAGCAATAATAGGCAGCCAGGGTCTATCTTGAGTAATAATTTGCTCTAATTCTGCATTATAACTTGAAATAAACTAAAGAAAGAAGTCAATGGAATTACAATTATTAAGGATTAAAATCCCAGTATGCTAATTTATATTCAGGCTACCACCTAGGTATTCTCAATGTTATGTAAATGGGAGAACATAGACAATCCCTTAGAATTGTTAAAGAGAGAGTAGATCAGGTCAGGGCTTGAGAGTGGGGTGAGATAAACAAAGTGCTGCTATGCACAAAGTATTGAGTAGGTATCTTTTTAGTTTAAAGTAATAAATATCTTTTAAAAAATAATAGATTTGGAGATTGACATCAGTAAGATGTTCGAATAGTAGTTCCCAGTGTTCAGACTCTAGAGAAACACTGATTTAACAATAATTCATAGACAAAAATACCTTTAGGAAGGCTCTGGAGTCCAATTAATAGGTCGCAGAACTCCTGTAGGGCAGAAGAGGCAGGATCAGCCGCACTGAAGAGGGAAAAATAAAGAACTCTTTCACTTTATTCATGTCACTTTTTTCTCAAGCTAGCACTACTAGCAGTTGAGATTTCACCTACAGGTGAGAGAGCAAATGAGCATACAACTTCCACAGCCTTTGGGGGCACTTCCTGAAAGGCTCATTTCTGACTCACCTCACCAAGAATAGGAAGGGAATTGACAAGGGCTAGATTTCCTTGCAGAAACAGAATCCTATGGCTCACAGCAACATCCTGAAAAGTCTGTGAGCTGGCCAGCATGACCATGCTCTTATCAATTGGTTTGCCCTCCTGTAGACCCAAAGAAATGGTCACTTCAACCCCTTATAACACCATTCAGAGACAATAACCTATGGGGCCCTGTTTCCAGTGGCCCATGGTCACATGCAGCAAAAATGTTATGGGCATCCACAGTTGGTTCATGAGTGTCCTCACAGATGGTATATGTGAGCCTCTGAAGATATCACATGGATCTCAGCAGCATGGATATTGATAGCTGGCTCAACTCTGTGGGACTAGGAGAAGGTGAACAACATGGATTCTGCTCCTTCAGAAGGAATAGATAGAAGTGGAGATTGTGCCCATCATTCCAGTATCTCATTGCTCTATCCTAGGGAAAAGGGGAGGACAAATTCCAGCACATTCCACAGATCTGCAGGGCAGGTGAAAGGCAAAAGATCTTAAAACAACTCCTTCAGGAGGAAGAAAGGAGAGTGGAGTTTGCATCCCACACTCTAGCATTTGGAAAATGTCCTAGGAAGGAAATAGATGGATCTCAGCCCCTGCCATGTCTGTGCAGGATTGAGAGAAGGCATATAATCCTAAGCAAGGCTTCTCTCAAAATGTGGAATAAAAAGAGTGGAGTAGAAGCCTTCTTACAAAACTCTTAAGAGTCCCCTAGAATCTTTACCTGGGATGACAAATGAAAGTGTTTCCCTGTTAACATCAGTGTGTGGGCACTGGAAGAGGTGACAGTGACCCTCAAGTGTGGAGCCTCCCCACACAGGGCTGTAATGAACATCAAGATCAGTGGAACGTGACACCATCATAAGGAGTAAGTACAATTCCAGCAACTGACCCCCCAGAATGGATGCTTCAAAATTCAAAAGAACTGCCAGATGACTAACTGACATCTGGAAAAGAACAGATGGAAAAAATGAGAATCTCAACAGAGATAGATACCATAAAAATTCTCAATCTGGATGATGCAATAAATGAAATGAAAATTCAGTCGTTTCAAACAACATCCCAATCAAACAGAAAAACCAACAAACTTGTCTTCCTACAATACCCTGGCTGGTCTCAAATCCGTTAGTTCAATTAATCCTCCTATTTGATTCTCCAAAGTAGAAGACAAGTCATTTTAAATTATTTAATCAGAGGAGCAAACTCCCTCCTATGGAAAAAAAAAAAAAAAAAAAGAAATAGAAAGGAATAAAAAAAATAAGCCTAAGGGATTTATCAGATACTATCAGATGAATCAATATATGAATATGGGAATTCAAGCAGGAGAAAAGAATAAGAAACAGCAATTTTACCTAGAGAAAATTAATATCTGAATATTTTCCAAATGTGGGGAGGAATGTGAACAACAGATTCATAAGGGACCTCAAAGAGATTAAATCTACACAGGTGTACCCTAAGACACATTTTATATGTACATATATGTAAAATAAATATACATAACATACTGTATCATGTTTAATACATTATTATATTATGCATAACTATATGATGTATATTTTTACATAGTAAAATTGTCAGAAAGAAAAGACAATGAGAGATGTTTGAAAGCATCAAATTGACTCATCATATACAAGGAAAAATGCATAGGACTATGAACAGATTTCTCAGCAGAGAACAAGAATTGAAAATAAAATTTATACAGAGCTTCCATAGAAACCTCAGGCAAGCAAAAAAATCAACAAACTTGAAGAAATGTCACATTTGCCATGACAGAGCCTGAGATAATGTATTCAAATTGCTGAGACAATATGTTCTGAAAAGGGAATGGGACAGAGAGAGATAGATACCAAGATAGAGATGGAGAGAGAGAGAGAGAGAGAGAGAGAGAGAGAGAGACAACCAAGAATAATGTACCTGCAACAATATCCTGTAAAAGTGAAGGAAAAATTTAAAATTTCCAGGAAAAAAAAAACGAGATGAGAAAATAATCAAAATATCACTACAAAAATGTTCAAATCAAAAGGGATGAAGGAAAGATTAAAAAATAAGAAAAGCAGAAAACACTAAAAGGATTCTGATGTTAAATCTTACCTATCAATAATTATTTTTAAAGTATAAATGGACCAGTCATCCAGTCAAAAGAGAGAATAGTCGAAAGGATAAAAATACAAGATCTAACTGTATGCTATTCACAAAAGACTCACTTTAGATTCAAGGACAAACATTGGCCCAAAGTGAAGGATGGAAAAAGATATCTCATGCAAATGGCAGCCACAAGGAGGCAGAGACAGCCATAGTTATGTCAATACAGTCATTAACTAAAAATTATCACAAGATATAGAGGTTGTTATGTAAGCATAAAAATGTCTATTCAACGTGGAGATAAAACAATTTTGAAAATATATGACTCCAACATCAGAGCATCTAAAAATGTAAACATCAACAGTTCTGAAATGAGATTTAGATGAACAACACATTAATAATAGGAATATTCAACATTCCACTTGCAAGAAAG
This sequence comes from Glaucomys volans, assembly GCA_020662805.1. Lineage (NCBI taxonomy): Eukaryota > Metazoa > Chordata > Mammalia > Rodentia > Sciuridae > Glaucomys > Glaucomys volans. Next base: position 4,360 of record JAJEJO010052232.1, on the reverse strand, counting down.
GACAGAACATGTAGATGGAATAAAAAGAAACAGACTTGCAAACCATAAAAGAACAAATCCAACACCTAAGAGACATATTTTGAATATTCCACTCAACAGCAGAAAAATACTCTACTCTGAAGTCTGTTGGAATTACAGCTTCATAGAAACTTTCTATTAAGTTTTGAAGCATCAACCTTTCCCTTTAGAATGGTTATTTGTAGTATCAGTCCAGTGACAGGACACTTCAATGAGTTGTGACTTTCTGATTGTACTACTCTAGGGTACCTAAAAGCTTATTCTAGTCATAGCTTTTATCTTTAATGGTAAAATTAACATGAATGAAACAAGAATTTTAGTATTTATTATACCTTTTGCAGTTGCTGCTCTTGTTAACTGAGAAATAGAAAAGACTAAAATGCCTTTGGATTAGCAGTAACTAATAACATACACAGAACCATATCCCTGGTCACAGGATTTTAGAACGCTGTACTTTAAAAACAACCTTTATCATACTTCTGATTGAGTAATCTGAGGGCTTATTGAGTGCTTAGAAAAGATTAATGAAAAGTCAAAATGTGAAAACCTGAACTAACCTTTCACTAATTAGTTTTCCTGACCTGTGTGCCATCCCCAAAGAGAATAAAAGCAAAGGCACATAATGACAAATACCTTCCTTTTCATTGGATTAAACTTGAACAATATAATTTACTTTAAACTCTTTTAGGCTTTCATAAAAACCATTATCATAAGGAACAAATATGCAATATACTCATGAATTGTGCTTACTAGGCCTCAAATAGGCAAAGTTCTATGTTACTATTTCAAAAATCATACTAAACATACTGTTCAGAGTTACTTAGTGCAAGGTATACTAAATGTCATTTTAGACCTATATCAGGTATGAAGAATTTGAGTGATTTGTAAAATAGTATATATTTTCCTGAGAATAACCATAACTTTCTTTTCACCATTATAGAAAAATACAAAAGTATTTCTTTCCAAAATTATGTTTTTAAACCAGTTATTATTGTTGTGCTCATCCCATAAATTTCATTCAAATGCTTATAACTTTTCTTTTGGATAGGAATATTCTTTGGAATATATGTGTCCCTCCAGAGTCACAACAATCAAGCACTAATCAAGTAAGAAATTTTTCAGCTTTTAGAGACTGATTTGGATATCTTTTACTATATTTTATAATTTTCCATCAGTCCCTTCTTATGAAGACAAAATTATATACACATCTATTTATACCAAAGGAACTTTCTAAACTAGATCATATTTCCCCTTCAAGATGATATTATTTTTGATTTTATCAACTGCATTCTCCTTTAGAAAATTGTTATAAACCTGTTATCTTCATGTTTTCTCCACTTATTTTCAGTCTTACAAATCCTTGAATTCTTTTGGATTCCCAAATTTTGTCATGATTAATTACTCTTTTCTGAATAAAGTTTTAGCTCTTCAATTCAGGGAATATGGTCATCCCAAACTGCAATATTTTCAAGTCCAGTGACATACAAGACAAGAATTTTTGGCACTCCTATCATGTACCAAACACAGATATTCACAATTGAGTATGTTATAGTGCAGTTCTCTGTACTACAATTTTACACTACGTGTTGAGCTTCTGTGTTGAACTTTGGTGAATTCTACATTTATTAGTCTCTTGTGTCATACTGTACTTTTTACTGATTATGTGCCAATAACTATTCAGTTTCTGTAAAATACTAAGAATTCATTGTCTCCTGAATTCATGAACATTACTGTATTTAAGGTAGCTACTCCATTTCACCAAATCTTCCCACATTCTGTCGGAAATCTTTCATTTAATAATTTTCATGGTTTAAATATATGCCTCCAAATGCCTGTGTTTGAACTCACCCCACAGTGCAAGAGTTTTGGGAGGTAATTAGGTCATGAGTACTTCACTCTCATAATGGATCAACTCCAATTATGAAAGATCCTGAGAATTTAAATTCAATTTCTTGCTGGAAGGTATCTATATGATACCTTCCATCATGTTATAGAAAGGAAGCCCTCACTAGATTCCAGTCTTTCAGTCTTGGATTTCTCAACCTCTAAAACTGGTACAAATAAATTTATTTTATTTATAAATTAGTTGGTCTCTGGTATTCTGTTATAGCAACAGAAAACATAGTAAGATAATTTCCAAATGAAATTACTAGTCTCCCCATTCAAGGATTCAAGAATTTGCCTCTCCCTTACTTTTTTTTCCCCCTGATCATGATGGGGTCTTTTTTGTTGAACAGGCTGTCTTCAAACTCCTAGGTTGAAGAGCTCCTTCTGTCTCAGGACCTTGAGTAACCAGAATTACAGATGTGAGCCACCATTCCCAGCCCTCTTACTATTTCAGAGTAAGTGCAGTGGGGAATTATAAGCAAGGTAATGAGCATTTATAAGCATTACTTTTATCAAATACTCTATATTTCTCAAAATTTTAATTATTGATCTCTCTTTTTTTATTTCATTTCTCAAGTTCTATTTGATTTGATTTTTCCCTTTCTGTCTTTATTCACCTAATCATAAATAATGGGAATTAGTTAAAGGCAATATAACTTATGAATAGTTGTATATAATAAAAGATAACTAAAACTTAGAACAGTATCCAACTTAAAATTCAACATTTAGACTTTAAGGAATATATATTCTTGAACTATTTATTCCACAGAATCTTCTGGACAAACTACCACATTTCTGTTCATTTATTTGACAGAAAAGTTTTGCTTTTCCAGTCTTTTTAATCGTGATTTCAAAATTACAAATAATGCTTTTTTCTATAACAAAAGAATAATTGTCTCTTCAGTGTAAGCTAACTAACTGTGAGGTAGAAACTCTAGTCTGTATTCAAACTAAGGGGTAAAGTGGTTTTGCTCCCCAAATTTGATCCTCCTGATTAATCGAGTCAGGCCACTAGGAGTTCAAACATCTATAATCCTAGCATCAAATTACTTTCATAGGAAAAAATTGAAATAAATTGTATCTTCAAAATGCCAAAAAAAAAAATTACTTTCATTGGTATGCTCTCAAGACATGCACTATGATTTGGAAGATATGGCATAGAATAGACATGGCAAGGATATTTTTATATTTTATTCCCACATGAGGGACTTTATTTCTCAGGAGGGCTTCAACCAATCCTGATTCAAAATGGTGAAACTACTATTCTCTCCCTCTCTGTTTTCAGCTCATTTTCTAGTGATTTATTAATTAACTTATCCATCAAGACCTAGTTAGAATACCTCAGCTCAGTTTGTTACTCCATTCAATGTGACTTTTGCATCTCATTTAAATTCTCATGGTTATACATCTCCCAGAATTTAATAGAAATACTCTGTACATTCTGCTTTTAAATGAATGTGGCTAACTCATTATTCTGTGATAGATTATTGAGCCTTCTCACTATTTTTTTAGAATCACTACCAGGTAATTACCTTTTCCTTTTTAGAGTTTATCTTATATATTTCAGAAATGGCCTTAATGGATTAAAACTAAAAGGTTGAATAAATGTATATCAGGCAGATAATAATGGAAATAAAGTTGAAGTAACTATATTAATTGCAGCCAGAGAAGATTTCAAAGCAGGAAACATTATCCAGGATGAAAACGGTCATTGCATAATTTTAAATACTAAACTCTCCAAGAAGACAAACAAATTATTGATGTGTACATGCCAAATAATGTCAAAATACGTGAGGCAAAGACAGTTAGAACTGCAACAGTATAAGTATAACCACTATCAGAGTTGAAGATTTCCACCATCCCTCAATCATTAATCAACATATCCAGAAGACAGGAAATAAAGATACAGTTATAATAAATGATATCATCAATCAACCAGGTCTAATTGTTCTCTATACGATACTTTTTCCTGCAATGAGAAATACACACCCTTCTCAAGTCCACATGGAATATTCACCATGATCACATTCTGATAGATTTTAAAAAATTAAATTCAAGGAATGGAAAGTACACAGTATGAGTTTCATCACAATGGAATTAATTAGAAATTAATATTGGGCAAGTATCTGGAAAAAAAATCTAAAATATTTGTAATATATTAAACAAAGACGCTTCCAAGCAACACATGGGTCAAAAAGAAGTCTCAAGAAAATCTTGAAAAACATATTTTGACCTAAAGAAAAGATGGAAATACAAATAATCAAAATTTGTGGCCAGGTGAGGTAGTGCACACCTGTAATCCCAGCGACTCAGGAGGCTGAGGCAGGAGGATCATGTGTACAAAGCCAGCCTCAGCAAAATCAAGGCACTAGGCAACTCAGTAAGACCCTGTCTGTAAATAAAATACAAAATAGGACTGCGAGTGTGGCTCTGTGGTTGAGTGCCCCTGAGTTTA
>JAJEJO010052231.1:0-297940 GCA_020662805.1 Glaucomys volans | reverse complement strand
AAAAAAAAAAAAAAATCAAACAACTTTGTCTTAAAAAAGAAACCCAGATCCCAGAAACTTTTGTGATGTGGGTTTGTCATCTCAGTCTTTGTGCTGATTGGACATGGACCTGCACAATTGGGAAGAAATACAATCAGCTTTTCAGACATGTCTATCCCTGGAAAGTCTCACAAAGGAGTTTTTTTTTCCTCTCTGGCCTCCTTTCTGAATAGTTTCTCTTATGGAGCTCCAGGCGGAAGCAGCTCCTGGCAAATTGGGACACCAGGGAAATTTCTCTCTGACATTTTCCCACCTCTTCCATCTGGGTCTTTCTTCCTACTCTCCATCCTCTCCAGCCTCCTCCACTTTCCATACGGCATCCCATCCATTGGCACAAGGCATATATAATATTTGCGGGTGGTGGTGGTAGGGTGGGGACAACCACTTGGGTATTGTAATGATTGCTATTTATTTTCTATATTTGTGAAAAAAATCCATTTTTAGTTGTCATGGAAAATGGAACCATGACTTATGTTTTATAATCTATAAAACTGATTTCATGTTCTTATCAAATTTCTGACAATTGTACATTGTTTCCCCCCTCTGGAAAGATGGAGGAGCGTGTCTGCCCCTTATGCCTACCTGTAGCCTCTCCTGGCTTACAGTTCCATGCTGTTTCTCCCTGTATTACTAACACTTCAAGCACCTGAAGTATTTACCGATGAGAACTCAGGCTATACAGAACCAAAGGGGCTGGAGTACTGTTCTGGTGAAAATGCTCTGAGAGAGTCAAGGCAGGACCGAGGTGGTCCCAGGTCATTTGCATCTCAGCTCCAGGAGCACAGGGCAATGTAGGAGACCACTGAGAAGTCTGAAGAACAAAAGTCCTGAGGTTTGGTGAGCAGCTGAGGCACTATTCAACAACAAATTTTTATTGCAGTAGCAAATAGCTAGAAGTAGTTATCAATGATGTGGCAGACCAGTCAAAAAAGATAGGCAACTATTAAATAAATCATGGAACTGCTGTACAACAAACCCATTGAAGAAATGAGTTAGAACTCCGCATGCTATTAGGCAAATGTCTGTCTTAAAATAAGGAAGATGTGTGTGTGTGTGTGTGTGTGGGTGTGTGTGTGTATATGTATATATAGATAGATAGATATAATATATCCCCATTTTCTTTTAAAAAACTATAAAACTATCATTGGAATCTATCATTGGCTATATAGGCAATATTTCTGGAGTAATACACAAGGAAATATTAATAATGGTTATCATTGGGAAGAGAACCTAAGGTCTTTGATATTTATCTTTTTGTAATATTCTTGCTATCATTAATAACAGTATTATTTAATATTTATTGAATACTTGTCCTGTACCAGGTAAAATGAATCTAACTGACTTGGGCAATTGGTATGTACCCTACAGTACCTCCTTAGCAAGAAGAGCCATTAGGTGAATCATAGAAAGTGACCAACATTGAACTATTTTTTAACCTATAAAAAAAATTTCATACAGTTCAAACTAAGAGCAGCCCCATTTGTAAACATGATATTACTTTTACTCTCACCCCCTGCAGAAGGGACTTAGATTGTCCATCTTTTGCTTAGGTAGAGGGAAGAATGGAAGGGGTGGGTGGGCATGGAATGAAAACTGGAAAGTTGGGAAATGGCTTGAAACTCTGAGGTTGTTGTCAGGGCCAGGTCAACCCACGGTGAGACTGGCAGGTGCTGAGAAAACTGCCCTGCCGTGGGGTTAGGCAGATATTTATTTCTTGGGTGAAGTTTCTATACACCTTATAGAGAAATAGGCCCTTCTGTCTTCTTTTTAGGAAAGCCCAAGGAGGTAGTCATAAGCAAAAGAGCAGTGTACAGATAATTCAAAAGAATTTTGGTCCAAAGAAGGTGGGTAAGGAACTGAGGTTTTCAGGACCTGGGCTTTATCTTATTAGAGATGGTCTAACTGCCCTCTCTAGGCCAGTAAGAAGAACTCAGCAAGCCAACTATGCTTTGGAGTAAACAAGTATATAACCTTGTACTCCAGGTATAAGACTCCTCTGATTCAAGAACGCTTTTTCTCTAGACTACTTTGAGAAAGATGGAGTTTATCTCCTGTTCTTCATTGAGCTGTCCACTAAGCAGATGTCTTTCACTGATGCTCACAGCCTCCAACGTTTAAACTTCAGTGTCCCTTAACAGAATGTTTCTTCCCACGTGTGGTCAATAATAGAGGGATAAATATGGAAGTTAGTCATACATTTGCTGCCCTTACCTGTAAACTTCAAAATGTTACTTTATGGGATGACATAATTATACAAAATGTTTCTGAAGTGTTTGGTGGATCTAAAGGGAGTTATGTTGGGATGGGGTATTTTTATTTCAAATACATATTTTTGTTGGAAGACAATTCTCCACGAATATCTTACATTTCTTCATAGTCAGGGTCCTCTGAGCAAAGACATTTACAGTCAAATTTAAAACGTTTATATAAGGAGATAGACTCAGAGACATCGCCCTCCCTGCAGACATTCTAAGGCAGTAAAAGTGAAAACCTCCTCTTTCTGTACTCAAAGAAGACTAGTTTAAATTTCAGGGTAAAGATGTTTTTCTCTCTCCAGAGGGAGGTTGTACAGGTCACTAGCACAGCTTTATAAGAGCAAATCTTCCTAATTATGGAGTTCTTCTCCAGTAATGCACTCAGCCACATCTCTAGGGGCCATTTGGCCCTCACTGCAGGGCCCTGTGGGGATATGGCTCTGACCTGCTGCTTTTGCTTAAAGTAATAAGTTGTCCTGATCTCTGACCCAGAGGTTCTATGTTTTCTGGATATATGTATGCACATATATATACACAGATTTGGTTACACATATGTGCACAAATAAAATAAATTTACATATAAATAAAAATACATATGTGTACATATATATATATCTACATCTCTCTATATATCTGTTTCTATCTATCTGTATATATGTAACTGTGGCCAGCTAACTTGTTAGGTGGCAAATAAGAGAAAATGTTAGGCCCTTTACAAATTCTAACTTAGCAATTTCATATATAAATGCCCTCTAAGAAAATCCATTCCCCATCTAGAATTGTACTGGCCAAGGATTCATCCCATCCTTGTCCCAGGAACTAGTGACAGTAGGGAATTTTGGGATACTTCAGGATGAACCTGTTATCCCAAGGTCAGACCTATCTGTGATGTCCTCTATGGAGAGAGGTAGTTTGTCTCTTCTCTATTCAAGGTCATCTGATAGAGAGGTAATCAATGAATCCCATGCATTTTATACTCTCAAGCATAGATAAACCCCTAGGACCATCATTAATTATCAGAGACAGAAAATTCTGAATTCTGCTGAGAAGACTCCCTTCCTTTCTAATGGCAACATTGACCCGCACAGCCAATGTTCCATGGGGAAATCTTGCACTTGACAGTGATCTGCACAGCAGAACCCTTTTCGCCTCTTCCAGCTCCAGATCATGCCTTGAGGCTTGCAGATGTCAAAGAATGGGATCATTCCTCAGTCACTGTCATTTCATGACCACCTCTTAGCTACACAAACACCTGGTAGCTAAGTGTATGTGCTTATACAGAAAAGCTTCAACAGCTTTGAAATTAGTGTATGCTACTTTCTAACTACAGTCTGGTGCCCCTGCCCACCTAGAATACTCTCCAACTCCTGGCAACTCTCAGTGCTCACCGAGGCCCAACCAAGTGGGGGGATTGGAGTTCTATTATTAACTTTTTTTTTTCAATGCTGGGGATTGAACCCAGAGCCTTGTGCTTGCAAGGCAAGCACTCTACCAACTGAGCTATATCCCCAGCCCCTGGAGTTGTACTGATATTTATAGAAAATCTACATTTGTTTATCTCCCTTTCCTAAGACTTCTTCAGTGAACTCCCCCAAATATTCAGTATTTCAAAGGAAACAAAGCCAAAAATAAGTAGTTCTTTGTAGTAGGTATTTCTGATCAGGAGTCCATCCATTTTCAAGACACATTATTGCCCTTCCAAGTGCTCACACCCATACCCTACTCCCTCCCACCCTCATGTATTTATAGTTGCTCACCTGCACCTAACAAAGCCAGCCAGGACCAACCACGAGAGAGATCGTGATCAGTATGGAAGATTCCAGACTTGCCCTTAAGGAGACAGCAAGACTGTTCTAATAATTACATCCATACTGTCCCCCAGGATGAAATTCACACTAACCTGCCAGTTGTCTGCCCTGTCATTCACTAATGGAAAAGATTTTAAGTTAATCCTACTTCTTCCGTCCAGGAAGGAAAAAGGAGCTCATCCAAGCCCTGTTGTGCAGCACCACCTGCCCATTTGTCCAGAGCCAAGCAATGATGAATTTGGGGAATGAATGGGAATTGTGCTTATTTTATGAGATGCGGAAAGTTGGCTGGAGAACCCAGCAGGAGGCTTAGCTGGAAAAAAATAATTTTATCTTATGCTGTGTATCTAATCTTTGGGAATATATATGGCATTATTCTTTTCTTCTTCTCCTTCTCTTTCTTCTTCCTCCTCTTCCTTTTCCTTCTCCTCCTCTTCTTCTCCTTCTCCCTGGGGCACTTAATCACCAGCTTCTTTTTTATATTTTATTTTGAGTCAAGGTCTCTCTTGCTCAGTGCCTCGCTAAATTGCTGAGGCTGGCTTTGAACTTGCCATTCTCCTGCTTCAACCTCCCAAGTTGCTGGGATTACAGGTGTGTACCATCAGGCCCTGTGCATTATTTTTTTCTTGAGATCAGAAAGGAAAAAAGAATCACATTTTCTCCAAATACTAGGTTTGAGGGCTGAGCTTCAGTTGTGCCTTTCTCTTGGATGATTTGCTCAAGCCAAGGGCCTTCTGCTCAGACTGAGTAGTGGCAGGAAGTGCCTGAGATCCACATGGGATTGGGGGACCTTGACAGAGGGTGCCTGGACCAAAGTTCAGTGACCTGAAGTCTCCCACACTATTGGCAACTTTTAGGATGGGTGGAGGGAGCAGCTATCCTCAAGAATTAACAATATTCTGACAATATTCTGGCAATATTCTGACTTGCTTTCTCCTGGAAGATAATACACTTAATCTGAATGTGAATTTAGCTAAACAAGTTAGCACAGAACTGCTTTAGAGGATGTTATAAAGAAAAACTCCATATTGAATCTGTTCTTTTAGTGTTGATGGATCAATTGATGGGAAACAGCATCTGAGTTGCTTTCTTGCCAAAGCAGTTTCCCTAAATCTTACTTTGCTCAAGGTCCAGATTGACTGGGATCTTGAGAAGAGGGTTTTAGTGTGGACAGTTGGAGAAACAGCTCACTTGCATTTCCTAGTTGGAAAGTTGTTGGGGGAGGGGAAGAAAACTAAAGTGGCAGGGGGAATCTTATTGATGAAAAGAAATATAGTCAAGGTCAAGTGGGATTTTGTTCTAGTGTAGCCATAACTGTCTCCTATCTCACTTTCTTTATGTGAGGAGGCAGAGTGTGATCAGGCTGAAGAAAACAGGGGGCAAGTGGAAGTTGCTTGGGAGCACTAGAAGGACAATGACAGTTGTGTCTTTAAGCAGCCCAGGCAGTAGGTTCTGACCATACTGGATGACCTGAGGACCACTGCTAACCCAGATGGCACCATCATGCAAACTAGAAAATGTCCCGTCTTCCAGATGTAAGCAGATGAATAGAGCAAAAGCTGAAGTTTTGTCCCTCTGCACCCCTTGGGATAATGTCCATGTGCAGTGAACAGCCTGAAGGGCTAGAGAGAAGCCGCTACAGATGAAGAGAGGCCCATGAACTTGAATGCCTTCCCTGAGGTCAGTTCTTCCTGTGAGTGCCGCTGTCCTGACTGGTACACAGCTCCAGGACTTCAGGGCAACCCACTTACATGATGGCAAATGTCACAGTTACACAGTCTCTCTCCCTCTCCCCCTCTCTTTTTTCCTTCAGTAAGAAGCCCTTTGCCCTCAGAGGCCACTGTAATTAACCCAAGAGAGAATAAGTCATCTTTCTAGCCAAACAAGAAGCTGCCATAATGGCTTGACATATTCAAACTGAAAACCTGTTTCCAGGACTCACCCAATCAATCTATATGTCCTTCCATGTGAAAAACCTTATAATCAATGTTAAAAGAAAAAGAAAAAAAACACACATTAATATTCTACTCTGCCTTTATCCCCCTCTTCCTGCGTCCACACAGGTCTAACTGTACCATAAACTGTACGAAGGAATTGTTTTGCTCATTAAGGAATCAGATAGTGACAATCGCATGGCCCATGCCAGGGTGGGTGCAGGCTGTAAGCTCCTTTGTCTAAATGCCACAAATTGTTATAGTTTTGCTCTGCACTTCGGTGCTGGTATCATCACCCTTTAATTGGCCAGAAGACTCTGCTGGAACATTCAAAAGGAATAACAACATTCTTAGTCCCTGTCCAGTTTTCAATATAATTATTTGTCAGAATCATATTAACCTGATGTATGACAAACCCATAAAATGGATTCATTTAGGTCTCCAGGAGTCCTCCCTCATTAACTCTGATATTTATAGCTATGCTTCAGTGCCGCATTCCCTCCTCCTGTGAAGCACAGAGCTCCGATGTCAGATTGCTCTGACGCTATTAGGGGAGGCATTTGTTTTCCATTGTTGCAAAGAGGGGCGGAAGAAGCCAGGCCTTGCGTCCGGACCCTTGTGAACCCTGATTGGCTCCTTTGCCCATTACTTTATTTTTAGAGAAAAGGAAAAAAACCTAAAATTAGACACTCGTGCACACATCCTGCACGTTGAATAATTCAACCAAGGTAATGAGGCAGAACTAATTAGACTGTAGTATTCAGAAGGCCGGTTCTGAAATCTATCTTCCTGGGATCAAAGTCTAGCTTTACCACTTACTAGCTTGAGCAAGGTGCTGCATTTCCTTCGACCTTGGCCTTCTCATCTGTAAAATAGGGGTAATAATGGCTCCTGATCGCATGGGTTGTTGTGGGAATTCCATGAATTCATCCTTATAAAGTGCTTAGAATAGTCTTGGGCAAGTACAAAATAAATGTTACTTAAGGGTGTGATTATAATTGCCACTACTACACCAGGCCATAGCTAAACTAAGCTTTGTTCAGCAGGTCTGCAGTCTAGCCCAGGTGACTTCACACTGTATTCTAGAAAACCTTGATCTTAGGGGGAAGTGACTCAGAGGTGGAGGTATGTTAGCTGTGGAAGGGACAGTGGGAAAAAGCCCATCAGCATGGACTTCCTCATACTCCTTATCTATCTATCATCTATCTATCTAATTTTTAAAAGAGCAATTTATTTACTGAAAATGTTCATGTTCAACACCTTCCTATAATGAGATTTTTTTCCACTATGAAAGACACTGCACATTCTTTGAAGTAGATATAAGTTGTGTTATTCTTCAGTATGTTTTAAATGTTTGTAGAAATTTCTTTGGTAAAGGGATTATTTAATTTTCTTATAATATTTCACTGTAGAAAATAATGGACTTTAGAATAAAAACCACATGTATTCTAATCTTCAGTCAAGCATGTATCCTCACTGTTATTTAACTTTCTTGAGCCTGTTTCCTCAACTGTAAAACAGACCTAACACTGCCTTGCATCTCATACTCTTTATTTAGTGCCTCAACACTTTCATCCATTTCATGAATCAGAATTCTAGGTGACTTCTTGTGTAAAGATTGAGTTCAGGGCTCAGGACTCCAAAGCTCCAGATGTCTGTGACTTGTCCAAGTTCCCCAGCTAGTCTAAGTGGCCCTGTGAGTGCCTATCTCTGCTGCTTACCCAGAATTCTTCATGATACTGTGACCAGGAGGACCATGGAAGTTGTCTTGCCCTTTAAAAAGTTTGGGAGTCTTATGGCTACAACTTTGATATCCTGGCATCACCAAAGGCTGGAGAGTTTCTAAAGACTTGAAAATGGCTGTGTTGGAAATGTGGTCCACCACCACAACAATACCTTAAGCTTTGGCTTCATCAAGTCAACAGAGACAGGCTAATAATAACAACTGGATCTGTTTACACATTTCTTAGATTGCCTTCTTCCTGTCTGAACTTGTTCCAGCAGTCCAGGGGACATTGTGTTCTGAGATTGTACACCTATCTCGGGGAGACAGCTCAGAGCATTGCAATCAGCTCATATCCTTGAGGAGGGCCCTTGTTGACTCCCACAAAGCCCTTCAGTATTGATTTGTTAATTCTGAACAATAATGAGATGCAATGAAGCCCTTCTTCATATCAGAGGATCTAGGTAAAACACCAATTTCACCCTGTCATTCTTTCCCTCAGACCTTTAGTATCTCCCTGATCTGTCTGTTGGATAAAGTCCAAGTCCTTCATCCTGGCTTTCAGGTTGACCTAACCAACTTTTTCTCTCACTTTCCTCCAAAACAAACTTTCTGTAGCGTGAATGGATTTTATCATCACCCTCTGCATCATCTTTTTCCCATCCACTCTACATTTTCAAAACTGCTTCTGTTTTAAAGACCCACCCCAGGTTGGGCGTGGTGGCGCACGCCTGTAATCCAAGCAACTTGGGAGGCTAAGTCAGGAGGATCGAGAGTTCAAAGCCAGCCTCAGCAACTTAGCGAGGCCCTAAGCAACTCAGTGAGACCCTGTCTCTAAATAAAATACAAAATAGAGCTGGGAATGTGGCTCAGTGGCCGAGTGTCCCTGAGTTCAATCCCTGGTTCCAAAAAAAAAAAAAAAAAGACCCACCTCAGGATTCCCTTCCTTTATGAGCTTCCCTTGACTACCCCAAACCAACGATTGCTCCTCTGTCATCTACAACTGTGCATTCTGTCAGTCACCTTCTTTAGTCTTACTTGGTGGGGCTGGTTGCAGCAGTAAAGGAAAATGAATCAGAGCACCAAAAAGGAGGTGGATTGCTGCTACCAAGACAGGATCCCAAAGAGTGGCATTGGACCCAGGGAGACTGAGGGCTGATAACCAATCTAAACACTAATGAGTGAATCAGAATGCTCATTATGAAGAGACACGGGCCATTCACAGAGTATGGATCCTCTATCGAGGTATTTTTCTCCCTGCATCCAAATGTCAAGGAAGCTTAATTGATCATTAAGGGATTCACCAGACATTTCAGCACAGAAGGCAAATGTGAACTGAAATATAGGTTACAGTGAGAACTGGTCACAGACCCAGCTCACTAGCAGCAGTGGGGACTCTAGTGGCCAAATGCTCTACTTCCCAGATTGAGTATTTTTCCATTAAATAAAAATATTTGCCTTTCTATGTCCTCACTTGTCTAAGCTCACAAGATTGTCTTTTTGCCTCCTACAACTCATTCATTTTATCCTTTTATTCAAGAAATATGTGTTGAACCTCATCTATTACAAGCCAAATGCTGGGGATATGAAGGTGAGCAATACCGTAGCTACTTCCACATCACTGGTTTCACTACATGGGGGTTTTGCTATAGATCTAAAAGTCATTCTTTCTTTTTAAGGTGACTTGGTGTATCTAATCTGATCTACTGTCTTGATATCAGAATCCTACACGACACTATTATGTAACTCCTGAGTGAAAATATGATTGCTTCAATAATATCTTAAGCTCCCAGAAGGCAGGGAACAACTTAATATTTATCATGGATCCCTTATGGTATCTCCAGTAATGTTCTGTACATAACGAAAACTGAACATGTGTCTCTTTACAAGAGATAACATTTCTTGCTCAACACAAAGATAGGGGGAAGCAGTCTGATACAGTTTTATTTCAGAGTCCCAAACCAGGGGCCCATGCCTTCCATCCAGCCAGTAGACATGTTGTATTTGGCATACACAGTGTTTGGATTTTTAAAAAAATTGAGCCAGTATTTTAAAGACTAAGCTGTCTTACACGCGCTCTCTCTCTCTCTGTTTCTGTCTGTCTGTCTCTCTCTCATACACACACCCCTAAAGATTCACAACTCCTCTGCATATTTTTTTCTGGAAAGAAAATGGAAGCATCGAAACCCTTGGCCTCATACCTACTGGGCGAAAATGCTGGCAGGCAAGTGCAAAGCTGGACCTCTTCAGAGAGCACAGTCCCCAGCATGCCACCGTCCCTGTCGCTCTGTATTTCATCACACCCAGCCAGCCTCACTTATATAACACCCGATTCCCGAGGCATTAGAGTCTGTGTCCTCTGTTTTAACCAAAGTCAGGACACTGGGAAAGGAGAGAGGAAATAACTGCCTCAACACACAGACCGCAGAAAAAGAACAACGCTGGCGGCTCCCGTGTGTGCTGGCGCGCCGAGGCAGGACAGGCCCGCGGGCTGCGCCCCGCGCCTTGGCCCTGGGCCGTCCTGACAGTCAGCTTCTCGGGAATGCTGGTCCGCCTGCTGCGGAGCCTACTGCGGCTCCAAATGGCCCGTCTCAGCCGATCCAAACGGCTTCAGCCGGCCTCCCAGCCCTTCTGCAACCACCCCAACCCCACTCGGCAGCCTTGGGCTCACCGTCTGCTCCTGCCAAAGGAATGTGCTCGCCACGCTGTCCCCTCCTCCACCCCGTGCTCCTCATTCTCCAGCCACAGACACCTGCCTGGGAAAACGGCAAGGAGGAGAGAGGGGAGCAGAGAGAGGCAGGGAGGAGGGAGAGCAGGAACTCTCTCTTTTGTATACCTTATCCCACTGGATCGCAGGTCTCAGTACACAAAGATTTTAACCGCGTGCGTGCTTTTGTGTGTGTGTGTGTGTGTGTGTGTGTTGTGAGTATGTGGGGGTGAGGGTTTTATGGGGAAAAAGGATAAAAGGAATAGACCAAATACATCTACAGTCATTCCTCAAGCTAGAAAAGTAGCGAGCTCAATAGAGCTTGTAGCCCATGAGACAGGCCCGAACTGCGTCCTTGTCAAGGCACCAAGTATAAATACGTATGTGCAAAAGTGTACCCGGGGACTTACCTGCAGGCACATTTCTCTTTTAGATTCTAAACAATTGCTTACTTACTGTAGTAACTTGAAACAATAAGATGAAAAATGAAGGAAATGGAATAAAACTTAAACATAGTCTTAACACTCAGATAATAATTGTTAATCTATTTCCCATTTCCATGCATAATGCATGTTATTTTATATAGCTGGGAGTTTATATTGAATAGTAAATTTTTCTAGCTTGAGAGCTGGGCGTGGTGGTGCGCGCCTGTAATCCCAGCACTTGGGAGGCTGAGGCAAGAGGATCTCGAGTTCAAAGCCAGCCTCAGCAATTTAGCGAGGCCCTAAGCAACTCAGTGAGACCCTGTATCTAAATAAAATACAAAATAGGGCTGGGGATGTGACTCAGTGGTTGAGTGCCACTGAGTTCAATCCCCAGTACCCCCCCAAAAAAAGAAAAAAAATTTCTAGCTTGTTTTTTCTTCTTAAAAATTTTGTGATAAATATATCCTGGTGATTTTTTTTTTTTTTTTTGTACCAGGAATTTAACCCAGGGGTGTTTAACCACTGAACTGCATTCCCAGCCCTTTTTATTTTGAGACAGGGTCTCCCTAAGTTGCTTAGGGCCTCACTAAATGGCTGAGGCTGGCCTTGAACTTGTATTCTCCAGCATCAGCCTCCCAAGCTGCTGGGATTACAGGTGTGCCCCACCACGCCCAGTTTCCCAGTGATATTTTTAAAAGCTTTTGATAACCATTGTTTTAATAGTTTCTTTATGCCCATAGTGTGGATTTTCATAATATACTTAACAAATTTCCAATTTAAGGGCATTTAGGTTGATAGGAGTTTTTGAGTTTTATGAGTAATTTGCCAATAGACATCTTTGTGCCTAGATCATTGCATTTAGTCTTATTTCCTTGGGATAGGTTTCTAAAAGTGGAATTATTGGACAAAGAGTAAAAATACCATTAAAATTCATGAATTTTATGTTGAATTGTATTGCTTTCCTGAAACGGATACTGCGTTGTCTTCCCAACATACTTATATGAAAGTGGGCACTAGAAAGCTCACAGAATTTTTCAATTTGATACAGTTTGATACACATATAAGATGTCTCATATATGAAAGGATTATTTCACTATATAATTTTTGAGCGGCAATAGAATACAGACAGCTCCTGACTGTAATAGATGATATGACTTAAAATTTTTCAGTTGTGGAATGGTGGGAGAGTGATAGGCAATCTGAAGAAACTACAGTTTGAATTTTGATCTTTTCTTGTGCTAGCCATATGCAGTGTCATGCTCTCTTGTGAAGCAGGGCAGTAGCAGGAAGCTGCGGCTCTCAACCACCGCTCTATCACAAGGGTAAACAACTGGTACTCTCAGTGTACTGTGTTGCTAAGTTATCATGATTGGTAGGTTAGGTGGATGAAATTAATTTTTGACTTATGATATTTTCATCTTATGATGAGTTTATCAAGATCTAATACCATCGTAAATTGAGCACATCTGTATACCCTAGGAGAACAGCCAAAGCCTCCAGATGAAAAGATGTTTATCAAAGCCACATCACAATTCTGTCTAAGAAAAATGGAAGAGTAACTCCCTGGCTTGTCCCCAGATAGCTCCAGGATCTCCCCCCATCCGTCATTCCATCCGTGAGTCCAGGGAAAACCCAGAGTTGTTCACTTAAGTGCTTGTGGAAGAAATAGCACATTGTCAGATGGCCACCTGGCCACTGTCCTACTGGCCAGAGGAGGAAGTCCCTTGTTGCACAGAAATCCCCTGCAGAACCTGTGGGTCCCATTTTCTTTGCCCGTTTCATTACACATTCTCTTGATCTTCCCATGTGTGATCCATGTTTCCTCTCCCTATCAAACACCTCTGTCAGAAATGAAAGGGAAGAAATACCCTTTCAAGGCATGCTGTACATTTTCAAAGCCGTGCTCTAGCGTCTTTAGATTATTTTTGGTGTGCTCCTTTATCATCGTCGTTATTATCACTTGCTCTGTGTTACACAACTCTCTCTCCCTGTAACTTGTGGAAGTGATTCAGATAAGGCTGGCTTGGTGGTCAGCATGACATCAGCCATAGAATTTTCATGCCTAAGGAAGCTACCTCTTACCTCAATTGTGCTGCTCCTGCTTGGAAGGGGTATTGCTTCATCTGTGGGTATTACAGGGGGCTAGGTGAAGGGAAGTATTAAGAGGTGGACTGTTTTCCTCTGGCTTAGAGATGGGGTTTGAGATCCAGGGCTCAGTGGTCATTGTCAAAGTTCCCAATTTTCCATGCTGTGAAGCTTCTTGGTCCTCCACTCGAATGACTGCTTTACCCACTAGACATCCCTGAAGTTTCAGTTTGTACAGAATCTAAGCCCTTACTGGGGGCTCAGTTATGGACCAGATGGTGACATAAAATATACAGCATGGTTCTGATGTTAAAATTTAATCCCTTCTCCTAAGAAATAGTAAAATATCTCTGTCGCTATCCTTTCTTAGGGGTTGTCATCCTGAATCTTTTGCTAATCCTCTTATGCTTTCATTCAGATATCAGTCTGCTTCAAATTGGTTGTTTCTTTAATCCGAGACACTTTTTTGTTAATTGAAAAAAATCCTCAGTCTCTCTGATTTTGATAATGTGTGAAAGGTTTTTTTTTTTTTGGAACCAGGGATTGAACTCAGGGACACTCGGCCACTGAGCCACATCCCCAGCCCTATTTTGTATTTTATTTAGAGACAGGGTCTCACTGAGTTGCTTAGGGCCTCGCTAAGTTGCTGAGGCTGGCTTTGAACTCTCGATCCTCCTGACTCAGCCTCCTAAATTGCTTGGATTACAGGCGCCACCACGCCCGGCTGTGTGAAAGGTTTTGATATATCCTCTTTCACTGACCAGAAGAGAGCAACTTGAAGTCTGAATATGATCTGAATAAAATTATCCCATGGTTCAAAATCATAGATCTATGATAAATTCTGAGTCATAATGTCAATCATTTCCCTGGGATATAGTTCCCTGAGGATGCAACTGTACAATTCTCATGGAGACATGCCCTGGGTCCCAGGTCTTAGAAACTCAGTGTCTCCAGTGATGACAGTCCAGCTGATAAGACCACTTGCTGGGATATCCCTTTTTTTTTTTGGTGGTGGTGCTGGGAATTGAACCCAGGGCCTTGTGTATGCAAGGCAAGCACTCTAACAACTATATTCCCAGCCCCTCCCCTTTTTTATTAAAAAAGAAAAAGGCATACTCCATAACTGAAGGTAACTCATGCAGGATGTAAGTCTCTTTCTTTTTAACTTAAATAGTCCGCTTAATAGATTTTTTAATTAAATTCAGTTGACCTGTTTTTAGTTTTCTTTTTTTAAATTTCTCATGTTTTCAGTATAACTCGGTTTTATTGTAGGACATCTAAACAGTTGCAAAATATAAAAATGTCAAAAAATTATCAGTAATTCACCAGAAATGGTTAATTTCTTGCATATATTCTTCCAGACATTTAAAATACATATAGTTAAATGAAAATAAGATCCAACTGATTGGTAATCCTTTTTTTTTTTTTCTCTTGTATAATGAATGTCTGTCTTGGGTTTAAACATTGAAACTGAAAGTGAGAATTTAAAAATTTTCTCTGTAGTGAGTAGATTTTTCTGAAAGTCAGGTGAGAACAAACCAAAAATAAATGTAAGAGCTTATAAGCTATGTGCTTTTTGTACTTCTTCTTTTCCTTGTTTTTCTGTTATTGGTGAACAAAGGTGAAGATGAAATGACAGAGAAAAAAGGGACCTATATCCAGTCAAGTCACCATGACCCTTCCTTCTATATTGGGTCTTGGATTACTTATTTTTAATCAAAAAAGGAGCCTCTGCTGTATAGCTTGACAGGCCTTATGTCACTCTGGGCTCTTGGGCAAGTAACAGTTAAGTGTCACATAATTCTAAGATGGAAAGTGGTCCACAAGGTTGCATCATGTTGGGGACCTGCTTTAGAAAAACTCACTGGCTGGGGGCAGCACGTGGGAAGTGATGACCAAAAACCCCAACCAGGGTGCGAGTCCCAGCTTCTTGATCCTTTGACATGATTGCTTCAACCACATTTTCTGTGTATTGGAATCCAAGACTTGCCAGGCCCTTTTCAGTAAGTATTTCCTTTATTTTAGAGACTGTTTTCCTCTGCCATCAACTTAGGCAGTTTATAGAGGTCAACTTGCTTCAGCTTCCTACTATGTAATCATCACCATCCATATTGAGAAATATTTCCACAGCTGTACTATATGAGACATGCTTACCTTATTTTAAAGGCTAATATTTTTAGATAGTTTAAATCATGACACTTAAACAAATATCAAATGAACGAATGTCAAAGATTTTATTTAATTCATTAATTAATGAGAAAGCCAGTGAAATGTTATAGCTGGCTCAAATGAGAATCCAGTTCTCTGCTGAAATGCATAGATGAAAATCTGCATTCTAATAGACACAATTTGCTTTCCATTCCATAGATAAGAAAGCTTTGCATTATTTTCAGTTTCCTAAAATTTACAGAGTTGTAAAATGACTCAAAGATAATAAAAGATAAAGATGACCCCTAGACAGGACACCCGACAATATTTTTTGCCCATTTAGAAGTCTTCACACTTTGAGTTTGTGTGCCTCTGCCTTAGTTGCAAGATCCTTTTCAGAGCTGTATGCATTAAGCAACACTGGTTCATGCAGTGGAGGAGTAACTAGCACCCAAAGGGGGAAGCAGCCCTCATGGAAAAGTGCATTTCTACACCCTGTAGATTGTCACTGGTTTTTGAGAGTTTGGAGAGAGGAAATGGGAAGACGATAGCTTCTTGGGTGAGTTCTTTTATTGGCAGCAAATTCTCTGAGCAGTCAATGGGCTCCAGACAACAGGCGACAGAAACCTGAAACCTGTCCTTGGATCCACCTGCTCCAACCGACTCTTTCCCATTAGGGTCAGAATCTCCTTAAATGCAGTGAAGCTGTGAGGTGGAGGAAGGGTTGGAATCAGAGGGTGACTACCGGGTGAAGTCACCCACGTCACCATTTGAATACACAATTTTTACAACCTAGATGATTTAAATATTTAAATCATCCCTTCCAGCATCATCTCCACTGGGATTGTTTCATCATCCAATTTTAACCACTAAATTAAAAGATTCTACACACAAGCTTGCTGATGCTCAGTTTAAATCATCTCTTGGAGACAGTGTGTTTACAGAACTACCCAGGCTGGGAGTGGCCTTGGAAACCCTCAAGGGGAAGCATGATGACATTTCCAGTCAGAAGCAGCAGCTCAGCCCTCAAGGGGATTTCCAGACTGCCCAGGAACGTTGGACCTCTGGGATAGCAAACAGGTCCTCATGAAGTATGTCAGAAATGTGTTTTGGTCACACTCTGGGTACTTCCTGGTAATAGTTTCCTCTAAATATTTTTAATTCTAGCTTGATAGAAATAAAACACCTTCCCCTGCCTACTTGGCCTGGATGGGAGCTCTGTGTCTCCAAGAAAGTACTAGGGTGAAGAAAAGGCCCTCTATCATTCTGAGACCTGGACGTCACTTTCTGAGGAAGGCAGAGGCTGCACGGAATTGCTGAGCAAGGGCCGGTGTGTAAATGTTGGACGGCTTCCCAGCAACTCCTGAGTCAGGTCATTACTATGCAGTTTCGTTGTTTGGTTTGAAGGAAATTCCCAGGACTGCTCAGGTTCATACACTGTGCAGAAATGCATTCTAATATAACAAACACAGCCACTGTGATTTGGGACTTCTTACTTCCCACTATCCACTAATAAAATTATGCATGTTTTATAATTGGAGTGTGTTAGGATACACATTTGCATCTTGTGTGTGGTTTGGTATACATTCTCAAATCTGCTTGTGGGCCCAATAAGCCACATGGCCATGGGCCTCTTGCCTCCTCACTCTGTGTGTCAGTGCACTCACTCATAGTGAGCTATGAAAGGGGCCCAGATGGCTTTTCAACTCCCTTTGACTCTACACATATACTTCCATCTTCAAACTAAGTCTGAGTTCCTTTAAAATAACTTTTCAAAAGCCTTGTGCCTGATCAAGCTCTTGGAGGATGGTAGTTTTGGCCTGAGTCTAGTTATTCAGTTAAAATTAAATATTGCTTTATTAAAGTTCTAACTTCTTTGGTAAACACTAAACTCCATATGGACAGGGCTGATGTTGTTCTAACTCAGCACTCCCTCCCCAGCATCTGACATAGCGTCTGGCACATGCAAAGCACTCAATAAATATATATGGAACCAATGAATGAGGCCACCAGGGATTTGGATTCTTATCTGCTAGCAGAAAGGAGGCCTGACCAGGATGGGGTTGTGGAGCTTCCTGAACTGCTCTCACCTCAAAGGAAGCAGAGGCCTTCAGACAACTGATCACTGCCAAGGGCCTCTTCTGGCAGCTGAGGCTGCAGGATCCGCAATGCTCAGGACTTAGAACCTTCCCAGCCATGACCTCACACTCCAGGGAGAACACCAGTATTATGTCACCTGTGCGACTCTACACTTGCCTGGCCTCTACCTGCAGAAATTCTGGGAGGCCCACTGTGTCAATGCTGAGGAAGCTCCGTGAATAATGTAGATGCTGCCTCTCACCTCTGTACCCTGGCCAGGGCCTGCCCAGTCAACCCTCCCTTACTTCCTGTGCTCCCCACTTGTCACCCCAGTGCAGGGCAACTTCCTGCCAATTCTGATGCATATCCAAGTCACTGCAAAGGACACCCAGATGATGGGACTAGTGGAACCCGAAACCCCACCCAAATTTCCCTCATGGGGGGAACTTACTCTTGTGGAGTTTTACACAGGAAGAGGAAAGCAAAACTTGAAGGGTGTGACTAGACCCAGCCCTGAATGAGTCGTGTTCAATATTTTGCATAAGGCCAGCCCTGCCAGAAGCATGCTTTTGATTTTTAAGCTTCTCTTTTCCCCTCCTGCTCCTCCTTCTGCTTCTTTTTAGTGCTAACGAGCTAAATGGACTGTATACACAAGCCTGTCAATAAACTTTATAGAAAAGTGCAGGATCCGAGCATTTGTGTGAACTGTAGGACTTGCTTCGTTTGGCTCTGCCGCGTGTAAGAGGGGTGACCCGCGCTTGGGAGTCAGCTTCTCCTTCCAGACTCAACTTGGGGGGTAAGGGGAGCAGCTGGAAGAAAGTCTGCTGCATCTCCAGGAAGTCCTGTGGGCCTGGCAGCCAGGGGAGAGCAGTGCCCCCTACAAACAAGTGTCATCTCACCAGCACATGAACCAAGATATTTTCACCTAACGTGAAGTTAAACTTCAATCACATTCTTAAGCTTTAAAATGTTCCTTATAGTCTCCACGGTATTTCATTTCACTCATGAAATCTGTGATCTCTCCCAGAGATCTCTAAGTATAATATACAGAATTTGGAGCGGCAAAAATTGGAGGTCACATCAGCGGTGCTGTTATACTTCCCAGAAAGATTCTCCAGTGCCATCCAGAGAGAGAGTCAGCCCCACCCTAATTCTCCCTTCCTAAAGCCCAACCCTAAACCCTCCCGCACCCTATAGCCCTGCCCTAATCCCCCATCCTGAGCGCTATAAAAGTTGGCAATGACACAATTAATGCACAATCCCCCGGCACCCTGCTTTTAGGTGTAAGGGAGGTCGTCGCTGGCCAGCTAAAATAAAGGCTTCTTTTGGCTTTACCTGATCGGCTTGGATGATTTTATTTTCTTTGGGTACAGTGAGATCAAGGGAAGGCTGTGTGGCAGAGAGAGCCCAGCTGTGCTGTAGCCTTTTTGTCTGTGGGGCTTAGATGCTTCCCAGGACTAAACTATCTGGTTAATATGATTTTTCTATAAACACTGTCCATAGATTATGATCAAAGGCAGTATGCACTCAATAAAAGAAGTGAGAGCATAAATGCTTTTTTCCCCCTTTTCTTTGCTGAGTCCTTGCTTTGACTTGCAATCCTATCTCGGGGGATATTTGACCATGTCAATATCCATTTTCAAATGTCTAGTAATTTACATACATCACCTGGGTGGGATGAAAATCAGCAGTACTTATCTCTTTTGCAAATGCCTGGATAGAAGACCGTAGTTATAACAGGAATCTGGAGGACCTTTAAAAAAATTTACTCAAAATCTATGGGGAATGGAAAACATGAGATTTTAAGTGTGTGTATGTGTGTGTGTGCATGTAGCTTCTTCAAAGGATGGGGGAGGGTAAAAGGACAAGTGATGGCAGAAAGCATTTCTCTTTTAATAATGAAAAACAGAAATGGAGATGATTTGGTCTGGGAAGCATCACTCTGTACTTCTTGGAGTGCTTTGTATATTGCAAAACGATTTGCATACTGCTGGGGCTTACTGGGCCCCTGCCCTGCAATTCTCCCAGGCCTCTCTTCTCGCTTCTGCTTCTGCCCTCTTCTTCCCACTAGGAATATGGTAGTAATTAAGCTAGCAGGAAACTCGGAGAACAAAAGACTCAGTGACAGGAGCTCAAAGTCACCTCTTCCTTTTAACTCTGCAAAGATCTGGAGACAGATCTGCCCTGTCAGCTTCTCAGGAGGAGAGTCCGCCATTATTTTCTCTCTTTCTGGAAAGGAAACCCATTCGAGGGATTATGAATGTTACTCTGTGCCTCAGTCTGAAGTTTAAATCTTTTCAAGCATGCAGTTATTAAGATGCCAAGTTGCCTCACTTAATTACAACCTTTATTATAGTATTGAATACTTTAAATGCACTATTTATCACACCTGAAGAGAAGAGCAGTTCTACTTTAATGGACCACTCTCAGTGGGCCATCTATTGATTACCTTCTCTACTGAATTAATTCCTTGTAATCGCCTAGTGAGCAGTCATTAAAGGAAGCTCTCCCTGTGCACACAGGGCCAGCGTTGAGAGATATGATGAGCCTCTCACATAGCATCTTTCCCCCATATTGCTGCAATTTGAGCCCACATCCTTAATGAACTAAGACCTCCCAGGTCTACATGCTGTCTTCCCCTCAGAAGGGCTGTCTGTATTTTATAGGGGGGCACGGTCAGCACAAGATAGATCAGTTCCTTCCTTAAGAGTTTATTCTAACCAAGCCAACTGTACCTTTGTTTCTCCTCACTAAAGATCCCTGACATTGAAAAACAGATTGGTTTATTGAAGAAAGCCCAGCCCCAGCGGGAGGCTAGTGTTTTTGGAGTTTCCACCATGTGATGAGTGTTACATGACATACATGGCCTCATTCCATTGCCTTTAATCCAAACATTGAGTGAGTTCAAGAAGCAGACTTCAAAGTACATGTTATTAGTCCAGTTTTTGGATGAGCTCCCGAGGTTCAGAGAGGTGATATAGGTTGTTGTCCAAGCAAATAATAGCTAGTAGGTGGTAACTGTTCGATTTCAAGGAGAAGACAGATTTAGAAAAACAGCATGCTAACAAGAGACAGGCGGGTGAAGTCCACAGCTGTGACTTTGCCTTTCCCTAGTGGAAGACAGAAGTCCCTGCAGACCTGGCATCTCCCGGGTGACCTCCATTCTTTCGTCCTTTCATAAATCCCATTCAGGAGTCAACTTTATAGCACTCAGCAGAGCCTGCTCGTCACAGACACCTCAGCCTTTTACAAATGAACTGTCTCCTCTAATTCAATTCCACTGCAGTTGCCAGCGGCCAGTGTAGCAGTATATTTGCAAAGCTGAATAATGAATGGTCTGGTTGGTGGCTTCTTTTCAAAGTTCCCTTTCCTATTCTGGACCACACTTAGGTGGGCTGCTCCCTTCCTTGACCTCTTCCTAAGCCCGCCATAAAGGGTGGTTGAATGGGGAAGCAAGAGCTGTGCCCGAAGATCATGTGTCTGTCCTAGAGATTGACATGCTTCTAGGTGGCTACCAAGTCAGGGTTCTGGGGTCACACAACTTAATGCAAAAGTTGGCAGAGTTAGATTTGGCCACCTGGTAATGCCATGAGTTTGTATTCATGACCTCTACTCTACCTCCTTGCATACTTTTCTCTCTTTGTGGTATCTTATAATAATAGCAACAATGATGATCATTTTTTAAAAAAATCTACCATTTGTTAAATATTAATTAAGAACCAAGCACTGCGCTTAATACATTACATACATTATTCCACTTAATTCTGATGACAACCTACGCTAGACATGGTCATCTCATTATGAAGGAGTCTGTAGTTGTCAGTCATTGCTGCACATAATCACTCAAGGAGTTTTTAAAAATGTGGAGATTTAGTTGCTGGGGTGGAGCCTGACACTCATGGCTCCTTATGGGGACTGCACATGGGAAAACACACTGATGCTGGTTCCTTTCCTACAGAGTTAGATTTACTTGGTCTGGGATGAGGCCCAGGTTTAGGGATTTGTTTTTCCAGGTGAGTTAAATGAACAGTCAAGGTTGAGCTCCACCGCACTGGGTTGGATAATTTCCTGGAGATCTACAGACACTGGGGAAGGAAGCTGGAATTTGAACTGGCAGATGCCGATTGGTGAGCTCCTGATTGCTATTCCTACCACTTTCTCCCATCAGTCCACCACCAATAGGGAGGCTTCCATTATTTATACCTCCATATGGATGCCTTTCAGTAGCATTTTAAATCCCCTTTCCTATTTGTAGAAGGAAAACCACTGTACTCCATGAGAAGCATGTTAGGACCCTGGAGGCTGCTGGAAGCATTTCAGAGGTTAGAGGGAGCGGAGCCCTGCTGCTAAGTCTCCAAGCCTGCATTTATGTATAACACCAAGGTCATGAGTCCTAAGAGTGTCATGAGGCTGCTAGAACTGGAACAGAGCCTGTAAGCACCCTGACCCCACAGTTAAATGCTCCCCTGAGTACCCTGTCTCCTGACATCTCATCCTGACAGCATGGGGGGGGGGGGTAGCAGGGAGAGAAAGAAAGAGAAAAGAAAAAGAAAATAATCAATCCTAGTAGAATTGAACTTTAAACAAAAAAATCTAACAAGAAAAAATCCCCTCCCTTCTCATTCTCTTGAAGTCCCCTTCCCCCATCTAGTGTGGATGGCCATTATCCCTCTTGTCCCAAATTTAGTCCCTGGTATTTGTCACCCTGGCTACACCTGGGGGCTGTCCCAGCTGGGCATGGACTTCTGATCCCATTCCCAGATCCGAGTGGGCCTGGCAGACTCTCAGCAGCCTTTGCAGGGTGTTAGGCTTAAGAACTCACCACTTAATGGAAGACACAGTTCATGCTTCATTGATTGTTGTTCATAGCTCGACTGCAGCCTGTGGTCCCCATTATGCATTTCTGGGAGTTCTCAGGGGATGCCCTGCAATCACTTGGGAAGGAATCCTGTCCAAGGTGGATTTTTATCTCCAGAGTGTTGGTCTTTCTCCGTGTGTGCCAGGCAGCCTCGGGGGCTGTGGGAGGAGGAGGTGGCACAGACTCTGAGTGTGCTCATTGTGTCACTGCTGGGTACTGCTCAGGGCAGGGGTCCCTGCAGAGATTTTAATGGAGACTACTCTTTCAGGTGTTATTCACATTCTTCTTTCTGGAACCCAGACAGAAGTCAATGGAGATCTGAGCTGAAGGCAAACAAGACACTGCATATGCTGACTTTGGAAGTTCCCCGCTCATTACTAATGACTAATGTCATTTATCTGGTGGTTTTTACTTTTTTTTCCCCTTGGGGAAATTTCTAGGAAATGACTCAGATCCTTAAAAGAGTAGACTCCTAATTCATCTGCCCACTTCTCTGTGCCCAGACTCCTGCCAATGGCAGCTGAGGTGTGCCCAATGCCAAGCCCCAGACACTCCCTTGGAATTGCCCTGTGGTTGAGAAAAGCTCTTAGCTCATTGGTTCACCGAGGCTGTAGCTTCTAACTCCCAAAGTTCTGATGCTGAAAAGTAGACCGAAAAAAATCAATTAGATAAAAAAGGTGTAGTAATGCCAGCTGCTTTCTCCTAGTTGCTCATGAACAAAATCTTGACTTCTCTCTGCTCCCACTCAACATTCCACCAAGCAGCTAATATGGAGGGTTCAGCCTTCAAAGCACATCTAGAGTTGGACCCTGTCTCTCCTCCACTGCTTCCACTTGGTCCATCCTCTCTTTCATCTCCCTTCCTGCTCCACCTTTTGCTGCTCTATGGTCTTAACAATACAGCAAAATGATGCTGCCAAAGATAAATTGGATCATGTCAATACTTTGCTTATCCCCCTCCCATGATGATGTTCCATCATGGAATGTCAAAGTCTTGAATAAAGTCAAAGTCTTTACAATGGCTACTAGGCAGATCTGACCCTCTCCCGTTACTCATCTCTTTCATTCTACTTCAGCCACAGGGTCTTTGCACCTATGTCTTCTGCTAGCCATGTTATTCCTCAAAGTACAAGCATGACCCATGGGCTTTATGCAAATAATGGCTCAATTGTTTTGCATTGATTTCTTTTTTTTTTTTTTTGTTTTGCAGTGCTGGGAATTGAACCCAGGACCTTCTTCTTGACAGGCAAGCACTCTACCAACTGAGCTATATCCTCAGCCCCTTGCATTGATTTCTAAATCCAGATATTTGACTTTAAATCTTTGTTCCTCTTTAATCAGTTAAAACAGAGGAAAAGGGGAAAACTTGCCAAAATCTGCGTAGGCAACTCCCCAACCCTTCCTCCCTTTTTAAAGTGGATTTTCTATTTGGCCATATTTGGGTTATACATTATGGCACATAAAAAAATCTGTCTACTTACTAAAAGAATATCTCAAAGGAATATCCAGATGAACTCTGGGCAAGGTCTGACAACCGTTTATGACCACTAAGAACCAACTGAAGTGTGAATTTGCTTTGAAAAATGGCGATTAGTAATGAAAATGTCAAGTGAACTCTAACTTTCTGTAACCGGAGTAGATGGATTCAGCTTTTTACAAAGCTTCAGCATGCAAAACAAGCCCTGATCTTTCACCAGGATTAAAACTTATTCAAGGCTGTGACTGGAAGCCCTGGTTGCAGTACCCCAAAAAGATTTTAAGTGGTTTTTAAATTATGGTTTGGAATGTCTCTTAATTATTCTCAGAACCTGAGAGGAACCAGCCCGACCACTTGAATGTATTCATTTCCAAGTGGGAATTTTTTACAGATTGACTGCAACATGGAGATACAAAATTCGTCCACATATGTGAAGTATGCATTTCTCTGCCATCTCAGTTTATCTATGTAATACATGGTTTATCTATGATAAGCAAAAAGAAATCTAGAAAATGCTGGCTCAGTGCCAACTTGAATCATAGACTCCAAATTAAGACAGAGTTTAAAACTCAAAATATCTTGAACTTATCCTACTTTTTTTTTTTTTACTAATGAGTTGAGAATTCCTGCATATTTCCTTAATTACTTATATTCTCTCAAAATCTGTACTCAGACAAGTCTTCAGGATTTGGTGCCAGAATTTAAGACTGTGATGGTTTACTTTTATGTACCAGCTGAAATTAAAAAAAAAAAAAAGTTCCACATTATTATAGCCTGAGTTGATGGGTAAACACTTGCCTTAGCTTTTCTCCACATAAGGGCATTCTGCAGCTCACTGTGTTCATCAGTCTTACAAAACTGCATATTCAAAAGGAAGAAAATGTAAAAGATTTCTGCGTTTGTTGCATACCCTGCCTACCACACACGAGATGCGCTTCTTTGATATAACAGTTGTGGTCATGCTACCGACAGAGATTTCTTTGAGAAGGAGGACACACTGTCCGCTTTAGAACAAACTATGTCAAATGAAAAGGCCACTGCTTGACTCTGGCTGAGCTGAGGAGAGAGGGAGTTTCAACTGTGGTTATTTTTCTATCCTCATCTCTCACTCACCTCTTTTTGTTCTTTATTTTTGCTTTCCCCTTATCTTTTCCAAATGGGGGTGAAAAATGGAAAAGTCTTGAAATAAGATAGGAGATAAAAGGTGCAAAAAAATTGAAAGGAGAGTCTACATGTAAATTCTGCCTTTTAGGTTATTTCTAAATCACCTCTATGTACATCTGCTTGCTAGATTTCAAATCCAATTAGCCTCATCATTTCTGTCACCTACCATGGCTAGGCTCCATGCCAGGCACTGGAGATACTCCAGAAAATAAGGCAGGACCTCTCTTCCCAGGGACTCATTATAATGTGGGGACATACCTGTAAGCAATCATTTCATCATGGAAAATCACTAAAACACACACACTTAAAGATCAGTTATATTCCATAGCTTTAAAAATATTACTTAGGAAGAGGTAAAGTGACCATGTCAACCCACTACTGAGAATAGGAAATCTTCAGTAGTTCCTGGTTTTTTTTGATGCACATATAAAAATAGCCAAGAATTCATAGGTTGGGGTCCCCAAGACCATTCCCAGGTGCCATGATTTGCTAGAAAGACTCAAGGACTCAGCATATAGCTATAACTATAGCTAAAATGTATTATAGTGAAAAGATAAAGCAAGATTAACAAAGGCAAAAGGTTGCACAGGGCAAAATCTGGGAGAAGTCAGGCACCAGCTTCTAAGAGTTCTTTCCCAGTGGGGTCACACAGGACACACTTAACTCCTCATGCAGTGAGTTGCGACACAGGTGAAATGCTGTCTACTAGGGAAGCTCTTTAAAGACTCAGTGTCCTCCAGCATTTGTATCAAGGGTGGATATCATGTGCAACCTTTCATTGTCACATATCAAAATTTCAGACTCCTCCAAGGAAAGCAGATGTTCAGTATAAACCACATTGTCCATACAAACAAGCAAAGTGCTTCGTTCTTACTATATGGGAATGATGAGAACTCTCCTGAGTTCCAAGTTCCCACGAGCCATCCATGTGTGAAGCATGTAAGCAGGATTTCAAAGTGTAGAGGGAGGGCCTGCTGTGTTAACTCTTCTGAAACATTCGTCTACACATTTTATTCAGAATGCCATTATGCTGTCTGTCTATAACTTAAAGATAACACTGATCATGGACCTCTTTTCATGTCAGTTCATGTAGCTCTACCTGATTCTTTGTTGTAATTAGGTAAGACTTTATTTTATAGACAAAAAATTATTTAACTGAGCTGGGTGCAGTGGCACATGCCTGTAATCCCAGCAGCTTGGGAGGCTGGCGCAGGAGGATCAAGAGTTCAAAATCAGCCTCAGCAGCTTAGCGAGGTGCTAAGCAACTCAGTAAGATCCTGTCTGTACATAAAAATACAAAATAAGGCTGGGGATATGGCTCAGTGGTTGAGTGCTGCTGAGTTCAATCCCTGGTACCCAATCCCCCCTCCAAAATTTATTTAACTGAGAGACAATTTGGTTTGTTTCCAATTTTTGTATTGCAAGTTATGATGCAATGAGCATAATTGTATATATATATATATATTCTTCAAATATTCACACTTATTTATTAGCTTTCCGTCACTGTGGCAAAATACTTGAGAAAATCAACTTAAAGGAGGAAAGGCTTTTCTTGTGGTTCATGATTTCAGGGGTTTCAGTCCATGATCTCTTGTTTCCATTGTTTCTGGGCTTGTGGCGAGGCAGAACATCATGGCATGGAGCACGTGGTAGAGGAAAGCTGCTCACCTAGTCATGGCCAGGAAGTAAAGAAAGAGAGAGAGGAGGGGGTCAGGGACAAAATACATCCGTAAAGTGCACACCCTCAATGACCCACAATCTCCAACTGGGCCCTACCTCCAAGAGTTTCCATCACCTCCAAACAGTCCATTAAGTTATGAAGGATTATGGAATAATATTCCTATAACTCCCCCCCAAAATGGAGGGACAGTGTGGCTCCAGAAGTGGGAAAGGAAATTGACTAAACATTAAACATCTCCCAGTGCATTTCTGATAACAAGGAGCCCTAAAGGAAAAGGGTGGATATGGAATGCTGGACCCTAAACCTTGACCTTCCCCATGTCAACCTAGTCCTGAATGACAATGGGCAAGATTCGAATACTCATCCTTCCAGGTCTGGTTTTAACCTGTACAACTAGCCCCTGATAGGTCAAAACTGCACGTACACAATGATTACATCATCATCCTCGTACCCTATAAAACCAGAATTCCCCCTTTAACTGGTGACCATTTTCCCACCTGAAAGTGGACCCAAATGGTGCCGGAATCTGCGAAGAAATAGTCTTCTCTGAATCTGTCGAGGTCTGCCTCCCATCCTTCTGCGCTTACAAGTTATGAATCCATAGATGGATTAATCCATTCTTAATTTTATTATTATTTTTTGGGTACTGGGGATTGAACTCAGGAGTACTCTACCACTGAGCCACATCCCTAGACCTATTTTGTATTTTTATTAGAGACAGAGTCTTACTCGATTGCTTAGCACCTCGCTAAGTTGCCAAGGCTGGTTTTGAACTCAAGGTCCTCCGGTGTCATCCTCCCGGGCAGCTAGGATTACAGGTGGGAACCACCACACCTGGCTTGGATTAATCCAATCTTAAGGTCAGAGCCCATATGATCCAATCACCTCTCTAAGGGCACACCTCTTCACACTGAGGCACTGGGGACCAAACCTTCACCATATGAGCTTTGGGATCATAGTTAAGATCCAAGCTATAAGACTATTGTTTTCCATCAGAGAGGCTTCTATAAATAGTAATCCTGGTATCTATTTTGACATATTAGACATACATGGAGTATAACTTATTCTAATTAGAATTCCATCCTTCTTGTTGTACATGATGTGGAGTTTCCCTGGTCGTGTATTCATGTATGAACAGAGGAAAGTTATGTTCAGTTCACTCTACTGTCTTTCTTATTCCCATCCCCTCTCCCTTTGTCTAATCCAATGAATTTCTATTCTTTCCCCCCTTCCCTTATTGTGTGCTGGCATCCATATGCTGCTGAAAGCTTGTTCTTGTCCCTGATGCCGATCCAGGGACAAGGACATGATTTTGAGGAAAAGGGAAAAGAAGGTTTATTGCTTTGCTTGCAAAGAAGAAACACAGGGAACTCCTGCCCCAAAGACTGTGATTCTGCCCATCAGCAGGGACAGGGGGCTTTTATAGAGGTGACTCAAAGGCTACATTCCACATGTTCTTTGTTAGTGTTGTAATTCACTTGTTAATTTGGGAGATAGTCCTCTCTGACATCTTCTGGTACCATCCCCAGAGATTGTATTACTTGTTCCTATGGTGGGTGTGTGTTCAGGGACTGCTAAATCTGCCTAGGATGGGGAAGAAAAGTAATCATGTTTCCCCTGAGATAAGGGAGGGGGAGAGATTAGGGAGAGCAGGGAGAGAGAAAGATAAAGAAACATGTCCATTTAAAAAATAAATTGCAGTGACAGAGCAGCAAGGGTTATATTCAAAGCATAAAGTGAACTACTGCTACACTTTGGTTTTTTGGGATTGTCTTATTTTGCTTAGCATGATAGCCCCCAGTTCCATCCATTTACCAGCAAATGCCATAATTTCATTCTTCTTTGTGGCTGAGTAATATTCCATTGTGCATAAATACTACATTTTCTTAGTCCATTCATCTGTTGAAGAGCATCCATAGCTTAGCTATTGTGAATTCAACTGCCATAAACATCAGTGTGGCTGTGTCATGGTATTATGCCGATTTTAAGTCCTTTGAATAAATGGTGAGGAGTGGGACAACTTGGTCAAAAGGTGGTTCCATTCCAAGTTTTCTGAGGAATCTCCATACTGTTTTTCACAGTGGTTGCACCAATTTGCAACTCCACCAGCAATGAGAGAACCTTTTCCCCCACATCCTCGCCAACATTCATTATTACCTGTATTCTCACTAATTGCCATTCTGACTGAGTGAGATAGAATCACAGTGTAGTTTTAACTTGCATTTTTCTAATTGCTAGTGATGTTGAACATTTTTTAATATATATGTTGACCAATCATATTTCTTTTTCTGTGAACTGCCTGTTCAGTTCCTTTGCCTGTTTATTGATTGGGTTATTTGTATTTTTGGTGTTAAGTTTTTTGAGTTCTTTGTATATCCTGGAGATTAGTGCTCTATCTGAGGTGGAGGTGGCAAAGATTTTCTCCCATTCTGTAGGTTCTCTCTTCACATTCTTGATCGTTTCCTTTGCTGCGAAGAAGCCTTTTAGTTTGATCCTATCCTATTCATTAATTCTTGATTTTGCTTCTTGTGCTTTAGGAGTCTTGTAGAGCAAGTTGATTCATAGACCAACATGATGTAGAGGTGGGTTTACATTTTCTTCTAGTAGGTTCAGGGTCTCTGGTCTAATACAAATCCTTGATCCACTTCAAGTTGAGTTTTGTGCAGGGGGAGAGATAGGAGTTAAATTTCATTCTACTACACATGGATTTCAGTTTTCCCAGCACCATTTGTTGAAGAGACTGTCTTTTCTCCGGTGTATGTTTATGGCACCTTTGTCGAGGATGAGATAACTGTATTTATGTGGGTTTGTCTCTGTGTCTTCTATTCTGTCCCATTGGTCTTCAGGTCTGCTTTTGTGCCACTACCATGCCATTTTTGTTACTATAGCCCTGTAGTATAATTTAAAGTCTGGTATTGTGATGCCTTCTGCTTCACTTTTCAGTAAGGATTGCTTTGGCTATTGTGAGTCTCTTGGTTTTCCAAATGAATTTCATGCTTTTTCTTAGAAGGCTATTTCATCTTACCCTAGTTAGAATGGCAATCATCAAGATTAAAAATAAGTTATTGCTGGTGAGGATGTGAGGTGAAATGTGCATTGTTAATGACTTCAAATTAGTACAACCACTTTGAAAAGCAGTATGGACATTCCTTAGAGGAGTAGAATGGAATCACTGTACAAGCCAGCTATCCCACTCTTTGGTAGTTATCCAAAAGAGTTAAAAATCAGCATACTATAGTGATACATGTATGCCAGTATTTATAGTAGCATGATCCACAGCCAAGTTATGGAACCATCTTTGGTACTCATCAATAGACAAATGAACAAAGGGAATGTGGTATATATATCACGGGAGTTCTACTCAGCCAAAAAGAAGAATGAAATTATGTCATTTTCTGGTAAATGAACAGAAATGGAGACAGCATGTTCAGTTAAGTAAACCAGACTCAGAAAGTCAAGGGTTGAATGTTTTCTTTCATATGCAGAAGCTAGAGTTTAAAAAAGGAATTTAAAAAAAGGAAATCTTGTGAATACAGAGGGGAGATCAGTGGAGTAGAAGTGGGGGGCCAAAGGGGAAGGAAAAGGGGAGAGAAAGGGGAAGAACTGGGGAATGAAGCTGACCACATTAGGGTATGTGCATATATGAATATATCACAGTTCTAATTTTATATATAACTAAAATACACCAACTAAAAAATAAATAGAAGGAAGACAAGTAGAGTAGGAGATGGAGGGAGGAAGTGAGAGAAAGCAGAAACACTGGAGATTGAAATGGAGAAAAATATGGAAACTAATGAACTTATGAACCCCACTAATATGTATAACTATAATGAACTAATTAACTTTTTTTTTTTAAAGACACATAAAAAGATCATGAATAATCCAAGTGGCAGTTGATCAGGGCCTGAGCAAAACAGTGGCAAGGAGCAGAAATGGAATAGACTTAGCTGGAAGGCAACACAACAGTCCCTGATGATGGATGGGAAGTGGGGAGTGAGCAAGGAGGAGCTCAAGGTGCCTCCTGCTTTTTGGTCTGGAGGACAGTGACTAGAGTGAATGCCACGAGGGTACCTGTGAAGCCATTGAAATAACTCCCGAAAGAAATGGTGGGAGCTCAGATTTTCAGTTGTTCCTTCATTCACTCATGTTAAGCACTTGCTATGAGTCAGCCACTCCATTAGTGGTTATCATTGGTGCAATATTTGTCTTTTATCTTTTGTTTGGTCAAAAACATTGAGATAGAAATTTATGCAATATAGATTCTAAATAACTTGGTCGCTAATTAACTTCATTGCTATTCTTTTGTGAATGGCACAAAGCTTAATAAAAGCTGCAGAGAGTGGTGGTGAGTCAGGTCCCAAATGCTTGAATAATTTGCTCACACTTTAGAGTAAAAATATGAGAAGGGAGGGGAGAGAATTCTGAAAGCAAGGAGGATCTCTCTGGTGTCTGGGTTTGAAGGCAGACTCCCTCCTACGCTCGCATTCAGATAAATGCCCTTAGCAAGCGTGAGCAGGTGATCTTCCTCCTTCCTCCCTCCGGAGAGCCTTCTCTTCTGCACTGTTCCAAGTATCACTTATGGGGGCATCAAGTGTGACATGAGAGAGAGAAGCCAGAGAAAGCAGGTCTCTCTTTTCATGGATTTGCTATCCCCTTCCCTCCCCATGAGCCTAAAATGCAACTCCCCATCTTCTGAAGCCCAGACACATATAAATTGCCATTTGAATGATAAGGGAAATTTTAGTTTTATAGGGTTTTATGCATTCTTCAATAGAAATTGAAGTGCTTTTATGCATTTTATTTCATAACTTGTTTGAATTTATATTGGAATCTGCCTCCTCATTAAGTTTAGTTGAGTCTGCAGAGAACTCCCATGCTGAATTCATTTGCACCCAATGTATGTAAGGAATGTGATCTCACACATTCTTGATTAAAAAAAAAATTATAGTTTTCGAAACCCATATGAGGGTCACTTTTTTCTTCCTACCAACATGTCTCTTAATTCTCCTTTTAATTTGTGTAAAAAGTCAAATTACATTCTCCAAAGAAGATACATAAACGGCCAATAAGCACATGAAAAGATGTTCACCGTCACTGTCATTAGGAAAATGTAAATCAAACCCATGATGAGCTATCACTTCTCACCCATGAGGATGGCTATTACCAAAAAAAGCAGAACATAACTAGTGTTGATGAGGATGTGGAGAAATTGGAACCCTGAGCATGACTGGTGGGAACATGAAATTGTGCGGTTGCTGTGGAAACTGTGCAGTGGTTCCTCAAAAATTAAACCCAGAACTGCCTGTAATTCAGCAATTTTGTTTCTACATAGAGTTTTTCTACCCCAAGGAACTGAAAGCAGGAACTCAAGCAGGTATTTGTGTATCAATGTTCATAGCATAATTATTCTCAATAGCCAAAAAGTGAAAGTAAACCAAGTATCCATTAAGGGATGCATGGGTAAACAAAATGTAGTATATCCATGTAATAGAATATTATTCAGCCTTAAAAAAGAATGCAATTCTAACACAAGCTATTACATGGATGAACGTTATGCTAAGTGAACTAAGCCCCAACACAAGAACAAGTATTGTATGGCTCTACTTATGTGAGGTTCCAAGACTAGTCAGATTCATACAGGCAGGAAGTAGAAAGATGGTTGACAGCAGGTAGGTGAGGGGGAAATGGGTAGTTACTGTATGATTGGAGGAGAGTTTCAGTTTGGGAAGATGTAAAAGTTCTGGAGATGGTGGCGATGGTTGTACAATAGCAAGTGTCCATTAAGTAACCCAAGTGTCCATTGAGGGATGCATGGAGAAACAAAATGTAGTGTATCCATGTCCCTGGGCATTTCAAGCCAAGAGGGATTTATAAAAGGGAAGGAAGCTTCCAACTTGTGATAGAGAAGGAGGGAAAAAAATGGATGTGAAGTGGGGATTGCTACAGAGCAGGCACTGAACTCTACCCCTCTGACTCCCACAGCAAGACCCTTGCCCTGTGGCCTGCTCAGCTGCTTCTGAACCCAGCAGCCACTGTCCTGGAGCCTCTGTGCAGTTGCCACCCCTGAAGGAGTTAGCATTAGGCTGTTGCTGCCCAACCTACAGCCAGAAAGAGAACCTGTCTGCCTGCGCCTGCCCTCACACAGGGCATCCCACGGGCAGGATCTACACTGGTGGGGGAGTCTGAAAAGTGGAATTTACAAGTTTCTAGCTCTTGGGATCGGAGGGGAGCACAGAAAGGAGCTGCTGCACATAGCAGTCCACTTCCTGCACAAACCCAGCGTGGTGGAGCAGTTGAAATGAGCCCTTCACGTAGACTGAACCCTATGTGAGGTGACAGGCTCGGGTTCCAGGATCACGGCTCCCACATCAGACAGGTGTGCCTTACAGTCCTCACATCATAGACAATGATAGCAGTGGTCACTTACCAAACCCCTCCAGGAAG
The DNA here is from genome assembly GCA_020662805.1 of Glaucomys volans. Lineage (NCBI taxonomy): Eukaryota > Metazoa > Chordata > Mammalia > Rodentia > Sciuridae > Glaucomys > Glaucomys volans. Next base: position 265,114 of record JAJEJO010052231.1, on the reverse strand, counting down.
CCAAGTGCTCTGTGAAGTGCTTTAAATCCTACACCAACAAGTCTGTGAAGGAAGTTTTGAAATCTCCATTTGACATATAAGGGCGGGGGCAGATCACACGGCCATTAAATGGTAGGGCTGGGATTCAAGTCTGACCAACTCCTGTCGTGTTTAACTCTTCCGAGCTTCAAGTTCCAACCCACAGGCTTGTTGGGGGCTTAATGAGATTCTTTATGCACACCTAGTTTTATGTTTCTAGTTTCTTTCCCTCTTGTTGCATTCCTTTTGCTTTCACCTCTTTCCACTGGTTCATGTTTTCATGGGGCGCCTATCAAGAGCAAGCACCACGTGGGCAACCTCCTCTGACCAGTGCAGTCCTATGCAGAATTGGTGCCGGCCATTGCCTCTGCCTGCCTGGTTCTGATAAATGGATTGAGTTTGGATCAAAGAGAGGTCAGAAGACTCAGCGTTGTTTCTGCCACATGGCAACTTCTTCCCCTCCCACCTGCATTAGCTTCCGATGGCTGCTGTGACAAGTTATCACAAACTGGGTGGCTTTTAACCAACAGAAATCCACCCTTTTCTAGTTCTAGAAGTTAGAAGTTTTAAATTTAGGTGTCAGCAGGGCTATTCTCCCTCCTAAGTCTCCAGAGGAGAATCCGCACTGGTCTCTTCCAGCTTCAGGTGACTGTAGGCATTGCCTGGGGGCTCTGCCTTCATCTCCAAACCACCTTCTTTTCTATGTGTCTAATCTCCTTCTGCCTCATTCCCTTAAGGCTACTTGTGGTGGCATTTAGTGCACACCTGGGTAATCCAGGATGATCTGTGCTCAAGATCCTTAACGTGATCATGTCTGCAAGGACCGTTTTCCCAAATAAGGGCAACCTTCACCGGTCCTGGGGACTTAGATATAGTTGAATCTTTGCTACTATTCCATCCACGACACCAGCATTGGGAATTAGAAAGAAAGAAAGGTCTTCTCTTTCCTCCTCCCATCTTTGGATCTGGGCCTCGTATTTAATTCTGTAGCATCTTTCCTCTGGTATTTTCTGAGCAGTGCCACTGAAGAAATCAGGAATCTTGAGGAACATGCTAAAAAGGTGTCTATTTACCAATGCAGCTTTGTCATCTTCCTTAGATGGGCAAAGTGAAACCCACTTCAGTCTCATTTCCAGTTTAGAAAACTCTCCCAGTAACTCCCTAATCTCTAGTGTCAGAATCCTACTCATTTCTCACCTCGAAGAGACTACCCAAATTAGCCTTTCTCCTTTCTGGCACTCTGCCCTGGACAAAAATGGAAGAGAAGCTTCTCCAACTAACTTAGTTCTTCCTCGTTTCTTCCTTCTGTATTTTATTTCATAAAAACACTTCTTCAGTTTCTGAATTAGGCCATGTGAATTCTTCCCTGGGATCCTCACATTCAAAATTCCTGTTTCTATCTTCCCAACCCTCCTCCTCCCAGGAAGCATCCACTACATTTTCACTTCTGGCTGTCTTCCCAGGCTGTCATTAATAAAAACATAAAGCACAGTGATGGTCAACTCTGAAATCCTCCTGGCCCAGGAAGAAAGGGGGTGACCCTCTTTCATGTAGGATTTGGGAGGGGTTTCCACTCTCTGAAACCTCAATAGAAAAGTGGCCAGCAGGCCCAGCTGGCTTCTGGAATCAGAGGCTCATCTCTTCCTAGTGGGTTCAGTTCTACATGAAACAGGACTTCAGGCTCCCCACCCTTGGCGGACATGTGCATTCATATCACACTGGGATCCTGGCCTTGTGATTTCACCCATCCAGGTGACTGATCAGGACACAGCGCCTCTAAACACCACTGAATAGCTTCCATCTGCACAGCATTTGCAGTGTTGCAGGGTTTTTCACATAGACTTTTATTTGATCCTGAAAATAGACCATAGAAGCAGTTGGCTGCATATTACTAACCTCATTTTACACATTGAGAAGCTGCGCTTAGATGATGGATCCCAAGTCATCAGCCTGCAACCCCAGTGCAGGAATTCTGGCTACGAAGGAAGCTAGCCTTCTGCTCCAGCATTTCTCCTTGTTTTTCTTCCTCTTTTCATCATCCTCTGAATCAGTCCCTTGCCACGTATCTTCTTCTTTATTCTTTCTGCTGTTATCTTAGACCTGAGACCCTATACTGGTTTCACACTTACTATGTGATCTTGCATATTTCTTGACCTCTCTGAGCTTCAATCCGCTCATCTTAAAAGAGGACTAATACTGACTCTCACCCAGGGCTATGGTGGAGGTTTGATGAGAACATATGTAGAGAGGGGTAGAAATAGAGATGTAAAGTTGAGAGGGAGTGCATGGTATGTAATTAATAGTCTCTGGCACTTAGCTGGCATCAGCAGGCAGTTCCTTGCTCCACTTTGTAACAGCATGGATTCATGGCTAAGACTGCACTCATTCGTCCCCCATTCACCTGTGCCATCTTTATCATAGAACTGTGGGATTTGATTTATCAGGAGACCCTGGCTGTGCCTTTGTGACTATGAGCCGTGGCTGAACGAGAGAAGGTTGATAGATGTGGTCGGAGTGATTAATAGCAGCCTGTCTCCAGAGCTCCAAGAGTGGCGAGTGAGATGCACTGCCCCGACTCCACTTCTAATTTGGTATTGTCATACGTGGCTGTTTGACCAAGCAGAAGCCTTGCAACCACAGTGTCTGGCTGCATGCTCTGGATTTCCTGGGTCACCAAGACAGATTCTCTGAGTGGGAAAGAAAATGATCCAGGGCAATGGTATTTACACAGAGCAGGGTGTGAGCATGGGGTGCGTGTACAGCTGTGCGTCTACCGTTGACTGATTTTATCTCTGGACAAAGTGTGAGCCAGAGAAGGCACAGAAAAGGCAGGCCCCTGCAGGTTTTACCCCCATTTCCTGCAATGCCATTACCTGGTGTTTTCTCAGTGAGAAATTCATCATGCCCAGGGATGTAAGAGCCAAGCCCAGAGAAGAGATGTGTCTCATTTTCAGATGTTGTAGCTGCTGACCTTCACCCACCTTCTGCAAATGAAATAGTATTACTTTGCAAAGCCAGGTACTTACCAACTTTGGGTCTGCAAATGCCCTAGCATTAGGGGGATTAAACAGAAGGAAACTCTGGATGTATCACTGTGACCTACCAAAGTTAGAAATTTCTTCTCCTACCTTCATGTCTGGAACATTGCTGTCAGAGTGTTCACTGATCTCATTCAAGGGAAAAGCAATGCTGAATATGCCTTATTCTTCCCCGAGCCCGTTATCAGATCCTTACACAGTACTTCTGAGACTGTAATCTGTCAGGAATGGGGGAGTTGAGGTCTTGCCCTGCTGGGTCAGCATCCATGATCTCAGCCTACCGGTAAACTTGGAAAAAACAACACAGTTCCTATTTGAAATTACACAGTTGGATGATGTTTCTCTTGGCTTCAAGCATAAAAGGCTGGTGCCCAGAGCCAATTTTTGGCAAAATTGAGAAGTATGAAGTTTATTTTCCCCCTTCTAACATTCCCAGCCTCCTTCTTAATCACTTTTTCTCTTGATCCCTCTCCAAGTTCCCCAAGACTGTTTTCTTCCCTTGCCTTATCCACTTGTAAACTCTGAAGGATCTGAAACATATTTTCAACCCTAAGTGGTTGATAAAATCTAGAGCAGTGCTTCACAACTGTAAAGTGTGTATGAATTTCCTGTACTATTTGTATTAGTCTATTTTCTGTTGCCATAACAAAATACCTGAGAATGGGTAATTAGAAAAAAAGAGGTTTATTTAGTTCGTGATTTTTGAAGTTAATAGTTCAAACAACATGGCACTGGTTCTGTTAAGAGCCACCCCCAGGGCTGTATCATATCACGGTGGATGGCGTCATAGTGGGATTGCAGGAGAAAAGGAGAGATCACATGGTAAGAGAGGAAGCTGGAGAGCAAGGAGGAGGCCAGTCTTGCCTTTTAGGACTAACCCTCTTAAGAGAACTAACCAGAGTCCCATGAGAATTACATCAATTCCTTCCAAGGGCAACACCCTCAATAGCCTAACTCTTCAAGGTTCCACCACCTCCTGACACCGCTACACTGAGAATCAGGCTCTCAGTACAGGAACTCCTAGGGGTACTCAAATCATATTGAAACCACAGCATTATTAACATGCAGATTCAGAACTAGCAGTTCTGGAGTACAGTTGGAGATTTTGAATTTCTAAGAAGTTCCCAATGATGCTAATGTTGCTGGATTGTGGACCATCCTTGAGTGGCAATTCCGAGTGGAGAAAATGCACATAGTGAAAGCTCTTTCCTCTCCTCCTCTGGTTTAGGGGTGTGTGTGTGTATGTGTGTATTTGTGTGTTTGTGTCCCTTATTTCCTAGTTATTAGTTCTATCGTGTGGTCTCTTCAAGTCATGCAACAGCATTAGTTTGCTTGATCAAAGTTTTAAATTCGTTTCTCAGGTTTCTGTTCTTAGTGCCTAACATACACTTTTAGAAACTTGTCTTTTAAAATATCCTGACCTCTTCAGGCACAGCGGCGCATGCCTATAATCCCAGCAACTCAGGAGGCTAAGGCAGGAGGATTGCAAGTTCAAGGCCAGTCTCAGCAACTTAGCGAGGCCCTAAGCAACTTAGCAAGACCCTGTCTCAAAATAAAAAATAAAAAGGACTGGGGATGTAGCTTAGTGGTTAAGCCCTCCTGGGTTAAATGCACAGTACCGGAAAAAAAAAAAAAAAATCTTGATCTCTTCTATAAAGAACGGTCATGTCTAAATTAGGTTTTTACGACGTTTTTTTCTCCTACTTTGTGTTTGGGACAGAGGTGACTAAGAGGGCTCACTAGATAGGGGCCAGAGGAGAGACCCTGGCTTCAGTCCAAGTTCTATTATCACCACCATTCAATGAATCTAGTGAACTTCAGGAAGAGACAATTTGCCTAAGAAGCTGAAAGGCCTGAAGAGGGACCTCATTGTAGAAGACAGAATCTGGCCCAGAACAAGATGAGGACCAAAGATTTGGATTGGTCCTGGTACAATCTTCTACTGGCTCAATCACAAAGTCCTAAGGAGGGAGAAGGCTGTGACCAATTCAAAAGGTGATTTGAAGGTTTCCACAGATGATTCTTGCTTTGGTATCTTAACACAATAGGAAGTGTACCAGAGAGATGTCAACTTCAGGGTCTCCCCACCTCCACTGCCTTAGCAGGGATATTCACCCAAGACAAGCACTTGCAGAGGGTGCAGCAGACTTGCCTAGCAAAGGCAAGAGCAAATCCTGTGAGATTAAGGAGCAGCCTGCATGGAGTGTGGTGGTGGGGGGCCACAAAGACAGGGAGGTGGGGGAACAGACTGTACAGAGCAGAATGATGTCATGCAGGGAGTTGAACCATTTCACTCATCTTCTCGGGTGAGGAACTTGCCAGAGCCTTCCAAGAATATTAGGAGAGAGGTGTGGGGAAAGGGAGATTTTGCAGGGGTTGAGGCTCTGCATTAACCAATAGGACTGAAAGCCTAGGGCCATGAACCTCATTTATTTAAAACTCCATTGTTTAGGCCTCCATTCTGTGACCCATAAAACTGGCAACTAAGCTGAGATAAGTGGCTTGGAGGTCACACAGCTGCTTTAGTCACAGCAGGTCTCTTGTCCTTCTTATAGGACTTCAATGTGTGGTTTCATCTGAGGACAGGATTCCTAAGCTAAATACACAGAGCTGGATGCTCTGGAAAAGCAGACCAGCATGAGAACCCTACAACCCTCTTCCTCTATGAGTAAGGCAGCAGTGGATCCACTGGAGCAGGGCCCAGGCTGGGGGAATTATGACTAAGGAGGGGATTCCTGGAGTTGGAACCCTTCATGGTACAACAGCTCCAAGTGCTAATGAAGTCCAGTTCCTGTAGGACAGTGAATCCACCCAGGCTGTTGTGGCAGAGATTAAGGCAGGAAGAAGATCTTTGGAACAGGTGCTGAAATCCCTGGAAAAAAAAGATGGTAGCCAAGGCCCCAGACCTTGCAAGCTATTTTAATCCAGGAATGAAGATGCTTTGCTCAAGCTCCTAGCTTTGCAGTGCTCAGACTCAGGTCCCAGTACCAGCTGGACTCTGCAGCTCTAGTGTCCCCAGGGAAGAAGGACACTTCTACATTCAGCAGGACCCAATCAGACACCTCATTCTACCATGATTGAAATGTTCCAAGTAATGGGATTCTGAATAAATTAGTTATTCATCATGAAGGAGGTATTATAGATAAATACCATACCTCATTGCTATTCTAAGCTGTCCACCAGTCATCTCTTTTAAGGAGAAAAATAGAAGAATTAATGTGATTCTGAACAGTGATCTGCTTAATGATTTCAAGGTTTTTATCTGGAGAGGATTTCAATAAACTACTTTAAAAGAAGTGGAAGGCAAAAAAAAAAAATGTGTGAAGGGCTTGTATAATTGCTGAAAGGTTGGTTCTCTCGGGCGAGAAATCAACAAAAAGGGTGAATGTTATGGGAAGATTTTTAAGTACTTATTCAGGAAAACTAAATAGAAAATCAATCAGAAAAATAAAAAATTCATAAATCCAATTGCTTCTAATTGGCTTAGAACATAGCACAGAATTCAAAATGTTTGCCTGTGAACAGCTCGATTTCTTGAAATTATAACTCTTATCACAGGAGAGAGCATTTGGGTTACATTTTTTTTTCTATCAGAGAAAACTCATCAAGGCTGAAGCAATCCTTCAAAAGGCTCAAGCTGACATCTTCCCATCTTGGCCATTTATGGAAAATTCCTCCTCAAGATTTACTGGAGCCAAAGAAGAATGTCTTTTCATTTCAAGTCTTTAAACATGTATTAAGCCCCTACTGCATACACAGCACGAGTCTGGGCCCTGTGGGAAAGACAAAGGAATGAGCTATGATTTCTGGGAATTCTCAATATTGAGGGGGAAATGGATGAATACTTCATTAACTTTAGAACAGGACTAATGGAATGAGCACTTGATAACAGAGACATCACCACACAGCGTGAGAAGAGAAGAGGGCACTGAGGAATTCTGACTAGGGATTGCAAAGTTTTCTTGGAGAAGATGAAATCTGCTTAAAACACAGAAAGAAAACAGTCCACACGGGAAACAAACTAACAAACATGTTGAGCAAATGTGGAATTGTGAACTCTGCCTGAGGAATGTGCACTCTTTCATAATAGCTCAGAAGAGTTGGGACACAGTGAAAGCCTGAGAACAGGACATTTATGTTTAGCACCATGGTCTGTCTTTCCATGTCTAACTTTGGAGAGATTTCATGCTTTGTGGGGGCCCTCATTTCTCTTACTAAAATGAAACTATCCCAGTCAACATACATACCTTAACCATTATTAATGGGTTACCCCTCCTGAGGAGTGTTAGCTGTCTAAATTTAGAAAAAAAAATGCTATGTATTTGTTTAAGGAATAGAAAAATTCAAAATATGAAATTATTCATAATTTAAAGATTAAGGACAACTCTAAAAAGGGGCCAGTCCCCTTTCTTTGATCGTGAGCATTTTTAACATTCCAAAACTTGCTAAGGGGGACATGGGAAATAATCACATTATTTCCTAAGGTGTAATCTTTCTCTGGTGGAGGGATTTCAAGCACCCAAGACGACGTCAGGGAGTCACCTTAGTCTATGGTAGGAATATATGCTTTAGAGACAAAGCCCTGGGTTTTAGTTCCAGCTGTGCCTCTTGGAGGAGTGATTCTGTGACAAGCTGCTCTGCTTCTCAAACACAAGATTTCCACATGTGCAAACTGAAAGTGATCTCTGATCCCATGCCCAGAATGTGGCACAAAAGTCCCTCGAATCACTACAGGAGGCGGCAGCTGATGGTGAGCTCATCCCTAGCACAAGGGCGTAGAAGTGATTTGCCAGAGGTACCTAGGGATGAGGGAGTTCCCCAGAGCACCTATTGCATTAGGCCTTTGGGACCTGCTGCCTGCAGCTCACAAGCGTTCCCCACATCCTCCCCCACTTTCTTTGCTGACCCCCATTCCCCCTCTTCCCAACCGGTTTCTCCATGCTGGCCTGGTCCCCATTCAGAGCTCAGAGGAAAACTGTTCTTCCAGGAGAGCTGTTCAGGTTGGGTCTGAACTCTTCTCACAACTCCTAATTTACCATCATTCAGTGCACTCCTTATTAGGCTGTAACATTTATAAAGATAAGCACCAGGTTAATGTGGTTTACTACATGGCTGGAGGTAGGTGGCCTCAAATAACTCTCCAGTGAATTCATGAAGGAAAAGGGAAAGAGAGGGAGAGAGGGGGGAGAGGAGGAAGGGAAAGAAGATCTTATTAAAATTCATCACATTGCAACCAAATAGACCATCCAGAGGACTGAAGGATGGTGTGTTCAGACGGATGTGGCAGCCGCTAAGGAAGAATCAGAAGTAGCTCCCATTAATATGCTATGATCTTTCTGGAAGAATAAAAAGGCAGCACCGGGGCTCACTCATTCTTACAGACGTCAGCTTTGCTTTCAGCGCTATTCTTGCTAAGGTTTAAATGCCACCATCATGACCCTGGGGCCCCATGAACTGAACATAATAAATTCCCACAAACTGACACCCTTCTGTGGCTCGGGAGCACCTTGGAATTCTGCTCACCTGCTTTGCAAATGGACCATCTTTGCCTAAGTAGCTAGATGAATATTTTAAAATAGTCTTTCAAGAAAATACAGTAGAACATTCCATCATAAAACATTCTCCTTCTGTTTGCAATCAAAATATTTGATGGGGTCTGGGGATGGAGAGTTTGGATGGTTCTTTTCATTTTTTAAAAAAATCTTGACTACAGACAGGAAGTCCTGACAAGGGGGAGAGTGAGGTTAGAGAGAGTTGAGGAGGCAGTAATAGGAGCTTAGCACTGGGATTTAGCACTCAATTCCATGCAAGGAACACTTATTAAGCACTTATTGGGTTCAGTAGTTCAAAATAATACCAAGTGTCGGGTACCATGTAATGATTAAAATGTTTTAAGCATTTCCAGTGCCAGGTAGTGGATTCTTACTCAATACTATCTACTCTATAGTTAATATCTTACTAAGGGTACCCCAACTTCCAGATGAGGTGTCCAGCACAGAGTACAAAAAGAAAAACCACAAGTATACAAACCAACAAACAATATTATGTGCAGGGACCCATAATCATTAGGCTGTGAAGTCAAGAATTCAACAAGACATGTGAATCTGTAGGCTGCGCTCTTAGGCACTGCTGGGTGGGCGGGGCAGGTGGGAATGGGGAGGAAAGAGATGGAGCAGATGGATAGTCCTGATCCTTGAGAACCCACAGCCATTGAGGTGTCTCACAGCCAGAGCTTGGACCCTTTATTTCTTTTCCATTTGTTGTTGGTTTTTGTTGTTTTTGTCTTTGTTTGAGTTGCTGGGGATCAAACCAGGGCCTCACGCATGCCAGGCAAGTACTCTGTCACTGAGCTAAACTCCCAGGCCTCATATTTCCTAGGCTTCCTTGTGGTCTTAGATCTTCTTTTTGGAACTGGAGAGAAGTCTGTTGTGCCTTGCACCTGCCCTTCTGTGTTTCTCCTGTCCATCTGTTCCTGCCATTGTGGCCACCGCTGATTGGGCTATAAATACAGAAGAAGAAAGCATTTTCCAGGCAGAGGAAAGAGACTTTGAGAGGTTCCTGAGGTAACAATTCCCAGGAACTGAGAAAAGTCTGGTGTGAGAGGGAAGACTGGCAGATGGACAGAGAAGGAAGAAGGGGGTGAGCCAGGCTAGACAGAGACATGTTGTGTACCCTTGCAGTCCAATAGTTTGGTACCCTTTAAAACTTTGTTCTTTAAATATTTATCCAACATTTGTTGAAATGAGAGGCTGAGCTCTGCCTGGGAAAAGGGCAGAAGAAAGTCTGTGCTCATTTGTTCTGCTGTCCTAATTTAGCTCTGACCTCAAACCTCATAAAACTCAGCAAAGCAGTAGGTCTACCTGCTCCATATTATCCCTTCCCACCCACCCCAGATCTAGGTCTAGCCATCAGCTGTTATTGTTCCAGAACACTTCTCAAGGTCTCATCTCCCATCCACTTCCAAGTGTCTTGAGCTTTCCAAAAGCGTGTGGTAATCTCTAAGAAGGGATGCTTCTCTGGTAACAATTTGGTACCCAGTTATATTTTGGTATTTCTTATGGAAGTTACTCCAATGGGATTGTTCCCAGCCTGTCCTTAATCTATTCCTGAGACAAGGAGAGGTGCATTGGAGAAGGTCAGTTCCTGATCATGCAGACATTGATCTAGGGTGTTGGGGAGCCACTGGAGGTTTAAATGGAAACGATGGGGTTCTGAAGAGACTGTTCTGGAGCAGTGGACCGAGTCCTGCACAGGCCATGATTGGCGAGCCCAGAGTACCGAGGATGAGAGGGATGAACTTCCCAATCTCTCTCTGCCCAAGTACCTGACTATTTTTCCTTTTCCTTTTGTTGATCGTAACCATTGCTTTCACTGGGGGCACCCTCACCATCATAATTCATAGGGCCCAGTCAAAAATGAAAATGCAGAGTTCCTTAAGAATTTTAAGATGGAAGAGCCAACTGGGGAGGCTTTTTGAGCCCAGGGCCCTGTACAATCACACAGGTCACATGCCCGTGAAGCCAGTCCTGCTAGTAGTCATATCTTCATATCTTGCCTTCCCATAACTTCCTATGTTAGCTTACCATTCTCTGTTTCTTTACTCTTGTTATCTTTGCTCTACTCTGTTCTGCTCTGTAGAGTCTTCTTACTGTCTTTTTTCTGGGTGTCATATGGCTTCTGTCTTTGCTACTGACTGATTATTATCTCCAAATATCTAATTTTCAGGCCCCGCATAAGAGAGGGGCTGAAAAATTGAAAATTAGGAAGAGTGGCAGCAATGATTAATCTCAAAATCATAAGCTGACCTTGACTCAGCTGGCAGGGGCACATGAACAGATGGGAGTCCTGGATAGAGCAGGTACAAATGTATGACAGACTCCTCCCCAATAAAATAAGGTAGGGTTGAGTCCTTTTCCAGGCTCTAGGACTATGAAGAATTATAGGACATATAAAGGGCCTATAAATTTTGGGGGTGAGTGTCTTCATTTGTTTTCTGCTGCTAAAACATAATATTTGAGACTGAGTTATTTATAAAGAAAAAAATGTTAGACTGAGGTAGAGCACTTGCCTAACAGGCACAAGGCCGTGTTCAATTCTCAGTACTACACACACACACACACACACACACACACACACATACACACACACAATTATTCAATTATTTGTCTGGAGTTTGGGAAGCCCAAGAGTGATGCCAGCCTTTGTTGAGAGCTCTCGTGCAGCATCATCCCATGGTAGAAGGTGAAAGGGCAAGTGAGTGCACAGACAGACTCAGAGTGAAGGGCCAAACTTCTCCTTTCAGCAGAGCACACTTGCATCATAACTAAACCACTTTTGCAATAATGTATTAATTAATTCAAAAGGACAGAGCCCTTGTGATCTAATCACCTCTTAAGGGTCTCACCTTTCCATACCATCACAATGGAAATTAAATTCCACTGAGTTATAGAAGGTATGTTCAAACTATAGCAGGGAGAAAGACACAAAAATCTTAGTCATGCTGTGAGGCCCCTGTCAGGATGGGGTCAGGGATGTATTTCCCACCCCAGCCCACTTCCTCCCCTTCTGACGGCTGCTGTGAATGGGTTTGCCCATGTTGTGCATCTGGCCCCACCATCTGCTGTATTGTGTACTGAGCATGCCCTTTACTTCTCTGAACCGCAATATTCTCATTTATAAAATTAGGACAATTATTGTACAGTCCCAATTTCATAGTGTTTTGTAAGATAAAATGAAATCATTTATGCGTGGCTCAGCAAATAATTTGACAATATTTTCTACCACAATTTTTTCTTCTTTCCTTTATTCCTAAATTTTTTCTCCTTCTCCTGAATAAGCAAATCTGTTCTCTCTCCATGCAGGCGGTCTATGCTCCATTCCTGCTCCTGTGATTTGCTCAGAGTATTTCCACTACCTAGTGTGTCCTCCCTTCTCTTAAGAGCACAATTTATCTTTACTGCCCAATTTAAGTCCCAAGACCTTCATGAAACCTTCCTTGATTATTTCAATCCACATACGGAGACTCACAGAGCAGTAGTGAGGATTGAAAGCACTCAGGCTTCAGAGTGTACCCCCCCTTCACAGCTCAGGAAATTGGGGCTGACAGAGCCTAACCTCTCTCTCTTTCCTCATCTTCTACTTACCACTCATCCGCAGCACCCATCGTGACACTTAGTCATTCATTGCCTCGGTTCCTCCTGCTTTCCATTAAAAAAAAAAAAAGCTACTTGGCTTTCTGATCTCAGTTCAAATAATTCCTTCGTCTCCCCAGAACAGACCAATTGTACCAGTTGTCCTTTCTTATAGCTACCTGTTCCTCCCCTTGGCAGGCATCATCAAAAAGCAATTGGGATTTGCCATCTCCCTCACTTGCTGGAATGAAAGCTGCTGTTGCTTAAAAATCAAATGTTTAGCCAAGCATGGTGGCACATGTGTGTAGTCCTAGCTATGCCAGAGACATGCAGGAAGGCTAAGACCAGCTTGGGCAACTTAGTGGGACCCTGTCTTAAAATAAAATTATGAAGAGTCTTAAAATAAAATTATAAAGGGGAAGGGGATGTTGCCAGTGGTAGAGTAGTTGCTTAGCATGTACAAGGCTCTGGGTTCAACTCCCAGGACCCTCAGGCCCCCCACCCCCAAAACATCAAATATTAACTGGGTGCATAGGGTGCCTACTATGTGTACAGTAGTATGCTGACCTTTGGGGATTCAATGGCAAGCCAGATAGATTTGGTCCCTGACTTCATGGATTTTATGTTAGGCTATGGAATTGAGAACTGAGAATGAGCTCCTAGAACTTTCAGGAACTCTCATAGACTGGAAGATGCTTAAAATTTAAAAAAAAAAAAAAAAGAATAAAACTGGTGAACCCCTCTCCCACATTGAAACTGAGGGGTTTCTACAGTCAAACATAAGCTGATAGAAATATCTCAAGTGTTCCAGGGAGCATAACAAAGAAAAATGCTTTTGAAAATGAAATACCACTTTCTTTAGGCGAGCTTCCTGTTTCAAAGCACAAGAGTCAACATTGACTTTTGTCTTAGTTGTCTAAACTGCTCTAATGCTTTGTTTCACAAGGAAGAGCTTGGTTCTTTGTTATGAAGGTACCCTCACCCCTGAGCACCTGAGCAGTTATCTTCCTTTGTTAACTAATCTGAGTGTAAACAAAGCCCTGCATTGGAAGGTCAAGAGTTTCTTTTATTTAAAGAAGCCAAAGTCTCGTGAAGTGGCACTAAATTAATAGCATTCAATCCATTTAGGGCCAGACTAGTAATTTTCTAGGCTTCTAATGGTTCACTTACGGGACCTCCATCTCTGCTGCTCTGAAAATACTCTCTTTAGAGACTAGAATGGTCACAGCATCCTGTCAATGTTACTACGTTCCCATTGCCCAATGGCCATTTCTGCTCAGCTAACTCTGCTGGTAATTTCATATCCCAAATGGAATTATGATCTGTGTGCTCTCTTTTTATCCCTAATATCTCTTAATGACACTTCAGCATTAGAAATCTGAGATATACTCTCAACTCCTTATTCAAATACAAAATCCTGCTGTTTTTAATCTAAATGTCTCTTGAATTGGCCTCCCAACTCCCTTCCTGCAACATTCTTTCTTCTCCTGCCATCCCTTTCTTCCCCCCCTCGCTCTGGTCTTCATACCTTCATTACATACCTTGTATGTAATGTGGCTTCCTAATTTTCTTCAAGCCTTCAGACTTGTCTTTCTGACTCCCACAGCTCCATCCCACCACAATCATCTCCTTGCTATTCCTATCTTGTCACTTCTCCATTCAAACCCCTTCAGTGGTTTCCAATTATCAGCAGTTTTTCTTAAGGGAAGGGGGGCCCTTTGAGACTTCCGGAGGGACAGTTCATTGTAATGACTGTAGGACATTAGGCATTCCTGGCTGCAGGTACCCACTCTTACCCTAGTCATTATGATAACCAAAAAGTGTACACACACATTTCCAAATTTGCCCTGATTCCGACCCTGTTGATAATTACCTCTAGGAGAAAGTCTGTTCTTTTTATGGACCACAAAGCCCTCCAACACCTGCCAACACCTGCCCCTACCTAGACTCCTAGACTTTTGTACCCCAACCTCACACTTGATTATCACAGTGAACTGCTCTGCTCTTCCACAGGCCTGATGGCTCCTCCTCAACCAGATGACTCCTTGTTCAAAACTCAATTCAGGGTCTCCATCCAGAAAGCTTTCTTGAATGGCCTCCTTTCTCTCATCTCCCTGAGTGCTTTTGTTACAGGTCATGGGCCTTCCAAGAAACTGAGGCTCCTCTTCACCCTGATTCTTCTTTTGGGGGGGTACCAGGGATTGAACCCAGGGATGCTTAATCACTGAGCCACATCCCCAGCCCTTTTTATTTTTTATTTTGAGATAGGGTTTTGCTAAGTTCTTAGGGCCTTGGTAAGTTGCTGAGACTGGCCTTGAACTTGTGATCCTCCTGCCTCAGTCTCCCGAGTTGCTGGGATTACAGACATGCATCACCAAGCCTAATTTTTACCCTGATTCTTGAGATGAGGCCAGAAAGATTCCAGACATGTCACTCAGAGTAACAGGCATGAGTTTATTAGCAGGGATAGAAAAGGAGAAAAGAGGACATTCTTAAGGGAGAGAGTGGGTCCTTTCAGAGAGAAGAGGGTGGTACACTCCTCCTTCTGTCCCCCAGTTTTATCGGGAGTCCTAGGGAAGATTCCAAAGTCCATCCAAGTCGACCTTCTGACTTTTGACTGACAGTATGGACCTCCCCCAAGAGGGAATGGTAGGGTGCTCAGAGTTGAATTCTTAAGGAAATTGAGTCCCCTGTTGTTGCCTCAATTTCCTGCCCTCTTAATCCCATTTAGCTTTCTTCCTGAGGATCTTGGTGGCTATCAGGGTGATTGGGGGTTGTGACATCGTTTCCATAGTACTGGTGGAGCCTAAAGACTTGGATACACGAGAAAATGATGACATGGACCACAAGTGGTAGTGTTTCCTCTTTAAGACTGGGAGCGGCGATTTCCACGTACTAGCTCCCCATCTTCCAGAGGTGCATTGGATAAAGCTCCCTGTGATTTTTTTTTTTTTTTTTTTTTTTTTTTTTAGTTGCCCTTCATTGTCCTTCTCCTGCTCACCCATCCATGGCTGACTAGCTACCTAATAACCTTCCTCTTGTCCCTGTCCCAACTTCAACACAGAATGGTCAAGTGTTTCTCTGGGTGCGCCCAGCTCCCCAGGAATATTATCCAAACACTCATCACGTCAAGTCATGATGGCCTGAGGGCCCTACTTATGTTTCTGGGACAGACTACCATCCAGCCACTTCCCACCCCCACCCCACTTCATGGAGGATTAGTTGTCTGTATTAATATCCTAGAATCACAACAAATTAAAATAACTGAAAAGTAGTCTCCCATAGTTCTGGAGGCCAGAAGTTCAAGTCACGGTTGCAGCAGAGCTATTCTCCCACTACAATCTCTCCAGCTTCCGCTGGCTCAGTTTTGCTTTTGTTTTTCTCTACCCTTGGGCTTGTGACTGCACAGTTCTGATATGTCTCGTCTTCTGTGTGTCTCCTCTCCTGTCCCTTTTAAGAAAACTTGTCATTGGACTTAGGACCCACCCAGGTAATCCAGAATGATTTTATCTCAAGATCCCAATTACATGAGCAAAGATCCTTTTTCTAAAAAAGGTCCCAGCACATGTTCTGGAGGTTAGCAGGTAGATTCATCTTTAGGGGTCCATTTCCCAAGCCATTGCATTTTCCAACTGCAGGGACCCCTGCGGGATCAGCTCCACAGAAGGGCCATGTTAGACATGTGATGGGCTGGTTGAATATCCAGATGAGTCACTGAGAATTTGTCACCTGTCACTTGGCAATGATTGGGAATGCCCACGGCTAAATTCATTCTCTTTAATTTTCATTTCCCCGTGCTCAGGATTCACTTTCTCTGGACCTTACTTCCTCCCTCCCTCACTCCCCCTTTCCTCCCTCCTCCCTCCCCACTCCTCACTCCCTCCTTTCTTTCCTCTCTTCCTTCCTTCTGGATAGAATCCTGGCGTGTTCTACCACCAGCCCTTTTAAATTTTTGAGATGGAGTCTCAATAAGTTGCCCAGGCTGGCCTCAAACTTTCCATCCTCCTGCCTCAGCCTCCTGCATAACTGGGATTACAATAGCCTGTGCTACTGTGCCCAGCTGTGAATTTTTTTCAATGTTAATTTTTTAAGAGCCTTTTAAACTTCTCACTGAGTGAAAAGTTGAGGTTGCTATGGAAGAAGCCTAATGGATTCCTTGTCCTCCTGGGGCCATCCTTCCTGATAGGGAAGACACAATTGCTTGTCATGATGAATGATAAAGGAAAGTGGTGGCTTCAGAAAGGGAGCAAGGTTAGGCTCTGTCAGGCTCAATTTCCTGAGCTGTAAAGAGAGAAAAGAAGGCTGCACTCTGAAGTCAAAGAGTTTTCAACACTAGGTACTTCTCTGTAAGTCTCTGGATGGAGGTCAAAATAATCAAGGAGAGTTTCATGAGGGCCTTGGGTCCTAACTGGGCTGTTAAACTAGAGAGAGCTTCAACAGGAGGAAGGAAAAGCCTGTGAGGGCAGGTGGGGGGTGAGCATCTTGAGAAAGAGGTATTTGCCCGCTCTCCAGGGAAGGAAGATCTGTCTTTAGAATCGCGCAGGACCTGGAGTCCTAACCAGCAGGAGTAAGGATGGATAGGATTGCATTTGTGCAGGGCCCAGGAGGCCAGTGTGCAGCCAGCGTGGAGGCATAGAGCTGTTGACACAGCTTCCAAAGTGGGGAGAAGTAGATGAGGTTACAAAAGAAGCATTTTATTTTATTTTATTTTATTTTATTTTATTTTATTTTATTTTTAGGGAAAGTATTCAAGACACCAAGAAAAGTCTAGAGACCAGAAAAATGAAGCCAACACAAGAGGTAGCTGCCATTGCCCAGGGCATGGAGGGGTGACACCTGCGAATTCAGGCAGCAGTGATGTTAGAGACCTACCTGGGTTTTTGAGCAATTAACTGGTGTGCACTTTAAAAGAGAGAGAGAAATCTCAAATAACTCCAAAGAGCCTGGGAGACATCCAGAAATACCCGTGGGAGTTCAGATTTAAAATAATAATAATAATAATGATGCGCTTGCTTTGGGACGTGTGTTGTGGCAATGTCAGAAAATTCAAACAGAAGTGTCCAGCTGTTTGTTAGCGATGCCTCGTTGCCGCCCCGTTACTGCAGCAGCACTGCCTTGTCACAGCCTGGCCTAATGGACTGTCTCTCCATTGCTCCTGGGAAGGCAGCCTCCTGCTAAAACTTCTGAAAGGCATCCTGTCTTATCTTGAATGTGACCTTTCCCTTAATTTATAATATCTGCTTCTGAATCTTTTGTTGTGTTCACATCCATTTTCCACTCTCTAGTGACTGAAAAAGAGGGGAGGTCAGGAAAGCACCCGGTTACGTATTTGTTCACCAGATATTTATCAAGCACCTATTTTGTGCAGGGTGCTGTGCTAGGCCTGGGTATCTAAGAATGAGTGAAACAAACCTGGTCACCTTCATGGCAGGGAGACCCAGGGCAAACTAGGTGACATGCAAGAAAGGGAAGTTCATACTCTTAAGATTATGAAACAGCAAATCCTCAAGAACCCAAATGTGTAATGTTCATTTCAGCTCCGTTCTTACAGGGACCTCTGAACTGATCAGAGTTGAAACTGACTCATGCTAACTAAACTCATAAGGCATTAATAGACATAAACCTTGTTTGTTAATTTTCATGAGAAATGAGAGTATCTGTCACGTAGGCCAGAGATTGACAGCCCTGAGGTGCTGACTCATGCTAACTAAGCTCCCAAGACATGAATATATGCAAGCCGGCGTGCGGGTGTGTTAATTTTCTATGAGAAACAGAGTCAAGCTGTCAAATAGACCAGAGATTGGCAGCCCATCCTCTCTGTGTAGGGGGCTCCCTGGGAAGCTTGATTTTCCCAGGGTTGCATAGTGAGCCTGGGATCAGAGGAAAGAGCAGAGAGTTACATGACCTGAAGATTTATGGACCTGAGCTTCTGTGTCTCCTGTGTTCATCTCTTCTGGGGGTCGGCTCAGTGGGCTTGTTAGGGAAAGGGGCAATGTGGGGGCTTGGCTCGTGGCTTTTTTGTGCCTCTCTACTCCAAAGCTCATTAACCCTTCTGATTCTTACCCTCTCCTGCTTAGGATTAACCTATAAAGCACAGCTTTATAAAATTGACCATTTGGGTTGATTTTAGTGATTTAACCCCAGGACCACCCCTGCCCCATTGTGCAGGTGCAGAGTGACACCTTTCTGCTGTGCTTAGGGTACCCACACTCACGAGCTGATTTAGTGTCATGGTCTTGGTGTTAATATGTCCCCCAAAATTCACCTATTGGAAACCTAATCTCCATTGCAATAGTGTTTGGAGGTGGGGGTCTAATAGGAGGTGGTTTTGGTCACTAGGGCTCAGTAATGGATTAATGCTGTTATAGTAGGAGTGGGTTAGTTGTTTCAGGAGTGGGTTCCCGACAGAAGGTTGAATTGAGGCCTCTTCCTTACTTTCATAAGATGATGCAGCAAGAAGACCCTCAATAGGCATGGGCCCCTCTACCTTGGACTCCCAGCTTCCAGAACTGTAAGAAGTAAATCTCTATTCTTTATAAATTACCAGGTCTCAGGTGTTCTGTTATAGCAGCACTTGTCAGTAATAGCTCTGTGGTTTTAGGAGAAGCTGAATGCAAATCAGCCTATAAAAAGGTAAAAAGCATCATTTAAGTCATCCTTCCAAGGTTAGAACTTACCTGTACAGACTTCCTGCCCCCCTCTGCTGGTGCCTACACCCTGCTGCTGGGGTGGTAATGTGCGTAAGCTCTGGCCTTATCTACACTGGATCTTGCTTAGTCTGTGTACCTCATGTGATGAGCAGGATAACGGCTCTGTCTTATTTCATTTGTGCTAATATGACAGAAGTCACAAACTAGGTGAAAGGCAAACAAATGTAAGTTTATTTGGCTCATGGTTCTAGAGGTTGGGAAGTCTAAGATGAAGGGGCCACATCTGGTGAGGGCTTTCTTGCTGTGTCATAACATAACAAAAGGCATCACCTAGTGACAGAGCATATGCATGAAGGGGGCAGACCCCCCATGGACTAATCACCTAAATATCCCACTTCCCAAGGCCATCACATTGGCAGTTCAACTTCAATGAGCCTTGGAGGGGCATTCAAACCACAGCACTGCCCAAAGACATCCACATCTCATCCCTGGAATATGTGCACATGGACCCACAAGGCAAAGTGACCTTGCAGGTGTGACTGAGGGTCTTGGAGTGGGGAGATGACCATGGTCTGCCTGGACTTGATGTAATCACAAGGTACACATCAAGGAAAGAGGGAGGCGATGAATAAGAGAATACGTGAGGATGGAGCAGAGGTCACACATCAAAGACACTATGGTACTGGCTTTGAAGATGGAAGGAGGGATTTTGTGCCAAGGAATGTGATAGTCTCTAGAAGGTGGAATGGGCAAGGAAACAGATTCTGTCCTGGAGCCTCCAGAAGAACACAATCCTGCTAACATCTTTTTTTTTTTTTTTTTAAAGAATATTTTTATTAGTTCTTGATGAACCTTTATTTATTTATTTGTATGCTGTGCTGAGAATCATACCCAGTGCCTCACACATGCTAGGCAAGCACTCTACCACTGAGCTACAACCCCAGCCCTGCTAACATCTTGATTTCAGGTTCTGATAGATAGAACCATATGATAATAAAATTGTATTATTTTACACCACTAACTTTGGGGATTGTTAAAACAACAAAGGGAACAAATACATTTGGCTATCCCTGTCTCCAGGGCCCACCTGGCAATGGCCACTCTGACTTTGAATGTCCCCTTGCTCTGCCCACATTGGAGAACCTATTGGTGGGAGAAGAGTCACCTCAGTGTGCAAAGCAAAGGGTCCTAGTCTCACAGAAAGTGCGGCATTAAAATCCCAGGTCATTGCTGCCTGTGCATAAGTGGTGATTCCAAACCCCAGACCAAAAATACATTTCCATTGTCATCGTCACCGCCTGTGTCTGACAGGCCTCCTGGGGCCCTGATGAAAAGACAGGCTTCCTTTGAAGCTAGTTGTGCAGATCAGCTCTACAGGGGCCTTAAGCAAGATGAGAACCAGGCCCAAGATTCTCATCACGATGCAGGTTTCGTATCAAAATGCACAATCAACCAACTGGAACAGGAAATAATTAATCAGGACATTACAGAGCAGTTAAGTATAATTAATTCATATAAAAGAATGTGAGTGTGCAGTTTTCGCTGCCAGAGTGATTTTATTTCCCTGCAAATTTAGTTCAAGATAAACAAACATCAGAATAATCTTCAGATTTTTCATGACTCATGGGTTATTTCCTCCTTTTTAGTTACCAAAAAAATTATTAAATTCATATACCAACACCTCTAAGTTGTTTGTATTCTGGAAAAAGAACTCTCTGTTTGTGGTTAAGTGGAAAATTAACTCTGTCGTAGAAATCACTTTTCACATTCGTGAATGTCCGGGTGTGTGTGTGCATGCGTGTGTGTGTGTGTGTGTGTGTGTGTTAGGAGGAGACCAAGCACTTGGCACTGAATAAAACCTGGAAGGAAATTTTGATGTCTGCCCAAACATCTTAAAAAACTAAGCAGAATGCATAAAAAATTTATGTTGTGAAACACCATTGGAGAAAGTGACTTGATCTCAAGGGTAAATTTACTGATACTGTGTGGGTTTTCCTTTCTTTTTTATCTTTTTTTTTTTTTTTCCTTCCCTGGAGAGGGGAGTGCTTTATAAGGAAAGAAGTGAAAACTCTAAGGCAACGAGAGCCGGCTGTAGAAGCAGTATTATTGGTCTTCAACCCAGTTTTCCTGTTATAGTCAGGACACTCAAAAAGCCAAAAACGATGTGCCCTCTGTGCAGGGCTTTATATGGATGTTGAAAAATTCATCCGTAGGAATGTTGGAGGGAATATTTTCTCCCCTTTGTGGCTCCAGAGAGCACAGTGTGCACTGTCGAGCTGGAAAAATAGAATTGGGTTGGTGTGATGGATGGTTATTGTTTAGCATTGCAGATCCATCAAGGCCACAATAGGGGAGGCAGGGCTCCCAGACAGCTTTCAACAGACCACTGGGCTTCTCTCCCCCTGATGGATTGCCGGAGGGCATTGATTTACTTCCCTGGTTAACCTGATCACAAATTATATGCAAAGGGCTGTCTGATAACCTCAGTCTTATAATAATGTCCTATCATGTGACAAATAAGGACGTGCTCCGATTTCTGATCCACTTCACGGTGTAATGATGCCCCCATTTCTTTTGAGTGTTAATTCTTGCAGCTGGAATCAGTCTGGTTCCCAAGAACTTCACTTTGATGTCTTCAGTCTCTACCTTCACTGTAGGATGTGGCTTTCAAGATGAAAGTTATGATCCACCTATGCGTTTTGAAATAAATTTAGTGAGTCACAACCAGCATTTTAATGTATTTTTTTTTAAAACAAGGAATAGAATAGAAGAGAAAGTACCAGAACACATCACACACAGCAAGGATAGTGTGTGAAACTTGAGTTTCAAATAATATGTGTGTTATCTGTATTTACATCATACCCAACATGCTCATCTACACACGTGTGTGTGTGTGTGTGTGTGTGTGTGTGTGTGTGTGTACTTGATGAAAACTTGTTAAATTGGGACAGAAAGCTTCTGCAGTATGTACTGGGTCATTCTAAGCCCATATCACCTCCAGGGCCATGTGGAAAATGGCTAGAGCCCCAAAGAAAGGGGAAGGTAGAGATGAGCTAATAGTAGCTGTGCTGATCCCTCTGCCTCAGAACCAATTGAGTCTCCACACTCAGACACACAGCTCTTCCCCTGGATGCCTGACACCTCTTTCCTCTTTTGCTGTGTGTGTACCTGGCGTGAGTTTCTATTTGCTAAATGGGACATAACATGATTGACAAACTAGGAAACAGGAGCAGAATCTCTAAGGACTGATACAGAACGAGGGTTTGTGAGCAGAGAGGAAAACCTGTGGGTTAAGGGCCACAGCTCCTTTGTTGTGCTACAAGTAATCCATGTAAAAAGGGCTACACCCACGATGTCCTAACACAATCTTCAGCAAGAGCTAGATGCAACCACATGCTGGATTTTTATGTGTCTATTTCAGGGTTCTAGCTCTGTACTCCCAACTGAAAATGATGCTTTTATTCTAGAAATTTCTACAGTTCTCATCTCCCTCCTTTTTTCCTACTTTGGTTAACTGAAACATAAATAAATATAGTGCTATTTTGTTTGGGTAAGGTTGCCTGGGCAAGGGGTTCTCAGCCTCAGAGATTGCTGTGGCTCCTCCTATTACTTGGGCCAGCTCAAGGGAACCGCTGTTCCTTCTTATCAAAGGCATCTAAGACTGAACAGATAACAGCCAGTATCTCAGGTTCATTATTTTTCATGTGTGGGGAGTTTTAGTAAATGGGGCCTTCATATCAAAAATGCTGGTTATGACCTGAGAAATCATCATCAATAGCTCATGACATCCCACAACAACCAGGCATTATGCACCTCTTGAGAGAAGTACAAAAAATCCAAACTAAATCTGTGCAAACCTCCAGTTCTAAGTATCAATGTACAGGAAAGAAAGGAGAAAAGGACACATGTTAAACAATGTCATGGGGATGCCATTGATGTCATGCCCCGATACAGGAAACTACCTTAAAAAAAAAAAAAAAAAAAAAAAACCTGCTTCCTTTAACATCAATAGCAACAATAAGAACACAATAAGCAGGGAAAAGACTATAGGCCTCATTTAGATTCTGAGGCAAATAATCTTTCAAAAAAGAAAGGAGGGAGATGGAGATTTTTTACAGAATAATTGTTAAGTGGATATTTGATGCTATTAAGGAATTTATTAATATAACTTTAGGGAGCCGTATGACGTGTAGGGAGATGTGATGATGTTATCATAGCTGTTTTCAAAAAGGGTGTCCTCGTCTTCTACAGATCATACTGAAATATTTACTGATGAGTGCTCTTACATCTAGATTTGCTCCAAAACCATTTCGAGCGGAGAGGGAATTGGGAGGGGCAGAGGAAGTAAGGCAGGCCATGAGTTGAACATAACGAGTTTGGGTGAAGTATCTACTCCATACTTTAGGTCTGCTTGAAAGTTTTCCTAATAAGAAAAATGTGGTGTCTATTTCATTGAGGCATTTTTTCTTTTAACAGGATGTTGAAGTCACATTGCACACCAGGTATAAGGTAGATAGAGACAAATTAGCTTTCTGGTCAACACTATCATTGCTTCCCAGTTCCTCTTCCTAAGATATCATTGATTTTAAGACACACGATTATTTTAATTTCAGCTTTTGAAATCTCCAGACTCAAAGGTCAATGCTCAATTGGAGTGTTAGAGGGGAAAAGAACAAAGTGCCACACTAAAAATTATATGCTGATTTTAAGACACCTCCTGATTTTAGGGTATTCATACTATGTATCTTAGAATCAAGGCAGAAAGGCAATTTCTATTTTCCTTTGGATCAAAGAAAATATTTGACTCTAAATATTTGGTTGTGTTTAGCCTAATTGTGGTTTTTATATTCATGTATTTTTTTTTCCCCAGTGCATCAGAATCTAGCTGTTAAGTTGAAAGAGGTCAATCTAGTCTTATCACCAGCAGATGTGCCTCCATCATCTGGAAGATGCTGACACAGAAGTAACTTGGTTATGCTCTCTAGGAATATAGTTGTAGAAACTGTGTTTGCAGTAGGTTTAAACTGTTTCCCAGAAGTTAAGGGGAATTCAACAGTCGAGAGCAAAAAAGCTTCCTCCAGCGCAGCCTTCCTTGGCACATTGGTGGAGAACAGAGCTGGGGCTTCGAGCCAGAAGAACTGGGTTGAAACCTGCCCGTGTCTGTTACCAACTGTGTGACCTTGGGTGTGCTTATTCTCTGAGCCTCCTGTGCTTCACAGATAAAATATGTCTATAGGAACCTGCTGTTGAGTGAATAACAACATACCTAATGTATGTGGTGTAGTGTTAGGATACAGTAGAAGCTTAAGTTCTTATTCTACTTCTTAAAATTTCCTGGAACCCAAAGTGAGGCTCCATTGGCATCTACTTTGGGTGGAAGTTTTGGACCCAATCTTTTGACTGGTACTTGCAGTTAACTGCTCATTTTTCAAAGCAATCTTTGGTGAGTTAATCATCCAAGAATTCATGTGGGTAATGTCTTAGCTCAGGCTGCTATAGCAATATCCTACAGACTGGGTGGTTCTATAGGCTGGGAAGTCCAAGATGAAGGTGTGTCAGTTCCCATGTTTGGGGATGGCCTCTTGCAGATGGCCATCTTCTTGCTGTATCCTCACATGGTGGAAAGAGAGAGCTTATATCTCTTGCTCTTATCATTAGGGCCCCATCATGAGTGCCCCATCCTCCTGAACTAAATTAATTACCTCCTAAAGGCCAAAGTCCCTTCCTCCAAAATACCATCACATTGGGGGATTAGGACCTTGATGTGAATAGGCAAGTGGGGGGAGGGGGACACAGTCAGTCAGTCCACAGCAGGTGAATTGGCTACTTGGTTCAGACACAGAAACATTAGGACTTTCTCAGGATTTTCTCCAGATATGATTACTGCTCAACAAACAAGCATCTCTGTGGATCATGTGGCCTTACACAGGGAGGCAGGGGAAACTGTCTAGGTACCCAGCACATAGTAGGTGCTCATTAAATAGGTTGAATGAGTGACTAAAGAGAAGCCTCCCAGAGTCCACGTCTGTGGGGGTCTCTCAGCCTCGTCCCGTGTGGATGAGAAAAGGGTTAACTGCTGGAGGACAATGTTGGTTATCAATCAATCAATTACCTATAAACTTATCTAATCAATAAAAACACAAGAGTCAATACTCTTTTTAAATGAGAGAGGGGGTGCGATGGGTCTGGCCATACCAGCTCTGGCCTCTAACAACATGAAGTGGCCCAACTCTCTTTTATTTATAGACACATAGGTAAAGGGGGCTAGCCCAGGAGGAGCTTCTTCTGTGATGAGGAGGATGGGGTGGAGTTAGGGGAGCCATATTCTTAGGGAAACTGTAGAACCAGACAGGGAACCACTCCCCTAGTACCACATACCCCTGGCAATCTGGGACAGACCTCCCGAGTCTGCCAGTTCTGAGAAGTCAGGTCTCTGTGTCATGAGGCTCAACCTCCTCTGATTCTGCTAGATAAAGATGGCTTCCCACACAAGTCCTGGACTATACTTTAGTTCCACGAATCTCCATAGTGTGAATTTTTTATTTTTCTAGGATGTTTATAACAATAGTCTCTCCTTATCTATGGGGGACATGTTCCAATAGCTCCAGTGGATGCCTGAAACTACAGATAGTATCAAACCCTACACATACCAGGTTTTTTCCCCCTATACATACATACCTATAATAAATTTATAAATTAGGCACAGCAAAAGATCAACATTCATAATAAACTAGAAAAATTATAAGAAAACACTGTAACAAAAATGTTGTGAATGTGTTCTCTCTTGCTCTTTGAATATTTTAAATAGTGCTCATGCTGCTTCTTGTGATAAAATGATACAATGGTTACGTGATGAGATGAGGTGAGGTGCACACGTCGGTATGGTGATATAGCGTTAGGCTACTGCATAATGGTTACTTGAATACAAGCACCGCAGAATCAGTCAGGTTGTTAACTGGGATGTCTACGACGCAACTCATTGGCAGGTAGTATATACAGTGTGGGTACGTTGAACAAAGGGAAAATTCACATTCTGGGCAGGATAGTGCAAGATTTTATCATGTTTCTCAGAAAACAGTAGAATTTAAAACATTAATTTTTAATTTCTGGAATTTTCTGCCTATTATTTTTAGATAGGGTTAATCACGAGTAACTAAAACCACATAAAATAAAACCATGGATAAGAAAGGCACTACCATACACCCTCCATACATCATGGTATTACCACTCTGGCAGAGTGGTCTAAATTCCACTTCAGAGCTGGGATGAGTATTTACCTCCTCCTCCAGCCTCCTTCTTGAGAACTGGGCCACACTTGAGGGCCAGAGGCAGAAAACTAGGGAATATCCGGTCATCCTTGTGCCAAAATAGCTGGTGCCCTCCTGAGGGTTCCAGGAGCCAGCTTTCACAATCAGCCTGCATTGGCAGAAGCCACGCTCTCAGGCTGCAGGCACCAACTGGCTTCTCTCCCTGCCCTGCCCCATCTGCTAGATGAGGGGTCACCTGAAGAAGCCAGTCAGCCAGCTGAAAACTGGAGACCTAGTGCGTATTGTTCTCATGCTGGGAGAACTGGGAAGGGGAATCGGGGAGGGTTATTTTACCCTCCTTAGGGAAAGGAGCAAGGAAAGGCACCTTTTCCAACTCCTTTCTAGACCATTTGGGCAAATTATTTACCTGCCTGAGTCTGAATTTCCTCATCTCTGTGAAAGATGGAGAAGACCATAGCAGAAAATCATGTTATCAGTATTCCAAGCAAACTAAAGGTTAGCCTCTCAAACCTTAGCCTTTGAAGACTGATGGATGAGATTCGTTAAGTTTACTGCAGGTGGTGGAACAAGCAAAAGCTAAAGACAACAGAACTCCTGCCAAGGTAGGGCGCCAAGGCAATCCCAGCACAACCTGTGAAGGAAGAAAGGTTTGGAAGAATAGTTGCAGACTATCTGTTGATTTCCATCCTCCAAGATTTCCAGGGAAAGACAGCAAAATAAAATGCCTTTAAGAGCCAGGTCTAGGCAATGGATATGAGTGGAGCATACTAGGGACTTATATAGTAAACATTAGCAATACTCCTCACTTTCAAAAACATGCTTTCTCCATTTGCTGGTGAAATGTACGGTTCTCTGGGTATGTTTTGTTTTCCAACTTTTTGTAGATTTAGGAAAACAGAAACAGTTTTCTATTATAGGCAGAGCACCAAAATACAGGTTCAAGTAGCAATTGTGGAAGGAGCCAAGGAGGATTGGGGAGCACGTCCTTGCCCCCAAAGGGATGTGTTGTACAACTCCACACTGGGGAGGACTGGGGAGAGGTAATGTGATCCAAGTGAAGACAGATCTTCTACTTTTTCATTTAATGGAAGATAAAACATCCAGATTTTAAAATTGTAGAATCTCCTGTTTTTGCTGGTTTTCTTTCTCTGCTTTGTTTCTTTTAATACACAGATTTGTAAAAACAAAACAACAAAAACTTAGTGTACATGAAATAGAACCAACCTGCTGTCACCCATTTCTACACAAGGTCCTTGCTGAATTTTCCGAAGGTAATCTGCTTCTCATGCTTTAAGATCCTTAGTGACTGGGAGACCCAGGCTTTTGAACTTGATTTGGACCTGATGTCTACAGGGGATGCCAGGGGCCTGGTTCAGGCTAGACAGAGATGTGATCTCCCTTTTGCACCAGAATTTCCCTTCTAGGGTCTTTATATCACGTTGAGGTAGGAGTTAGGGTGCTGGCTCCTTCTGCAGGTCACCTCCTGACCTCTGCCTGGGTAGAGGGTGGAGAAGAAGTGCAATCTTGGAGTCCCATCCATTTCATGTGGGAATTGATGGGTGACTGACACTGGGCTGTGGAAGCATCTTGGCCAGCTCCTCATTTTACACATAAATAAGGTGAGATGCACAAACTACAGTGTCCAGTCTGGGCCCACAGTTCATCAATGACAGCTCAAGGCTAAGATGCTTGGCTGTATGGTGTGGCTCCTCCTCCACTGTGCATGCCCAGCTCCTCCCAACCTTCTCCAGAGTGTTATCAGCATTGAATTAACTCAGTGAACTTCAGATCTGAGGTTGGGGAACTGGGTAAGCCCAGAGGAAAAATGAGGAGTGTGGGGGAGTTTGGAACACTGTTTTGTTTTTCCCTGGATAGGAGCAGAATTCACACACAATCTATCCTGCGAAGTCTGTTGCTTGTTTTCATCAGGGCATAGACTTGCCATGCCCCTGGAGCCTGTCAGGGATCTATGATGGGCCCATGGGACCTGAGGGCAGACCTAGGGGGTTGTTACCACAAGTCACCACAAGTTTACACAGTGCAACTCCCTCTGGCTACTGGGGAAGCTAGCGCCAAGGCTCTGGACGCCTTCAACTCCACCTCCCAAGGTTGGTCCCTCCATCCTGGAGACCAAGGGCTTCTAGGTACTGAGACTTAAATGGGCACACTTCTCACACCAGTGATGGGTCTGCTGCCTTGATGGAATGTGTTCTGGCAGGGAAGGCTGTGGGTACACAATTGTTTGTCCTGTGATTTCTGACCTATGGACAGCCATCTTTTTTTAAATCAACACCTTCAGCTTCTTACCCTTAAAACAAAACAAAACAAAAAAACAAAAAATTTAAGAAGTGGGGAAATGTATGAATTTAATTTTTTTTTCTTTTTCAACTTATGAGTGGGGAAAAAAAAAGAGTAGCATTTTTTTTTAGCTCCTAGTATTATTCCACTAGGCACTTATAAAAGAAACTGTAAAAGAAAACTCTTAAACTTTTAGAGTTCATTTGATAAGAAGCAATTCATGAATTGGGAAACACCATACTGAAAGAAGTTTAGTGTTCTGACAATAAAGCAGCAGAGTATTTGTGGGGGAAATCTGGAAGCAATAAAAGAAATTGTTTGATTGGTTGTAGTTACAAAATTCCCTTTTTTAGTATATTCTGTTGGAAATTCTCTCATGACATAATCATATGCTAGTTGGTTGCTTATGATTGGCTAAGGTTCAGTTTTGTTTCTAACATTTCTAAGTGTTTCTAAAGATGGTTCAAGTTAAGTTTTGCTTATTTTTACAGTTGAAGGCAGGATAAGTTATTTTTAAGGTCTCATTGATTTTATTTGCTCAGGAATTTTTGAAGGCCCAGTTTGTCTTTTTTTTTTTTTAACTTATTTTTAATGATTTTTTTTTATTTTTTAGGTATTGGAGATTGAACTCAGGGGCATTTTACCACTAAGCTACATCCCCAGCCCCCCCCCTTTTTTTTTTCTACAAGCAATCAACAGATTTATGAAAAAATGTTCAACATCACTCGTTATAAGAGAAATGCAAATCAAAACCACCTTAAGATTTCATCTTACCCCAATTAGAATGTCTTTTATCAAGAACCCAGCCCCTTTTTATAAGGATTTCCCTAAGTTGTTGAGGTTGGCTTTGAACTTGTGATCCTTCTGCCTCAGCCTCTAAGCTGCCGGAATTACAAGCATGTGCCACTGTACCCAGCTCCCTTTAAATTTGCTTTAACAATACCTTATAAAGCCCTGAAAACATTTCCTTAAGAAAATAAAAACATAGTTAATTCTTACACTTTTTCCTAAGGAAGAAATGAGGGGATTGACGTTCATAGAAAATAAGAAATGTACCAAATTTCTCCACTTTATCTTGGAGGGTCTGTGTCTGGTGGATCCTGCCTGGAGTGGTAGGCTCTTGCATAGTCTCTGTACAGAACTAGGGCTCAAAAAGTAGTTGCTGATAATGCTGTTTCCAGGGCAAATGAGGAGGGGAGGGGAGAACCTTGTGAGATGAAGAAGAAAAGAAAGAAGGCTGCGTAATTAACAGTGAAATAAGAAATGACAGTGATTTATATATCATAACATCATTCTTTCAAGGATTCTGCAGTATTTGACATGTTATCTCACTTGTCTTTTCACCAATCCCAGCAATATTCCTGACAAGTAAGGGGGAAATGAAGCAAGAAATGATTCAGTAAGGGCCAGACACAACTCCAGGGCTGGGCTCCTGGAGCCTGCTCCTGGTCTGGGTCCTTCTTGCATCCCTGGGGCCTTCCTGGGCTCTAGGGAGAGACCTTCCACCTTGTACCCCATCCTGTCACCTCCCCTGAGTTTCTGTCATTAAATTCAGCATGGGGAATTGACTAAAATTTCATCTTGGGTTTTTGGTTAATGGATAGATGGAAAGAAACTCAGAAACTGACTGTGGGAAGGTATTTAGGCAAAGTGGATGGGAACAGTCCCCTAATTCTGCTTTCCCCCCAAACTGAACTTGAATGTATGCTGTAGTGCCTAGAACATTACAAAAAATTTAGCTGAAAAGAAGCAAAATCTCAAGTAAATGCTTTGACAGAATTTATGTATTACTCTTTTCAGAAAAATAACGTTGTACTAATAATTTTAGTTATAGATGTGACATAAGCTTTGCTTATATCAGCCCAATGTGGTGTCTTTTCATTAGAACCACGGAAGAGAAATTACAGGGGAAGTGGTGTTAGTCACAATTCTTCTTGGGAGATTTCTATAACCAAACTGGGGATCCCTATACCTGTAAACTGAAAGCCAGTGGAAGTTTA
This sequence comes from Glaucomys volans, assembly GCA_020662805.1. NCBI lineage: Eukaryota > Metazoa > Chordata > Mammalia > Rodentia > Sciuridae > Glaucomys > Glaucomys volans. The sequence continues at coordinate 234,711 of JAJEJO010052231.1, read as the reverse complement.
TATAAGACTCCTAAATACAGCCTTGCCACTACCCATCTTCAAAACTCGTCTGAGACGCCGAAGTCTTGATTAAATGCAGACGACAAGATGTCCTGAGTTGATTTTTCTCATTTAACATTAGACTTTCTTGATTTAAGCAGCTCAGTAAGAAGCAAGACATAATTAGGTCTTGCTTTTAATTAAACATATATATATTTATTTATTTACTAGTTCCACTGAGATATTGCTTAATTTTCATTAATGCTGTTGACTTTTTATTTCTGTGGAACATTCCTGTTAATCTTGCTTGGATGCAATTAGTTGTCCTGTGTTTATCTTGCTGGTTTCGAAGTTAATTCCAGTATAGAACAAATTGACATATTTTTCACTGCTCAGAACATCTTTCCTACTGAAAATTCGTTGATAATGCCATTCTTCACAGTGTACTTTTATTTCTGGGTGGAAGGAACTGAGGGGTTGATTTGGAGGAAGAAAGGAGAGGCAGGTGTCTATGAAATATTCTTCAGTTGTTAGATTAGAATGGCAATATTCTGAATGAAGGACACAAGTGTCCACTTTTTGATATAATTATAGTGCTGTGATTGACTTTCTGTATCACTTTCTATTCCTCAGAGACAGATAATGGACTAAGAAAGAACTCTAGCATGGTTATTGCATTTCTAAACACTGAACAGACACAAACAGTGAAGCATCTTTTAATGCAATGTGACATATTGATTCACCACACATCTCTGGCCAAGTTGGGAGTCAGGAGCTCAAATGCTGACAGATTAGGACAGTTCAGTCTTCCTCTCTATGAAAATACATAATACTGTAAGCATTCAGGGCTTAATAGAAAACCATGCCTTAAAATGAATTTGGGGACTTCAAATAGGTACTCTCCAAATCAAGTTTCTGCACTCCACTCAGCGGACACAGGCCAGTTAACCGCATGGTATTTTATTCCTGTTTGAACTGGGCACCATCCCTGGCCATATGAGTAGGCGGAGAAAAAGTAAATAGAAGCCACTTCCAACTCACAGCATGCAACCAGCTGCCTTTCCTATTTATTTATTTTGTGGTGTTCCACAGCCACCTAAAAGGACTAACAGAGCAAGGCCTATAGTTATTTCAGAGAAGTGAACAGGCTGATCATAGTATAACCTGGGCCTTATCACATACACCTGCCCCCCACCCCCCCATGAAATGTTTCCATTTGGGAAATAATATTCATGGAGCCTCAGTATTTTCAATATGTATCTGCACTAAATCCATATACTTGGATTTCATTTCTGCTGCTTATTAGCCTAAAGACAGCTCTAAGTTCTTAATCACAGACTGTCTAGTGTGATTGGAGGGCCTGCTCTTAACACATTTTCAGAAGTCTCAAGAATCAGTCATTGGCATGAATGAATAAATGGATGAGCTGAGTAATGTCGGCAGCAGGAGTGGGGTCCCAAAGACAGAGACAGGCTCCTTCCCTGTCACCTTCTTGGCATTCAAGGAAAGAGTAAATAGGGTTTTCTGCTGCCTAATGTCATCTTCTGTCCTCTGTTTCACTAAGGAAAGCAGAGAGTATCCTAACAGGAATATTGTGGTTGAAACGAACATGTCCACAGTTTAGTCGCACTTGTTATTTTGACACTCTCAGTTATTTCATCTTCTATTTGCTTCTTTGGTCATAACTCAGCATAGGAAAACATATATTTCAGAATATGTCATGCTCATCTCTATACTTCCTCATGCTAGTTTTTTTTTTCTACCTTGGTCAGTGTATAAGAAGAAAAAGAGAACCAACTTAGTGAAGCCAGAATTGGGGACAGGCAGTTAGTGTAGAATAGGAAATTTGGTCAAATCGAGGAATGGAGGCCATCAGAGTCTGGGAAGTTGGAGACCGCCCCTGGGAGATTGGAATGTCAGTGTCTCCAGAGCCTTTTTGATCACCAAGGTTACCTGCTTAACTGCCCCTCCCAAGAAGTTGCAGGCAGGGAGTTGCTAATTAATGCCCCCTGGGCCCTTACCTGCTATCACTTTGACCCTAGCCCTGCCCATTCCCTTCTCAGCTTTTGCATCTCACCTTTTTGCTGGTTGCCAGGGCCTAGTCACATAGGCAGGAAGGAAAGATAAGGGGAGAAAGAACAGAGCAAAGAAGACCCTAACCTATAAAAGATTTGGGGATTCTAGAACATCAGCCATGGCCCCCTTCTCCCTCCCAGGAGAAGTCTGTGTTACTACCTTTAAATAAAACCTGCTTAATATGCTTGCCTTGGAGTGCTTCTCTGGACTTATACTTCAACACCTGAGGAAGCAGAATTTGTCACCCGTAAATGGCGGTATCATTAGGAGCCAGGCTCTGAGCTACTTCATTTGCCTTTTCTCATTTCTCTTTATACTCCATTTTACAAATGAAGACACTGAGGCTCCAAGAAGATAGGTAAGTTGTGCAAAGTCCCCTAGCTGGTGAGGCTAGGACCCTGGCGCCCTTCTTGGGTGCACTGTCCTTAAGTGCATGTAGGTACAGTGGGTTCCAAGGTCTCCTATCAGGAGTCAACAGGGATGAGATCTAGACGCAGAAGAAGTACCTTCACTACATAGAAGAAGAAACTCTTATCAGGAAACATTTAAGCCCCTGTGGCCTCCTTTCAAGGGCGAGACTGAATGTGCAGAACTGCCCTTTGAGACACTAATAACCAGCTGCTGAATACACCATGGCTATTATTGTTTTCTGGGCTGACACTCCTCCCTTCTTTCTCTTCTCTACTTTCAGGCTAATAATTAGATTTAAATCCCTGACAGGACTCTAACCATCACCCCAGGGGTTCTAGATTTCTTTACTATTGCTTACATAGATTTCATTTTTTAAAAAAAGCCCTTTGAAACTCTTAAGTAAGTTACACTCAGCAGTACCTTTTAAAAAATCTATTATCTTATTGAGTCTTCTGAAGAACACATGCTGCTCTCTCCTCCTCACCTGGAGAGGCCATCCCTTATTTTTAATCTGCAATTGGAAGAATAAAAATACCCTGGAGGATGGGGGCAGGTGGACTCATAAAATGTTTCTTCAGCTCCAGTGCCCCTGGCAGGTGGATCTGGAAAGTATCTAGGGTCTTGAACACGTGGGTTCAGGAATTTTGGTTTCATTTTTTTAATATATATTTGTTTTCTATATATAGTGAAAATTATTGTGATGGCTTTGTTTCTCAGGGGAAACATGAAGAAGAATCCTTCTTTTTATGAGTAAATTAATCTCTCAACCTCTGTGTCTAGATTGCTTTGAGCAAAGCAGTCGGAGACCAGGCTTTGCTCGAGCTGTTTATCCACACTGCTCTGCTGTCCTCCCACGTCCATGCCCTCCAGCCCACGAGCCCCAGAGTGCCTGTGATCCTGGGAAGCAGCTTCTCTCAGTGGCAAGCCTGACCCAAATGGGACTCTTCAAGTTCTTTGAGGAACAGGATGGAGTCACAGAAATAAGCACCTAACTGGTTCAGGTGGGGGTGGAGAGGTAACACCAGCCTCATTAGCGCATGTTAAAGCAAATGAGTGGCTTCCCTGGAGGCCCCTTCTCTCAGAGGCCCATCTCTTGAGGACTCCTTTGTGCTAGGTAGAGAGCCGGCCTTGTGCAGATGGGTGGGTGGGTAGGACAATAAAGGGAGATAACTTACAAGAAGGACATCAAACATATACATCAAAGTGAGTCCATAAGTCACAGGAACAAGAATCATAAGAATATTTTATCAAAGTGAACAAATATCTGAAAAATGGGAATTGGTACATCAAATCTTCCCTCGCCATAATTATAACCCCCTCTTATGACCAGGTCATCAGGACCCTCACAAAGAAAATTGCTGAGGGCTATACAAAACAAGAAAGGACAATCACATAGAGGGTTATGAGAGAATAAGGCAAGAACAAAGGGATGCAAAACCCTTAAAAACCCATAGTTTGTCAGAGCTACCACTGTTCTCCCCAGAGGTGGTCCCCTCTGTGTCTGTGCTGTGTGTCCTCACTCTCACCCTCTCTCAAACTCGAGCCTGTTACTCTGTGCAACTCACTTGAAATCCTTCCTGCAGGATTGCAAGGACTGGTCACTGTGGATCCCTGTGGTCACTTGGGCTCTGTGAACTGTCTCTTCCATGTTTTGGAGATCCCAGCTGCTTTTCAGGAGAGGCAAGAAGCTTGTTGGTCTCTCTACTAGGTCTAGCCTATCCACACAATAGAGAGAGATGATTCCACCCAGAACGCCAAAGGATGAGATGTGGTGAACAACTCCAGCCAAACCCTTCAGCCAAATGTTTTTCCTAAAGGAAGTATTCCATACTTTTCCAGAGACACAAAAATAATACAAGAATATTTAATTTTACCAAATGTGATGTTTTTGAAAAAACTTAACTGGAAGTTTTTCAGCTATAATTTCAAGTATGAATCTTTAAGGCAAGTTATAAATGCCCCCACTATCTACCAATGGACTTAGAGAATAAAGGTTCCATAATTTTCTAACCACTTTCTTTGAACAGGAGTAAGAATACTTGTTGATGCTTTCAAATATATTCCTACACAGGATCCAGGGTAATCTTTTCTGTTCCATTTAGTCAGTCATTACTAGAGTAATTCCCACTGATAGCTAGGCATGTAGCTAAAGGTGTGAAGAGACATGGGTTCTACTGAATCCATGATAATAAAATAGGAAAATTCAAGATAGATGCCTAACCAATACAAATATGGGGGACACTTGATAACACTGCAATAAGGAAAGGTTTCTTCAGGTAACCAAACATATGCATCTGCTAACTTGCCAAAGTGAGGCTTGTGAACATCACATTCTAAAAATGTCTGGTTGATCTGGGGGTGGAAACTCCTTGGAGAGTGAGAAACGTTCCTAGAAAGAGCTGCCTGGGAGGTGGGGTTGGAGGTGAGCCACACAGGGCTCTCACCCAAGGCGGTGGGATAAGCTATTGCTGCTAAGGGAGGAGGTGGCAGCTGTGGAGAGGGCAAGGGCTCTTGCACTATCCAGCTGCCCTGGACATGCCAAAATCACATTTCCCCATAGAATCTGTTACATACATGATGATGGTACACGTAAGAACTCACTCCAACCTTAGAGCAGCTTTACTGTTGCACCCCAAAACAATGTTTGTGGTAAGAATGAATGAGAAAAAAGAAAGTTCCATGGAAGACATATGCCAACACACTTAATTTTTTAAAACAATCCATTTGTTTAAAAGGCTAACAGCTTACAGGATGTTACTTTAATATGGAGAAATTTCGCTGGCAATCCAAATAAAATTTGGAAACAAAACTATAAGTTCGTTTTTTTTTTTTAAACACAGATCTCTGATCAAATAATACTATTTTTTCAGTAAGTCTAGTACTATGATATGGTGATGCAATAGATGCTTATTAAGAGTAATGGCAATGGTTTTGCAATTCTGTCAAGACTGACAGCAGACTGCAGTTTTCAGACTTAGAAAACATTTATCTCCAAATTAGAAGAAATGCTTACTAGGAGCTTCTCGTCATCCAAATTGGGAAGATACCTGTTTTTCCACTATCAGAGGTGAGAAGTTCTGCCTTCTAGCTGGATGACTAAATAAGTACTTGCTAAGTAAGTAGAGTTCTGATCACTTCTATGTGATCGATAGTGCTGTCTTCAACATGAAATAATCAGCCAAATTATCCATAATTTAGGGTTAAATACTTCATTTCCCTCTGATTTGATGGATTGGTATGTGAATTTGAAGCTTATGAAAAATAAAGACTGGGTGTGTGAGTTCTGAAATAGCCAAACACTGCCACTCAAATCCCCGAGCTACTGCCAGAATCATGGATGATATTACCATAGCCCATTGTTTTCCGAAGTTGTCAAACCTGAGGCCCTGAGGTAGAAAGGTGCTGCACAAAAGTGAAATCCAGCTGCATTTAGAAGCCTATAGCTCCATAGGCATTCTAATCAGGTTGAGTACAGTTCTGTGCAACAGAGAGCAGTTTTCAGTGCAGGAGGTAGGTCATTAAATGCTTTCTGAACCCCATTAGTTACTCCTGCTGAGAATGAAAAAGTCCTCATAAATGCATAAAAAATTAAATTGCCTATGAGGTAAGGAATGAGATGGTACTTTGCTGCCAAATGTTATTTTCCATTCACATGGTCTACAATCACACATAAAATGCAGAATCACAGAATACAGATCTGAGGGGGATGCAGCACTAAGAATCCTTTGCCCCAATTCTAATGACATCTCATTGCCTGGGAACCATCCCCAGTCTTTGCTTCAGATGAACTTGTCTTTGCCTTCCACCCTAACCCAGCCCAGTGTGGGTACTGCAGATACAGCCTCCATTCCAGACTAGGAGGTAAGCTGGTCCAATCACAGCAAGAAAGATGCTTGGCCTCAGTGACCGAGGGTGGCATGTGACCCAATCAGAGGCCCAGGGTGTAATCAGGGGTCGACAGGACTACTGAGAAAGAGACAAGCACCCCTCTGTTTTCCTTTCACTGTCTAGTCTCCCTGACTGGGAGAAGGCGGGCCTGGGACTGCAGTTAGTCATTTGCCACCACAGAAACCTGGGAAGGAAGGCCATATTAAGGTGAGAAAAGCTGAAGGCTGGTGAGATACTGGTTCCGATGACTTGGTTTGGAGGTCCAGAATCCAGTTACACATATGAATTTTTAGGTTTCATTAAAGTTTTTTTTTTTTTTATTTAGGTTTTCTTTAACTTGCAGTAAAAATAGTTCTAATAAATTAAAATGGAGAACATATAGTTCAATCTTGGCAGAGGCTTAACCTTATTCTATAAGGACAGTCACTGAGGCAGAGGCAGGTGGCTTGCCCAGGTCCTCTGCTAGTTAGCAGTATGGTCAGGACTAGAACTCAGATCTCTTTCTTTCTCATGTGATGTTTTCACTATACCATGGGAAAAAATAATTAAAAATTATCAAATACATTGGACTTCTTACAACTTTCTAATGAGAACTTTGCTCCAGCTGTAGTTTATGTATTGGGTACTGTATTTTAAAACAAGAACTTATATTTAGTATTTTAAGTCATTCTTTGCATTGTTACATAGAATATGGACAAACTGAAGGTGTATTAATGAACTAAATTTCTCAGAAATGTTCATGTGGTCTGCTGTCGCAATAGAAATAGCTCAACAAAATAGCTTAAAATGTTTTATTAAGTATATATAATATTACAGGATAATATTTACAAAGTTATGTCTTTTAAATAAAAAAAGTATCTTGGCAAAGGTTGCAGATATTCAAAGCTTCAAACAGTGATAAATTGATTTAATACATATAAAAAAAAAACCTTTAACGGTAACACAGCTGTAAAACAACTTTGGTCTTTAAATCACTGCAAAAAAATGGCTACTGACAAATAGCACACCTTTAATTGCTATGCAAAAAAGCCCCCAAGAGAGCATCTAACACATAGCAACACCGGAGTTCTCTTTATTTAGAATAGTTAATGGATATTTATATGATGTGGGATCTACTTCTTAACAATGGCTTTTTGTAAATAATGCTCCATTTAATAAAAACAAAAATGTTTCTCTCTCACCAATCATGATAACACTTTGAAGATTCCACTTCTGTTGTCTTACAGAGAAGTTTATTACAAAGGCTTGCTTTCTTTTATTCTCCAAAGACTAGATTTATGGAAAAGCTGGTCTTAAATGATCATAATTAAGAGCTATCAAAGTTAAAGGCAGGAAAACTTCCTGGTCACTGCTCATCTCCTCAAAGTTAACTTGGATTATCCCTATTAGACTAAAAAGGACCCCCAGTGGGTGATGGCAGTTAGTGATTTTGAATATAAGACACACATGCAAAACTAGTATTTCTAAATAAACCCTCAATCAAATAAAATACAATGAGAATATAAAGAGTTGTCAGACAATCACTTTTCCAGTTTCCACCAGGAGGTAAAAGGGTATGTATTTCCAGACATAAACCACTTATCACCACTTTTGAATACCCTTTGTAAGATGAGAGAAATCTAGAAGGTGATGGATGAAGTGTTTAATTAATGAGATGAAGGAGTAAACTTATCACTTTTTGAGCTTTATTAAATCACAATTTGGTTGGACACTTACTGAATTGGAAAGAGAAATCTGAAAAAAGCAATACTCCCAATTATGGGATAGCCAAATTTGCTCCAAGTCTCAAGAATTTTTAACAGAACAGACCTGGAATTTCCAGGTTAAAAAAAAAAAAATCATTTTCTTTTAAGGTTTTCTGAGCATGTGCAATTTGTCAAAAAAGAAAATTCTCTAGCTCACCCTATTAAAAATAGTGAGAAATCTAAATACAGCCAAACTTATGTATGGAGTGTCTAATGTACGCAGAACCCTGCACACAGCAGCAAGAGAGAAAGGAAGAAAGAAAAACTCTTGCTATGGAAGCAATTTTAAAATCGAGTGAGAAAAGCAAGACAAAAAACCCCAACAGAACTAAGCTGAGACAAATGAAGTACTAAGGAAGGGTAAGAAAGAGATGCAAGAGGCTGCGAGACAAATGGGGACAGACTGCAAAGGACAGCCAGTGGGGGAGGAAGGGCTGGAGCAGAATGTTTGGAAGGAAAAGAAAAATATGATTTGGCCAAAAAGGCTGAAAAGGTTGTTGTAGGAAATGACAAATGGTGTCACTTTGAGAATGTACAATAAATAAAACTGAATGGAGGAGATGATGGCAAAAATTGGGATCAGGGAGTAAAAAGCATCTTATGGGGCAAAACAGATCTATGATGCTCAAAACACTGTTAGTAAGTTATATTTGATGTGACAGAGTTGGGAGCCATTACAAGTCTGATTTAAAGAGAATGAACTGGCCCAATGATGCCCAGGCAAGAGGCCTGTCGCTGCTGTGGTCCCTTATCTGGAGAAGCTGACGACGGGTGAGAGCAAGAGCTGACTGCATCTGGCATTTCCCCTGCTACCTCGAGTGGCATTGTCTAGGGCAGTGAACACCTCAAAAGGCAGGTAGCATCAAAGAGAACACAACAGATGGCCAGACTCTAGACAGAGCCCCACATAAAGGAGAGTTTACAACATATTAAAATTTACAACTTTAGTTCATAAAAAAATTTGACTATAAAGATTTTCATACCTGATTTTCTTAATGGAGAATAGGAATTTAGATCTTTTTTAAGTTCATCTGCTTTGTCCCCCTCTTTGATCAAAACTAATTTCTAAAGTAACAAACAATATTAGCAAAGTGTAAATATTTTCAGAAGAGCAGCAGGAGCTATTAGATGTATATAAAGGAATACAGCTCCCTCTTCATATGTTAATATTTTGGACAGCTACTCAATCAGGGAAGAGAGAAAAATATCTCTATATATTTTTCTCTGAAAAGAGCTGTCTTGATAGTGTGTTCAGTTTTCTGAGAGGCCTCAGCAGGTCATAAGTTTAGGTCTGCCATGGGCAAACCACTTGGTCCCAACATGAAATATGACAATAAATTTGGCATAAAAGAGGCACATGGAAACATCCAGTCAACTAAGAAATAACTATCAGTGATGCCACTACAAATAGGAATGTCTCATTACACAAACAGGAAGAATCACTAGTATTTTTAGAGGGCATTGGTGAGCAGTCAAAAAGCTTGGCGAATGATCTAGAAGTTTTTAAAGTTTTAAGTGATCAAATATTTGCATCAAATATAATTCCACTTGATAAGGACCTTTGTTTTTAAATGTTTTTACTAAAAGCACAAAGTCAGCACTTGCTCTCCTGTAGGAACGGCACTTTTGTCCCTACAGAAGGAGCAGGAGCCTACCTTATACATGTGCACGTACAAACACACATCCACAAACAAGGTAAAAAACGAGTGCTAAGAATCTAAAAGTACTCCAGGCGATCACACTGTCAGAACGTTATTTTTCTTCTAACTGGGGTAGGAAAAGTGGATCTGTTTTACTTTTCAATCTCAGGGGAGGGGGAAGAGGAGGCAGGACTACAGGAGGAAGGTGATGAGTGGCTATCATGCAACAGAGACACAACAGGAGGAGAAGCGCCCTCTCCAGGGCTGGCCCACGGCCTGATGGAGACACACAGAAGGTTGCCATGCAGGAGACTCATAGTTCAGATTTCAGTCTTGCTTTTGTCATGCCTCCGATCAGAAAATAAGTGAAGAAACACTGTAGAGTTTTGCCTTCAAACCAGAGGAAGGGAATACATATGTTACAACCATAGCTATTTTTGCTGAAAAGTGTGAACACAGTGCTCTGAGAACAAGTCTGGCTCCTTTCTGCAATTGATGCTACTGCGTCACTGGACCACGTTCAGAAAGGAGAGAAGGTGCTACATCTTGTACAGCAGAAGCGAGCAACAGGAGGGCGAGAAAGGGTTCAAAGCGTTGTGTGAATTAAAGAAAAAACACACCTGTCAATAAAAGTAACCCACATCTGGGGAGTACCTGTCACACTGTATGTGAAGGGGGCCTGTGTGAATGGCAACCCCCAAGAATGAAGACCACTACCTCCACTGACATAACAGCACATGTAGGTGGCTTACGAGATGTTCCCAACCAAATTCCTGTCTCACTGAAGTCACTATTCCCCTGACCCAGAAGTGGCAGACACCTTATTCAGCTAACAGCCTAACTGCCATGGCTGCTGGGAACTTGAGTTTACTAAGGTTTGATGGAAGCCTAGATATTTTCATAGATATTTCTTGGTAACCAGCAGTTTAATGTTAGATCATTCTCACCCTGAACCAATTTAAACCCAGAGTCAAGAGGCCGAGGATATGGAAAGCATCATTCTTGGAAGTTGCCCCCTCTACTTTTGCCCCTAATTGAATGAAAATAACAGAAAATTAGATCTCAACTGGGCACACAACACAGATCATAATTCTTTTATTAACTAAATTACAGCTGTTTTGAATAAAAACTGTGATAATCATTTACGGGTCAATGACTTATTTTTTCTCACAGATGAAAACCAGTTATTTTTTTTTTTTTTTTTCTTCTTCTTCCCAACAGTGAATCATCAAGGCCGTGGTCTTTAAATACAAGTGTACTCCTTCAGGTTCTATGACTCTCCAAATCAGAGTCCATCACTTCACTTCAGTTACTCTGGAAAATTGAAAAAAGAACACATTGTCACTATTCATGTCTATTTCCTATGCATTAAGAGCTCTATGCATCTTTAAAATTTGGAATAGTTTTAGATACACAATATCTTAAAAATAAAGAAAACATGTCTGCAAAGATCAGAGACAGAAACCAGGCAAATCATTAGCCTTTTCAGTTTTGGTAAGTGAAGTGCAGTCAATGCCAAATTAAAATAAAAATCAACAGTCTGATAATCTCCATTTGCTGGTTGAGTTGAAGAAGCCAAGATATTGATATGCCAAAGAAAAGGATACTAATCCTAGAATAATATTCCATCACATTCACTTTAGATCTCCAGCATTTGTCTAATGTAAGTGAAATAAACATCACAGGAATAGGTAAGAGGAACGCCTTAGGCAGGGACTGGGGACATCTTCCCAGAAGAGCAGACATGCTAGGAGCATCAGGCAGGTGTCAGAGACAGAACCCACCAGATAAACATCCAGAAAACAAACTCTGACCAGCTAATATTAGCAAAATTAAGGGCATTTCAAAGGCCCTCACAGATTTCATCTGCTATGAATAAACAAAAATTCAAGATGAAAGTCACATCTTAAGGGAAAGTTCACAAAGAAAGATGCACTCAAGGTTCTTATATTGGTTTTCTGAAAATGGAGAAAAGTTTAGTTTCTTCATACACGATGACATCACAGTAGGAGAGAACAAAGGAACTGAGAAACCAGAATGGAAGCAAGAATAAAGATGCCATAAATTCCAGATATGGATCTTTTCAAACGTCTTAATTTCTTCCTACAAACTACAAATGTTTTAGGAGCCAGTGGCTTGCATAACAAAACCTGATTTAAAGGCTGTGGCACAAACCTACATAAATGGAATCATTCAGTGGCTCCTGGGTGAACAGAAGCCTCAACATTGTTTTAAATTTAGTTCGACAATGACTGGAGTGTTTGAATCTTCTGCAAAAATTAATTGTAACAGGAGAACAAACCCTTCTGTGTTAAATGCCGCACTGTTTAGAGGTGAGTGGGCAGCTCACAGGCTTTAAAACTGTGAAATATATAGCACGCCACTGACAAAGGCAGGTGATGACTGCAAATATCAAAAATATGAAACATGTTTGAAAATAAGGCAAAAACACAGTTACTAAATGCCTCTGTACCTGAAGACTGCAGCATATTCAGGTAAAAGGAATGCTAGCAGCACTGGATGTCTCCGATTTGGTTATCTTTAAAAATGAACAAACCTATGTCTTTGAAATATTCAATGAGGATTGGAGGTTACAGTCTAGAGTTCCAAAGATAGAAGTGAAAGTGGGAGTGACTAAACATTGTTCTTTGCCTTTTTCTGTAACCCTTACCAAAAGGTCAGACCTGCTCCTGCTTGGAAAATCAGAGATATTAAGTCCCCATGGGTGAAGAGCACCAAAATCACCAACACAAGCATAAAACAGACTCTGTCAAAATGATAAGGATTTCTGCCAGATTATCTCTGTGCCTTATAAAAAGCATTTTAAAGTTAGTTACCAGATGCTCAATCTGAAAAATGTCTTACAAAAAGGGGCAATTTCTCTTTGCTCTGAGCCATGTGACTGTGGACTCTGATTCTTGAGGCCCTACAACTCTCACAAATTGTAGTTTTCCAATTTTTGGCAAAATAGATTTAAGTTTTATCCATCAAGAAATGTGGACTTTAATGATTTGACAGTGTCTCTTTTATTTTCAACAAGTATTTTTCTTTTCAATATCCATGTTTCAATCAATCTATAATGATAGGAGCATTTTACACTTACCATCATTCATCATTCCTTTTGATTCTTTAAATGCTAAGGGTTAGTAACAAGCCAAGGAGGCAATTAGTAAGGATCCACAATTAGAAATCATTTCAAAACAAACAAGTATCAGCAACAGCATGCCAACTAATCTAGAATTATACAGTCAAATTAACTTTAAGACTATCATTTTTTTATTACAACATTTCTGTGGCTCACACCCATGGTATCCACAAAGGAAACTGATTCACTTGGGAATACAGTTTCAGATCTACATAGAGAGCAAAATGATCTGGTCTGGTCTCACTATGTAGCGATAATCTGAATCTTTCTGAAATTTACAAATTGGAAATTGGAAGTGAGATTCTTCTCTAATGGGGTGCCACAACTCCTTGAGGGACAAAGGACAGGCCTTTTTTCCTAGAGGTGAGAATATTACAAAAGCAATACTACTAATTCATAATGAGTAAGAAAAGAAAGAGGGGTCAAAGCAAGGGAAAAACCAAACCAAATCAAACCAAACCAAACCCTAGATCCTTCCCAAGGAATAGATGGGCATTCTAACTTCTTTGAGGGCCAGTTCAAATTATGATCTGATAATAGATCAAGAATATACAAGTTTGTAATAACTACATACCATTAAGAGGTTCCTCTACAGCTTTCTGGAAAATATTTAAAATATATTTACATAAAATAAAATTTGTTTCATGTCCTTATATACTGAAACATATATTCTAACATTAAACTATAAAGAGTGAATCCTTTCATTAAAAACAAAACAAGGCAGTACTTGCTGAAATAAATCTTGCCAAGTCTAACTGGTAGTTTGGTAATAACTGTATTATTTACCTAATAGTCTTTTTCTATGCAGGATTTCCTACCCCACCCACCTTACTCAGTTCAAGAAATCCTAACTTCTCACAAAAATATTAAAGTGCAAGTATGTAAACAGCAACAGCAGAATAAATAATACAGTTAAGCAAGAGAAGGAAGCAAATCAGAATCATTTTCAAGTTAGACAAAGTGAACTCAGTAATGGGAGAAAGAAAACTGTTAGGATTTAAATGTTCAGTGGGTGGATTATCCCTAAGAGGCACTTCAGATACCACTGGCTGCTTGTGACCCAGGTAGCTATGGCACTGATCTTTTTAGAATAAACAGCTGAGGTAAAGCAAACACACTTATCCAGCCTTCTCTTTTGGCATGCCTGCGGAAACTCCTCAGACTCAGGAGCACTTCCTGCCACAGACAGGAGACTCTCTCTGGGATTCCAGGTAGATCCATCATCAATCCATTATAGGAAGCTGAGTACAGTACAGTCCTCTCCAGATCTTATTTCCATAATAGAACTCTTGGGTCTGTCATTGTGATGAGTCTATATTTATCAAAAAAGTTTTCTCCTCACTTATCACATCCTAAATTTGCTCCTTTTCTTGGAATTTTCTCAGAAAGCTTATTAAAATATCTAAAATATAGTGAAACCTGCAATACAGTTTTCAGGAAGAAAAATGTTTATAAAATGGTGTGGGGTGGATTGTAACTCAGATTTTTCAGCAATATTTATATTCATTTTATATATTATAATTTTAATGAAGTCAATTTAATATAAATTTCTCTTCCTCATTATGAAGCATGAAACTGTCATTTTGTGTATTCACATCAAATGGATCCAAAAGGTGAGGTAATATATTGGAATCAGCTTCCTTCTGATGAAAGAGATAATAACCATTATTCCTACTCATAAACTTTCCAATTCTGGATATGAAAAGTCAGTACAACTTTATGTAATCATTTATTCCATCCCATTGATACTTAAATGAGCAAACATAAGTTTAAAAATAGAATTGGGCCCATTCACATAAAGGTCATGAAATGACTTCAACATTATCTTAATTTGATGTTACACAAAACAGAGAGCAAAACGGTTCAATATTCCAATTATCACTCCTCAGTCTAACCCATCAAGAGATCATTCCCAATTCATTTAATAAACTTTAACTTACCCTAGGAGCTTGTATAGTCCGCTGATTAGAAGCTGATATAAATAAGAAATAAGAATATGAATTTAATAAATGAAATAAAATAAGGCAATGCAATGTTTAATTTTAAGATAAAATGTTCAGGGCTAAAACTAGAGGGTGCCAGGGACTCCAGTGAAGGAGTTCCAGCTTTGATAGTCTATTCAAAAACACAGAATATTCTTGATTATATGCATTGATAGAAGAAAATGAAGCAAATAACCCACCTACATCAGATAATAAACACACATGTTCTCCATTCGTGCATGCCATCTCGTCCCCCAAATCAGCCACTTGCTACACTTCTTGATGGAAAAGTGCCGTCATCTATCATCCTTACTGTGGGCTCTCCATCTCTTCCCATTCATTCACTGCTCTTATTTCCCTATAGCCCAACCTGCCCGCCTCCTTCAAACCTTTCTAGCTTTCAATGCTAAAAATGGCCAATAAAATAAAGAAAACATTCAGACTCCTCTGAGTTTAAAAATTTATTCCAGGCAGCTAGTTTTAGCAACAATCAAGCCCTCCCCTCTATAATTCCTCTTAGCTTTCGGGTTGCCCTTTTCACAGCTTCCTAATGGATTACTTAATAAAGATGAAGGAATATAAGGCAAGAAGAAAATGACAAAAGGGAAAAGAAAGAGAGAGAACTGCCTTGGAAAACTAGAAGAGGCCCAAGACCAGCTAAGTCCTTAATGCCAAGCACAGTCCCGCATATTCAACACATCAGTCAGCAACACTGTCTGGTCATCCAGAAGGAAGGTTAGACTCTTACTGTTCTTTTTAATTTTTTTTTAGTAGACTTTCTCACTCCTCTGTCAGTTCAAGAAATTCTAATTTCTCACAAATTATACTAACGTTTAAACATAGAAGTAGCAACAGAATAAATAATACCATTAAACAAGAGATGGGAGCAAAAGAGAATCACTTTCAAGTCCTGACAACTGAACTCAGTAATGGAAAGAAAACGTGTTAGGACTGACAGGATTCCACTGTAACCTGGACTGGGCGACAGCAGAGTCCAGTGCTCATCGGCAGACAGGCAGGCCCCAGGACTGCTTTCCTGCTCCAAGCTATTTATCTGCTACTACCTCCCTACCCCAGCTCTATCAAGCTTCTATAGCTGATGGGAAATGGGGTGGGTTCTGACCCAAGGTCAGCCAATCTACAGGCTGGCTGACAAGGCTCACTCAAACAGCAAAATGGTACCTGACTGGCCTGGTAAGATTCTTACCCTGCTGGAACCCAAAGGGAAAACAGAAGAAAAGACTAGAAAGCTGGTGATGAGAAGGGAAAATGAAAAAGAAACAAAGTAATGAGAACTCAAAGCTTAGAGTGATAGGTAAGAAAAGCTATCACTGAGAAGATGTGATCAGGGTAAAAAATAAGGACACAATGGAGAGGCTGAGCTCCCTGGTTAACAGGTGAAGAACCAGAGGCAGATGAACTCAGAAACCATAACTGACAGAAAAGCACCAACTAACTCTTGTTGCTCAGGGGGAAAGTGATGACCCAGTATAGGGAGAGCTGCCAACTGCACACTGCCCGCCTCTGTGAGGCCGTTATCTGTCCGCACTCAGGACATCCTCTGCGAGTGCCATGTGTGGCTTTAAACTGACCTCCCTCACTGTGGCAGCACTTGAGGAGTGGTTTGTTCCCTGTGTCCCAACATGAAGGCAGCCTCTTTAAAGGCACACAGAGTGACATGGTTTGGGTGCATTCCATTTAGCAGCTTCCCAAATAAACCAAGCAGAATTACAGAATTTTGTTAGGGATATCAGGAGAGTTACATGAATAGACAACTTACTTCAACTAAACCAGGCCCTATTTCTAAGGTGTTTTGTTTGTTTGCATGTTTGTTTTGGTACTAGGGATAGAACCCAGGGGTTCTTTACTATTGAGCCATATCCCCAGATCCCCTTTTTTGTTTTGTTTTTGGGTACCAGGGATTGAACTCAGGGGCACTTGACCACTGAGCTACATCCCTAACCCAATTTTTGTATTTTATTTAGTCTAGACAGGGTCTCACTGACTTGCTTAGCACCTTGCTTTTGCAGAGGCTGGCTATAAACTCTCGATCCTCCTGCCTCAGCCTCCTGAGCTGCTGGGATTACAAGTATGTGCCACTGTGCCTGGCATTTTTTGTTTTTGTTTTTTTATATTGAGACAGGGTCTCCTTAAGTTGCTTAGGGCCTTGTTAAGTTGTTGAAGCTAGCCTCAAACTTGCAGTCCTCCTGCCTCAGCCCTCTGGGATTACAGGCTTGTACCACTGTACCTGGCTTATATCTAAGTTTTATAAAGGACAAGAGAACTGAATCTAATTTTCCTTGCCGGGGGGGGGGGGGGATTGAACTCAAGGGAGCTTAACTACTGAGTGACATCCCCAGCCCTTTTTTGCATTTTATTTAGAGACAGGGTCTCACTGAGTTGCTTAGGATCTCGCTAAGTTGCTGAAGCTGGCTTTGAACTCATGATACTCCTGTCTCAGTCTCCTGAGCCACTAGGATTACAGGCATGCACCACTGCACCCTGGTCTAAATTTTTGATTGGTAATATGAAGGATGGTCAGAGACAATATTTTAGAGTTCTGTTTTTGAGCTCATCAGAATATTAAGAATAGTCAAATAACTGCCCCCCCCATGACACCCCTTATAACATATAAAGAATAGTTTCAAAATTCCAATTCCCAGGAGCAAGAAATGTCACATTTGCCTAGACCAGTCTGAAAAGAGATCTATGAAGAACAGTAATTCAGAGAGACACCAGTTGTGATACCTCTAAGAGTATAAAACTAAACAATGCAGATGTTAATTTCACCTGAGTTGATACTGTCCAATGGGGTTACAACACAGGAGCCAAAAGAATGATTATGACTAATCTGCTACCATGAGCCTAGGCGAGATATATCTATATCTATATCTATATCTATATCTATCTATCTATATATATACACATATATATATATATTTTTTTAATTTTATTTTTAACTAAAAGCCTTAAATATTCTACCTGGGCTGACTTGCGATTCTTCTGCATTAATTGTTCTCTAAAACACCTGAGCACATGACAAATATATATTTCCAGGTTTTGAATTTTTCACAAACACTTCTTCTAGTGATACCATATATATATATATATATATATATATATATATACCTCTCCTCAACAATGACAAGAAAATATATCTGAATACATAAACAAATATGAATATCTATCTACTGACTGATTCTGTATCATTTTAAAACATCTGAGATGTATGGTAAATAAGCTTCTGACATCAATGAGGCTAATTTGTCAAAACACTATTGCATGACCTTATGTTGAATTAAGTGGTGATGACATTAAAAAACAAACAAGTGCATTTACCCTTACAAATAACAGATATTAGCACCCATCATACCACAAGCTCAACTTTCATGAGTTTAGCTAGTTCCTTTAAATCTTTTCACATTAGTGTTCTCAGTGTCTTATCTCGCTAAATTTATAAAACTAAAATGCTTCCAGTAAGGGAAAAAAAGCCAATAAAAAAAAGGACTTAGTGAAAGGGCAACTCCTATTCTTCAAAATAACAAGGCTATAAATTTAAATTTGAAAATAATAAAAAATAGAAAAATTAAAATTCTCACTCTTAACTCACTGTTAAAGAGATAGCTTGGGTTTTTAATTTTTTTAAATGATCTGAGGATTTTATAGAATTTAAATCAAGACACATTCATTTCTAAAACAGTGCATCTCCAATGAGTAAAGATTATTTTTGAGACATTTACAATTTTTACTTCCCAATACAAATACTCAAATTTGCAACATTAATGTTACATATATTCAGATTTACACAGATTTTATAAGCAAAACACATTAATCTTCCTAGTCTACCACATTATTCAAAAAGCAACTTTCCTGTACCTTTTCTCTTCTTGCCTTTCAACTGACCGAAGGTCTCTCTCTGCACTCTGGCATCAGACAAGTTGATTTGAAAAGTTAATTTAAGATATTCTTAAAATATCAACAAATTGGACTAAATTCTTAAAATAGATACATATATTTATACATTAAACTATGATAAAGAAAAATAATCTGGGGTCCTTATAGGGACTTTCATTTTAATTCAGAATAGTGACATTTTTAACAATACTGGTTTCACAGGGTTCTTGGGGATGTAAGCAAAGGTGGGGGTGAGAGAACAAGGCCAAAGCGTGGCAGCTAAGCAGTGTCCACTCAAACTGAGGCAGCATTTCCAGACTGCTGGCAACTGTGCTGAACACCTGCCAGAGATGGAAGGCATGGGGAAGCAAGGAAACAAAAGGGGGCAATCCAGATAGTGAGGGAAAACCAAGAACAGCACTGAGCGTCAGTCAGGGACACCTAATAACACTTCATCAGCGTTCTGTGAGTACTGCAGATCGCATGCTGTTTGAGACAATGAAATCAGCAGTGCCATCCCTTAAGAATCAGACACTTGGTGCCTGGAAGACTTGACCAGAATGGAACAGCATCAACAGTAAGACATTCACCAAGCGACCATGCAAATCCCAGTCTGTTTTAGGTGTCTTATTATTTATTTATTTATTTGGAGTTGGGGTTTTTCTAAGTTGTCCAGGATGGCCTCGAACTTGCAATCCTATCTTAGTCTCTTGAATAGCTGGGATTACAGGCATGCACCACTACACCAGGCTTTCTAGATGTTGTGTGTTTCATAAACTTATGTGGCATGGAATTGGGAAATTTCATTGAGAAACAACTAAGACTTAAGAACATGTAAACCAAAGATAGGTAGTTTTGGGTTTTTTTTGTTTTTTTTTTTTGTGGTGCTGGGGATTGAACCCAGGGCCTTGTGTTTGCAAGGCAAGCACTCTACCAACTGAGCTATGTCCCTAGCCTTATAGGTAGATTTTGATAATATCTTTTAGTTAGTTATCTAACAAGCATTAAGTAAAGGGGCCAGACAATATGTAACAGAACCAAATGTAATGATCAGTTATCAGGAGCTGAAATTCATCAATAAAGGTAAAATTTCTTTGAAAGTAATTATAAGAGCCATATGGGAAGTTTCTTGACTATATAAATTCAAGTTTTGTATTAATTTAAAAACAAACAGTAAAGTTCACCTAATGAAAAGTAGAAACACAAACACTGATTTTTCCATCACATTAGTTTGTAACTTTTGATTCTTCTGATAGGTGGTGAAGAGTTTGCTTTACTTCATAAATAAAAATCAGGGTTTTTCAAAAAGGGAGGCTAGTATAAACCAGATTGAAGGCAACATTATCAGCTTAGATAAGAAACACTAGTGTCAGTCACTATGAAAAGCATGCATGCACTTTCACTCTGTGTTTGTGTATCTGTATGTGTTCAAAGTTAGAATTTATGCAGAAACCTGTTATCTGAAAACTGGCAGACTAAATACCAAGGTGAGAAAAAAACTGAAGCTAATTCCATATACATACTATGAATTTATTTAAGAATGGTAAAATCTTAAGTTTAAAAACTTACTGTTTTTATTGTATTAACTAAAAATATTTTAATGTTTGCACTGGAGGTCATTATGCTATTAAATAAAAAAGTGACAGACTCTGATTTTCAATTCCTGACACATTAGGGGAGTTCCTGTGCATACAGAATGCACAAGAAGAGTGACAAGTGACACACAGGTCTCTACAAAAGAGCTACACCACAGGAATAATGGAACAATTAAAAAACCCTTTTCTATGAATTAAACTAGATTCATCAGAAATCTCTCCCTTTACTTAGCACAAAATAATCTCTACATTCTAATATAGAAAGCCATTTTTTTAAAAGTAGTTCACAATCCAAGCTTTTCATTAATTCATATGCCTTCTACCCTCTTTAATTAGCCACATTCTAACTCTATTTTCTCATTTTTGGAGTTATCAATACATTTCTGGAAGAATCAACTAAAAGCATTTTCAAGGTATATATCTGAAATTATTGGCCTAAGTTAATAAGCTAATAAAAATAAGACTGACTTACCCACAAATTTCATATAAACTAGTCCAAGTAATTCTGCTAGAGCTATGATACCCAAACCTGAAATCAGAAGAGGGCCATGCACTGGTACACAAGCTGTAAAAACAAAAGAAAATTTCTATCAGAAATGCCCATAAAATAACTGGATTTTAAAAAGGAATCAACAAGAACTAATAATCATTTGGGAGAGCAATTCTTGTTCTAATGATTAATAAAAATAGTCTACATGTATAAGGAATAAAAACATCTCTATTATTAACAACTCAGTCACTGAAATAACTCCAAATTACAATAAGAAAAAGCCCTCCTTTGCACAACATACATCTTATTATATGAAGACCATCTTATTATATGAAGACTCATGTAAAATAGTATGTAAAGTTTAAGGCTTCAACCTAATGGAGACTGGTCATTTTAGAAGTTCTTCCATAATTACAGGCATAAAATTTTGGCTGCCAAAATAATCAGCCCATAAGCCACATATAGCCAACATTCATAGCAATGAAAAAAATACTTTTTCCTCCAGTATTTCCTTGAAGGAAAAATGAGAGTTAAAAAAGAAATGTTCACAATACCAAATGCTGGCAAGTAAGTGGAGAAACAGTAAGTCTTTTTCATTGGTGATGATAATGCAAAATGCTGAGTTGAGTAGTTTATTTAAAAACGAATCATACCTTAACATATAATCCAGAAATTGCACTCCTTGGTATTTACCCAGATGGAGATGAATTATGCCCACACAAAAACATGTGCATGGATATTTATAGTAGCTTTATTCACAGTCACAAAAATGGAATGCAACCCAGATGTTTCTCAATACATAAACTATGGTATATCCACACAATGGAATATTATTCAGTGTTAAAAAGTAATAAGCTATCAAGCTATGAAAAAACATGAGGGAAATGTAAATTCATATTGCTAAGTTAAAGCAGCCCATGTGAAAAGGCTACATACTGCATGATTCTAACTCTAAGACAGTCTATAAAATGCAAAACTATGGAGATAGTAATAAAGTCAGGGTTGTCAGGGATTTTGCGGGGGAGGGATGAACAAATGGAGCACAAGGGATTTTTGGAGCAGTGAAAATATTTTGTATGACACTACACTGGGGGATGCATGTCATTATACATTTGTAATGGCCACAGAATGTACAACACCAAGAGTGAACCGTAATGTAAGCTCTGAACTCCGGTGATAATGATGTGTCAACATTGGTTCATCAGTTGCAACAAAAGTGCCGTTCTAGTATGGGATGTGGAGGGAAGCTGTGACTGTGTGGAGCACATGAAAGGGGCAGGAGATTATGGAAACCCTGTGTAACTTTCCACTCAATTTTTCTGTGGGTCTAAAAACTGCTCTAAAAAAACGAGTTCTGCTTCTTATGGGGGAAAAAAAAGAAAATGAAAAAAGAGCTCTGTTCAAGGAAAATTCAAACTGGGAATACAGGAGAATGAGACTCTTACCCATGATACAGAGACATAGTCCAACCACAGCGAGCACATAGCCCAGCACCTGAGTGATCAATATGGCAATAGTGAAGGAGGACATCCCAAGAGCTGGGGGCAGGAAAAGAAGGGAAGAGAAGTGGGTTGAGAATACTGATGAAGCAATCACTCTGCCTGCATCTGGTGCAACCAGGAACAAGATCCTATGCTAAGGACTGACTGCAGTTCCTTGTCAGATGTTGGACACTTATCCAGAGCCCAACCTTCCACACTGGTTTAAGTGTCAACCCCAGATCCACACACTCAGCAGCCCTGTCACAGGAGTCTGAGCAGGATTGGCAGTTTTTATGTAAAATCCTAGAATAATCCTGCTTTGACGACACTTGTGTTTTTCTCCATGAATGGCTATGGGGCATGGCTTTTCCACATGCACAGAAACTGCTCTGGTGGAGCCACCCCGTATGCAAACGTGACTGCAAACATCAGGACCTCTATCGTGTGCATCTTGATATGTGGTTTTATAGAGAACTGATACCTTTACTATGTACAGTAAGCCAGAGAGAGGCTCTAAGGTCCAGTGTTACGCGTGACTCTTTAATTATAACCAAAATATGTTAGCAATTTACTTTTTAAATGCAGAGAAAACAATGCTGATTATAGTTAGGGGACCCCACCATCTTCTTTTTTTTTTTTTGGAACCAGGGATTGAACTCAGGGACACTTGGCCACTGAGCCACATCCCCAGCCCTATTTTATATTTTATTTAGAGACAGGGTCTCAATGAGTTGCTTAGGGCCTCGCTAAGTTGCTGAGGCTGGCTTTGAACTCGCGATCCTCCTGACTCAGCCTCCCGAGTCGCTTGGATTACAGGCGTGCGCCACCACACCCGGCTGACCCCACCATCTTCTAAGGCTACAGCATCATGGTTTACCTCTAAGTAAAAGAAATATGTTTCCACTATTTGAAATTTATAACTTCATCTTGTGGAACTAGTCTTTTTTAATGTAGAGAATTAGTAAATGAAGAGTGAGTTGAACACCTACTTAAAACCATAAAAAACTGAAATCAGAATATGCAGATAGTCATTAAAAATTATGTAGCATAATTTAAATTATAAAAACCAGCATCAAATACATTAAAAAATCACTTTTCACAAAATAATTAACTGCCTTAAAGATCTAAGATAGCCTTAAATCAATCTGTGTGGGGAAATCACTAAGATGTAATGGAAGCTCTTTTAATAAACCAGCTTCTATTGAACTGTTAAAAAAATACAAGAAAATTTTCGCCAGAAGTACTGTTTTTTAATGAAAAAGGGAGACAAAAATCATACTGTTAAAACAAATACCCACCTGTCATAAACACATTGTACTGAAGTAATATTAATATCCCTGTAGAAATTACAATGAAACCAAGTCCTGAAGCATTCTTTACTGAATATTCTCCTGTTAATAAATAAAAAAATTTAAATATTTTCATACATACTTCCTGTTCTTCACAAAGTTAAAGAACTTAATTTTATTAAATGTTTCAACCTCAATAATACTCTTACAAATTGAAAGGCTTAAAAATGTTTTCCCTAAAATTCACACAAATGAGTTAATTCTTTTTTGATTATTTTAAACAAAGAAGATAAATCTCAACACATAAAATCCTTGAATTGGCTCTATCTCCTCCTCAACTATCTAAGAGAATTCCAAATGAGACACTTGGTAGTCATCTCTTACCATTCCCTTCCTTTGCTATAGTCCATTTGTCCCAAAGTCAAATCAACTGCCTTTCAGGCTGTCTTCTGAACTCACCTCCTTCTCCCCATGCCCTCAGTACCTCTGAATGTAAATACAGGTGCTGAGTTTATGTTCTTAAACATTATTCCTACACTACCATCCCCTGAAGAAACCATATGATGTTCTATAGCCCACCATTCTGAGCCCAACCTGTCTTTGCTTTTCTTTCATGTGTTCCCTGCCCTTCCTTCCCACTCCCACTCCCACCCCCAGATGCGACTGTCACTTCAGACAGACATGGTTTCCACATTCTTTCCCACTTCCACATCTTGGTCAACATAAGACTTGTCTCCACGGTAGGCTGAATGGTGGCCCTGAGGCTGTTTCTATTTCCTAGTCCCTAGAACCTGTGAAAATCCCCTTAAATGGCAAAAGAGCAAGTGACATTAAATGGCCAAAGTTAAGGATCTTGAAGGAACTTATCTTGAATTACACAGGTGGGCCTGGATTTCAACAAGAAGTGTCCTTGAGAGAGAGGAGAGGGGCAGAGAGAGGTTTGACACAGACACAGAGCAGAAGACAGAGGAGAGGAGAAGGCACTGCAACCATGGAAGAAGACACAAGCTAAGGAATGCAAAGCACCAACAGCAAAAGCCGAAGCTAGAAGAGGCAGGAAATGGACTCCCTAGAGCCTGGGAAGGGAATGTGGGCCCGGTGACACCCTGACTTATGGCCTCCAGCGTGGTGACAGAACTTCTGTTGTTTGAAGCCAATTGCTTGCCATATTCTGCTACAACAACCCTAGGAAGCACACTCCCCCGGTAGGTTCTCCTTACATCAGCCCTACATTTCCTCATAGCAATGGTGCATCTTACCTGGGACGAAGAGAATGGCTCCAACAATGACAATTGCAGTGAGCAGTAGTCCAGCAATAAGTAAAAGAATGATTTTCTTATTTGTACAATTGGATTTATATTTAAGCGCTAAAAAACAAAACAAAACAGAATTACATGAACTCAATCACAAGTGAAGTCATTTCTGTAAGTTATAAGGTGCAGAGACAAACTGATACCTCACTGTAACTAAAGAACCTCTGACAACAATTCCTTCAAGTCACCTCACATCTTTTCAAAAGCCAATGGATAAACAGGATAATGGCAGTATACATGTGGATGTTTAATACACAGGTGACACTTTTTTCCCTGCACTTTAAAGAATGAAGTCACATACATCAATATTTTCAACTGAGGCATTATTAACTTTGGAGGCTAGATAAGTCTTTGTGTGGGGATGCTTTGTGCATTTAGATGTTATGCAGAATCCTTGGACTCTACATTATGAGATGCTAGTAACAGTCCCCCAGTAATGTCAATCAAGATGTCTTTAGACATTGTCAATGTCCCTTGATGAGTAAAATCACCCCAGATGGACAACACTGATACACATAATGCTGATGGGAAAAATTGGCTAATTAGCAATATTGAGAGAAAGGGAACTAAGTTCCACCTTATTTAAAATTAGTAAAACATCTGGAAATATGGACACATCATTCTGAAAAACAGGATAGAATAAACATTGAACAAATCATACCCTTGCAAAATCCTGATGGAAAAAATGCTTAAAATTTTCAATTATTATAATAAAAATAAACTGCAAAGACTCAACAGGATTCATCATATATATTATTGTTTCTAATGCTGGATTTTTTGTCAAGTACCCAGTACCTTCCCTGAAATAACACAGTGTAATGGATAAGCCTACAAGTATTTACTTTTACTCTGTATCAGTCTTTTTTTCTGTGTGTGTTAACATTGAAATTAACTTTTCACCAAGACATTGTAAAGGTAACCTAAATTGGACTGAGGAGCAGAGAGCAATAGGATATATGATTGAAATTTTGTTGTGTGTCATACACATAGATTTTCTTTGTGCCAGTAATCAATGGGTAACTGTTGCAAAGGGGAAAATATTTCAAATGTTGCACTTTGCATTTAATTTTCCTCCACCAAAATGATGAATAGATGAATCATGGTAAAATTAACAATAAACGACCATGAAAAAATCTGCAGTTACCTGAGCATTGTTTTAAATTTCTACCTACCCATACTTGAGATTATAACTCCAACTCTAGTCTCTTTGGGGAAGACAGAGCCTAAGCAGATGCCATTCATGAAGCTGAGTAACAAATCCACATCAGCCAGAAAAGAGAAATCACAATCATCCTTAGAGAGCATCATGTGGCAAGTTCCCCAATCTTTATTTGACCTGTTACTCCCACCCAGCCCCAGATTGTGACTACTAATCAGTCACATTCTTGCCTCTTTATCAGGTTCGGTTCTCACAGCTTCCCTGTCCTCTGGGCTCAAATACTAGCTAGAATAAAATTGAGTGCACAGGTCACAAAAGGCACAGACATAGAGAAAGAAATTCTCTCTAGACATTTATCATGCTTCCATTTGAATTCCATGCATATTGTTACCTAAACAGAACTTCCAAGTTCTCAGAGGATTATAAAATAGAAGCTGCTTAAAATGTCCTTTGCAATCAAACATTCATAAGAGACTCTTGCACATTAATTTGGTAAAGGACATACTAAGTAACAAGTAGTTAAGGCTTGACTTCATATTATAATTTCATGTAGAAAGGCTCACTTCTGTCATTCTTAACAAAAATAAGATTTTGAACGTCATATAAAATTCAATACCATCAGGCTTAGGAGAAAAATAATACCAACAAAAACTCAAACCACAAAAAACCATGGTTAGTGTTTCATCGTAAAATGACCTTTTCCTGTTGAGCAGAAGTACACTGTAGGTTGGAGGTAGCTTTAATTCCTGTTAATTGGTTCAACTATTACTTATTTTCAAGGCCATCTTAAACTTTTCTCCAGTTAAAGCAACCATTTCCAAAAAACACATTACTGCAGTCTACTTAAGTACACAGGCAATGAAAGAGTATCTCCATATTTCTTCAGTCACCCTTTATAAAGAGTGTCTTATGGCTCCTTTTCTTTGCTCACAATGACCACATTTTAGCAGGTCCCACGGCAACTGTGGGGAAGGTACCTTGCCATTAGCCCAGCTGTCAGTTTCTCAGCTACAATGAGATGCTGTACAACCCAATGATCTGCAGGCCCTTCTATTAGTGATTTTTTCCAGTCCTTTAATAAGTAGATGTGTCCCTAGTTATCACATTTATCAAAACACAGATGTGACAAAGAAAATAAATTCAAGTGATTCCCCAAACACTTAGCATTTAGATAAAAATAATTTAATGTATTCTTAACAGCATGCTTTTATCAAACTTTCTGGTAAGATTTTCTGGCTGCTTAGCAAGACAATCTATGTAATTTTAAAAATCTGCATGCTTTTAAAGATTCCCCTCAGCTAAAACTACATAACATGAAATACATGAGAAATAATAGTATTTACATTTTAACAAAAATCTTATAACCTAAGTTCTGCCTGATATAGGATTACCAAATACCAGCGGAAGCAATATAATATTTTAATCAACAAATTAGAAATTCTAAAATTTCCCTTTTTCTATTTCAGAATAGATGTTGTTTAATCTCAATATAATTCCAGAGCATATGTAATATAAAATATTAAATCCAGCAGGCTACTTCTCGAAAAATGTTAGGTTGGTTCATTCACTTTTTCTACAAATGTTTACTATATACCTACACTGTACTAGGCCCTTTCATTAATCCAAATCAGGGAACAAGTGGATTACTTTATTAAAAAATAACTGATTGAGCACTATCAACCCACGCAACAATCACTATTCTAAGCACTGACAGTATACAAAAAAAAACCCCCTCAAGGCGGGCCTCCAGGCCCTCACGTTCTAATGGGTGAGAGTGTGTTTGGGGGCGTGATTGACAGGGCTTTATTCCCAAGTCTGCTTTCCCACTTCAATAAAAGGTGAAGGTGTCCTCAAGTCTAAGAAAGCTCCTTTAGATATTAAATCCTTGGCTTTCAAGTGCAGGAAGCAATGACGTGTCCCCCTAGCCATCTAAAGACAGTGCTAATGTTATTGAATCAATGAGATTTTCTGGTCTCTTTGTGAGTGATAGGGAGCACATCTAAGACAGAATGCAGGTTGAAGCTGGCAAAATCTAGTATAATTACCAAGTCAATCTGGAGATAAAATTAAATCTATCACATTAGGTTTTCGTGACACTCTAAAAACTAGATTGATATACTCATATAGGCCCACAGAAACTACAGACTACCTAACAAGATCCAAAATCCAAGAATGCCATGCCTGCTCAAAGATGTGACATTTAGTCCCCAGCCAAGTGATCGGTGAGTAAGCACAAACACAAAAGCTTACGAGTGTGATAAAATGCATATTAGATTAAGAATAAATCATAAAGGGAGACAAGTGTTTGATTTAATTATTATAGAGCTATTTTCTGATAACACTAGGAAAGTAATTTAGAATCCTTTTGGTATCTGTTGAATTATAAACCGATACTGTCTTCAATGTAGGATAAAGTACATCTGATAACTTAAAATCAAATTACAATTTCAATTTTTAAAAATTATTTAAATTTAAATTAGTATTTTAAAAATATTTAACACATTCATGTAGAACACACACACGCAAATGAAAGATTTGTGAAACTGGTGCTAGAGAAAAATGAATTGCCAATTATAAATTGGTTACTTGCAGAAGGCAAACAAAATAATTTTATTATAAACTCCATGCACTATCCAACTTGCTCTGGTGAAACAATCTTGTCAAAATGAATACTAACTGAATATCACATTCCCCTTCTATGGGACCTAGAGATAAGAGCTCACTCTTTGTGCAGTAAGTATGTTGAGCATAAATGAAGGGGATGTGCTATAGACAAATCTCCTTTTCCTGGTTCTAAGTGTGCCCTGGTTTTATGGAAAGTTTCACAATTTCAGAGTATATGCAGGAAGTTGGGATGAAATGGTTTAGAAAGTTGCAACTACATGTCTAAAACAGAGTAAAATGTTCAACTATAGTTTTACTCAGTTCCCCCTATAATAAAAATCAGTGCATAACCACATGACTTAATAACAGAAGGTGCTCATAATGTGGACAGGACCAAGGGAAAATACCATACATTCAAGATTATTGAACAGAATTCACAACAAACTTCGTTATTAGGTCCTATTATTAGGAGACATCAATTGGGTTATAATATTATATATTATAACATTTTACCTTCTTGCATAGATGCCTCCAGTATACTACATTACATGTCCTCACCTCTCTGGAATGATCTTTTCTAACCAATGAAGAAATTCCCTGCTCTATTACTTCTCTTAAATGTGCTCTCTCAGTCTAACTACTTTCATTAGTAAGCTAGTCCTCAAGTCTGGACTTGAAGACTTAGTAGAACTTCAAGGCTATTACCTTGGAGAATTTTTTCCTTGAATTTCCCAACAATGATTTCCACAGGAACATCTACCCAAATACCTCTGAGCTACAGCCAAAATCCTTGTGGAATAATCTTGAGTAGGGATGAGAAAATTGGAAAAGAAAATGGAATGTCTAGAAAACAAGATTTGAACTATAGCAGTCCTCACCATGCACAGTTCTGATGTGAATGAATTCCAGTTACCATCATTTAGTTAAAAAACACAAGTTCCCAAAAATATAGTTTAACTTTTAGTTACTACATAGGTTAATTGAGTAACTACATGAAGTATAGACTTCACTGCTATCTCTTCAGTCCACAAGTCACTCCATAAATAGCAGATGTTCACCATGATTGTCATGTCACTTCTTTTGAAGACTGTTGCCAACTAGTCACTGGTCACTACAGATCTGTTCTTCAGTTCAAGTGTATAGTTGTGTTATCTTGTCTCCCAGGAGTAAACCCACATGCTACTTTATAATGGATTATCAAAAAAGGAAAATGTTCAAGAAAGAAAAAAGAGCAAAGAAATGAAAAGTGAGGATGCTAGATTTGAATTTTGAATAGGCCTTAAGTGGAATAGCAGAAGAAACAGCCGACTGTGGGAATGTGGATGCTCAAGATGCAGCTAGAGCAACTCAGTGAAGGAAACTCACTGGCATGAATGAGGAAGGTGAGAAGGACAGACAAGAAGAAGGAAGATGTCCTGGAGGAAGTGATTCTGACAAAAGCAAAAACAAAAACCATGTCACACTAAAGGGACTCCCAGAGATATTTCATGACATTGACACTACAAAGAATAAAATGCTGAAACCCTGATCCAAACAGGAGACTGACAATTCACCAAGGCAGCAAAGATGTGTGTTCTGTAATCAAAGATACACAACAAGAATAGAAGAGTTGTTCAAATGATATCTGACAAAGCGTTTTAATCCTCAATGTTTTTAACATTTTAATTTACCATGTACTAAAATTAATTTGACTTTTCTCATTTTCCAATGCAGTTATTAATGATAATACAATATTTTAATGCTTTGCAAAAAGATTTTTAAGGCCATAAAAAACAGTAATTTTCCCAATCTTTATCAAGATTGCTATGCAGAGTTTTAGCTCACATGTTATTTTTATGGTTTCCCAGATCTGTGTGAAGCAAAGATTCCCTATACGTAAGAGAAGTTCAAGGAAAGGAAAAGAAAGAACAGAGAGGCCTACTTCAAAGACTCTCAAACTGTCAGCTGGTTCTTTGACTACAGTTGCACCTTAATGCTACAGGAACTAGAGGACTAGGTGGGCAGTCCTAGCAATCATACATCAACCATCTAAATGATGGAAGGAAGTGCTATGAGATCAGAGAGTAAGGAAGAAGAACTATGAAAAGTCAGCTGGGAATTTAATCATCAGTTGAGTAACAAACTGTGAGTTGATATATTTTCAGAACAAAAACCAAGTGTCTCAAAGTAATATTATTGGTTAAGGTTCAGTGCTTAATTCTAGTAATCCCTGAGCTGTTTGCTAAGCACAGAGATTCTTCCCTAAAGCATTAAAGCCAAAGGTGAAGGTAATTAAGAGCAGCTCTCTGTTAGTGAACTTTGTTTTCAAAATGTGGTCCAGGGCTCACCAAGGCCTGACTTGACTCCCTCCTTAGGAGAACCAATGGCATCCTGAGATGCAGCTCAAGACACAGCTCTGGTATGCAGAACAGTATTTTACCACATAAGAGTCATAGATTTTATGCTAAACTCTTTTTTTTTCTTTTTTTTTTTTTGCAAAATAGTGGGGTGAGACCTTTATGTGAAGCTTCTTTTTTAAAAAAAGTTACAGTATTGCTTAAAAAAAATCATTTATTACTAAACTGTCTTTGGTGCAAGTTTATGGTACACAGAATACTTGTGAATACACATTAATGCAGTGTCAACAATTATGTGGTAGAATACAGAAACTCATCCTCAAAGTGACAGCACAACCCACTGTCCTTCCAGGAAGTTCAGCCTCACAAAGGTCTGGGTTTCATCTTGGACCACAGAAGACTGACATGCAGACATGACTGGATAAATCACTCACAGAAATATCCTGTAGTCAAGTACAGACCATAAAGGGTCATCAAGAAAAGTTAAGGAGAACTAGAAATACAGAAATTAAAGGCCATGGATCTGAGTGACCGTTAACACCACAGGGGCTGTGACGTCCTGCATTCCAAGAAGTGCACAGGCAGTCAGGTGGAAAACACAGGTGCTCCCCTCTTTGACAGGATGCCCAGGCCATAACCAGGAGGCCTCTTACAATGGGCTCCAAAAGAAAAGCTGGTTCAGATCAGGGGCAGCACAGACAGACAGACAGACCTGTCCGCTCTAATGGAATGACTGACATGCAGGCCTACAAGCCAGGGGTGATGTGCACTCACTTCCATATCTTAAGCATGGAGCCCGGTCACAGGTATTCATGGAACATACAAATCAGATCAACATTCCACCTATCAATAATGGTTATATCTACTCAGAGTGTGTACCTACACATAGTGTTAGCCTTCACAGAAAGAAAATTCTGAAATTCAAGGTGGGGAGGCAGTATGGTATAATAGTAAACAAATAGCAGAGTTCAAATGCCAGGACTACCAGGAAACACCTGGGTGGCTGTGGGTAAGCTGCCTATAGATCTGTGCCTCAGTTTCTCATCTACAAGAAGGGAATGACAATAGCACCTACACCCAAAGTCCCTGGAGAAATCACTGTGATTTCAGGTGTAGCATTTGTCCTACGGGGCAAGGGCTCCACACTTAGTTACTATTATAATCAACATCTCTAAATGGGAGGCCAGGCTACACGAATCCAGTGTGGAGATGCCTCTTCACTTGCACATAGACACCACATTTACTTTTTTAAGATGTGCCAAAATAATCAACCTTCACCAAAATAGTTCTTTAGGTTCATAAACATGAACCTAGAAAACCTTAAAATATAGTAGGAAAAAATATAAAAAAGAACATTCAACCTCACAAACACAAAATGAAAATTAAAACAAGATGATCTTTAACCCATCAAATTAGCATAGAATTTAGAATTATAATGTCAGGACGTGAGGAGAAAGACAGGTATTCTCAGCTACAATGTAGGAAATGATGCGATAGTTCTGGAAAACATTCTGGCAGCATGAATCAGGAGGCTTAAAATATCTTCACCACCTCTCAGCTTACATACTGTTAGCAGAGTTATTTTCATATTATTAAGAAACCTGGAAACATCCTGAATATCCATCAAGATGAGAGTTAAGTAAATGATTGTACATCCATAGAAGTGGAGAAGAGTTCTAACAAGCATTACAAAGACACATCCAATGTGTAAGTTCCAAACAATGGAACACACAGTATGAGTCCATTCATGGTTTCCATGGGGCTTTTTTTGTAGGGGGGAGGGTTACCAGGGATTGAACTCAGGGCACTCAACCACTTAGCCATATCACCAGCCCTATTTTGTATTTTATTCAGAGACAGGGTCTCACTGAGTTGTTTAGGGTCTCACTAAATTGCTGAGGCTGGCTTTGAACTTGAGCTCCTCTTGCCTTGGCCTCCAGAGCTGCTGGGATTATAGACATGTGTCACCATGCCTGCCATGATTTCCATTTTAAAAACAAAGATAACAAAAATAAATAAAAACAGAAAGGGAAACAGGAAATTTTCTAGAACACAACAATAGCTTGTTTGGGTTGTGATCTGCAGATGACTTTTGCTTTTCCCTATTAACTTCCTCTATTGTATAAGGTGTTCCAAAGTGATGTGTACTGCCAGCCTTCCCCATCTGTGAGTTCCACATTAACAGTCAGTCCACTGTGAACCAGAAATATTAAAAGTAAAAATTATATCTGCACTGAATATATACAGACTTTTCCTCATCATTCCCTAAATAGACAGTATAACAACTATTTATGCAGCGTTTACGTTGAACATGGTACTGTAAGTAATCTAGTGATCTCGATATGATTGAAAGTGTACAGGAGGATGTGTGTAGGTTAAATGCAAATGCTGTGCCATTTTATACGGCAGGTGAGCATCAGTCGATTCTGGTATCTGGTACAGGGTGTGGCTGAGGGGTGGTGTCCCAGAACCAGTCCCCCATGGACACTGAGACAACTGTATTACTTTTTAAAAGTCAGAACAACAACAAATAAGGTAAAGTTTACTTTGTAAAAATTTGGCTGACAGTGAACAGATTTACCTCTGCTTCATTCCACTAAATATAATTTCACCAAGAATAAGGCCATGAGCAGCAAATTTCTTCTATGAATCCAAACTCAACAAATCACACTAATGTGAAATAATTTTATAATCATAAAAAAAGTTGTTTTTTCCCTGCCCAAATCATAGGACTTGGCCCTTAAAGCTGGGACTGCCAATATGGCTGAATGCTTTCCCTAACATCATTGAGGACAGAATAGGCTCTGAAGCTCTAACAGTTTCTTTCTTGAGATGAAAGCTTCATTGAAATTCTAAGATAATTTCCGAAAGAGGTCTAGACACCTCTTCAAGGTAAGAGTTGTGAGATGTCTTGACAGTTGCCACTGTCAGTCCTTTGTTCCCCTCTATTTTTCCCTTTTAAACAAAAAAGTTGAGAACATCTCTGAAATCACTAGCATTTCCAGAGGGTTATACATTGAGAAAAGCTCTTAAAATATATTATCAGTCATCTCTCTTAACATTTTTACATATCACTGAGGATACATACAGCTTAAACTTTTGAGGAAAAGTAAAATTCATAACATATATGATAGGCTAATCCACTACAACATTTTATTGCATTTCACTTTGCAAACAAAAGTTGCAGAATAAACTAAATCAGCATTATTTACTCCTTCTGTATAGATGCTTACTGGTCTTCAATTACCATTCAGGTGCTATAGAGAGAGAGTAGGAATCTTACATCTTCAAAGTTAAAAATAAGTTTACAATGTCACCTCAGAACTTCACTAATTTAGTAAATGTCCTTTACCAAGCAGGTATGGCCATATGGTTCAGTCTGAACGTTAACCATAATGCACATAACCTATTTACCTTGTAATGGAAGTTCTACACTGTTGATGCTCAATCTGACACAGCATTAAGATTTGCCCTGCGGTTTGGTTACATGACTCTCACAGCAAAGCAAGATCAAAGAACACAGCTCTCCCGTGGCCGCTTCCTTAAGGGCTACAAAGCTGCACATTGAAGATGACAACATGGTTCAGTGGGACTTCTCCATGGGTGAGCATGTGTCTACAGTGAAGCTCAAACTGGGAAAATGAGGAGAGGGGAATCCTAACGCTCCAGAGGATCACATCATGCTGTCTTAACACTAGTATGGTCTGTGACCATCTGTTTATCAAATAAAATGTATGTAAATGTTCTGTTAATATGAAATGCTACATGATTTAAGGTGCTGCTTATTACTAGTAGTCCCACTATTCATTCATTAAAAATTTATAAAACAACAATGAATTTAAAAAACCCACCTTCTTAGGAATAAAAGGTGAACTGTAGCAAAATACAGGGGACAATACATACTTCAAGGAGACTGTTAGTATTGAAACTGCATTACTTTCATTACTCAAATAACACTCTTCCTAATACAACTTGAACAAAATATTTTACTAGTGTAACTTCCTAGAAATAACAATTTCTTCACCAAAGCATAAAAGAAAAATAGAAATACTTACTTAAAATGCCAAATTGTCCCCAGAACAGAAGTATGGCCAAAATTGGGAAAATAACAATGAGAATATTTTCATTTGGAGAAAACCATGACACTGAGAAGAAAGAAAACAAAAAATGACAATTAATCTTTATTATAATTACTTTAAATCCCACTAATAGTCTCAAATATATCTAATGTAGGGGGACAATAAAAATAACCGACTATGACCTTAATTCATACACACATGAGAAACAAATTTGTAAAACAGATTTTGTTTAGGAAACAAAAGCCACAGCTGCCTAAGTGTCTCTCCACACTTCCCCCAGCCTGAGCTCCATGGAAGGAGGCAGCCCAGCACAGCAGCTGAGCAGCAAGCTCTGGGCCACGCTGCAGAGTGTGAAACCCAACTCTGACAATCTGCCTAACCTGAGACATAAAGCCTGTTCAGCATCCTTGACTGTCACACAGGTATGACAGGACCTTCCCCTTGAAGGACTGCTATGACCTGTGACTACCAACAAAGTTAACATAGATAAAGGACTTCAAGCAGTGGGTGGCATTTAATCAAGTGCTCAGCAAACGCTGACTACACTCTCATGTGTTGGGTACCTGTACACATAAGGAGCCTAGAATTTACCTTCGAGCAAAAGTGAAGTGCTCCTGTTCGGATTGGCTCAGGGGACCCAGGTGAAGGAGCTCACTCTACCACCATGTCCCTCCCCTTAGTGTGACTAAGGCAAGACAGGTGAGCCCTGCCTTTTCTCAAACTGAGTGCGGAATACAAGCCTTCTTCATGAATAATTAGATTTCAAAAAGATCATTTACACATAAACCTGAGAAGTTTTTGGTTATTAAGTGGGTCACATGTTGTATATGGTGAAAATGTATCCACACAGCCTATATTAAAGGGAATTGAGATATTAAGACTTCAAATAAGATTTGTTGAGAACTTTTAAAAAATTAAGTTTAATTGCATCCCATAAACCCTTAAGACTGTAATTTAGCTATGAGATTTCTTCTATAACAATAAAGCCAAGTAGATGCACTGAAAGCATTTCAAAGTTTACTGGAACAGGGTGGAAGTGCTGTCTGAAGAACCCTTTTCTATACAGTCCCCAGCAAGTGC
Organism: Glaucomys volans; assembly: GCA_020662805.1. Lineage (NCBI taxonomy): Eukaryota > Metazoa > Chordata > Mammalia > Rodentia > Sciuridae > Glaucomys > Glaucomys volans. The sequence goes on along the minus strand of JAJEJO010052231.1, from coordinate 198,525 downwards.
TGGCATTCCTGTGAAAGGAACACTATGTATTGAAATCCTCCGCTCCTCTGCCTTTAGTATCAGCATGTGAGGAACTTCATGGGCTTTCACTCCACAATGATAGCTATGTACTTCTATTAAGTTTAAAATGTTAAACCATGATAAAATGCTTACATTAATCTCTGGAATGTAACAACATTATAAATTTTATCTTGGCCCTAATAGCTTTTCAGAATCTAGCGTATTTCCCTATCCATATTAGAGACTCAACACATTTGCTGTTGAAGGTTACAAGACAGGTTAGTGAATGAATGGAATATAATTTTTTGATGCTCCTTGGTTGCAGAACACTACCAGGAGAGATGTTTTTAGATACTGAGTCAATAACTTAATTTCCAACCATATAACTGAACATCATCCTATAGCAAAGAAAACATACTTCAATGCAGCATAAAATCCTACTGGGAAAAAATTTTGTGCATTATGCTTGGTTTTCATATTTAATGCCAAGAGGATTTTGTAAAAGCTCTATGACCTAATAACGATACTCAAACAATTCACTTTTCTTAACTGACGTTCTCTATTATTTTACCTTGAGTTATGTACATTAACGATTTAAATACAACTATCATGAGAAATTATTAACTCTCCCTTAAAGTTGAGGAGACTAACACACAGTGAAATTAACAATTATAAGCATCTTACCTGTCCATGTCCCAAACTCACTCCTGATGGCCCCCTCACACACCCAACCTCCCCTCTCGGTTTTCCTCATTTCAGTAGTGATAAGTCCATTTCTTCAGATGTACAGGGTGAAAAGTCTTGAGTTCTGCCTGACTCCTTGGTTTCTCTCATACCCACATCTAGTTAGGAAGCAGATCCTGCTGGCTCTACCTTCAAATATAGCCAATAGCTGTGCAGGATGAGCTGATAATAAAACATTCATTCCCTGATGTTCCCTGCCCCTACCCACAATCTTAGAATACATTAACAGATATCTATTAATAAAAATAAGAGGTGCACTCAACCATGCTCAACTACTAATTACTCATTCCACAGCAGCATTAATGGGAAGCCCATCACAGTACCCCTTCCTCTAGGCTCTTACAGGTCCAACAGTAAAAGATGCAGGGGTTCTGAGCTTGAGGAAGGGGACGAGGGGAAAACAGACTCTTGGGGGCTGTACAAAAAGGCCTCTTTGGAGAGGAACTGGAACTGAGCCTTGGGTGGGGAGGAGCCTGCCATGCAAGACAGGGAAGAGTTTATACCAAAGAAACAGCGAGGCAAGGAGCCACATGATGGAATTTAGTGAGGGAAGATCAGATTCAAAGGGTTTGGGGGCAAGATCATTCTGGGTCTTAAGAGCTTGTTAAAGGAGTTTGTATGTTATTCTGAGAGCAATGACAAGTGGCTGGAAGGTACAAATACAGAAGAAAAATGATGTCATTTAAAATCTCCTTTGGCAGTTGTGTGGAAAATATATCCCAGAGAAGGTGGACCTGTCTGAAATCCATGGCAGCAGTCGTTCTTGGGAGACAGGAAGCCATGACCAACAAACCCCATCCTGAGTTCAGTTTTACTATCACACTGAAAGATGTAATAGGATTGCTACAAAGGTGACCAGAATGGGGATCCTGATACCATCAGCAATGACAAAAAGAATCAGGGAATCAGGGATTTTAACCCCAGGCAAAAATAAACTTGGGAGAAATTCCACAGGCTTTGCAGTGAGTGAGAAATACAAGGGAGCATGTTCCAGCCTGACTTTCAGAAGAATTGGAACTGCCTGATCATAGCCCAAAACGTTTGGGAAGCAACAGTGCCTCCTCATGCCACAGCTCTAGGTAACAAGTCAGAATGGCCGACAGCCTGCATGGAACAGAAGTAACCTGTGAATTAGATGGTGAGACAGACTAGATGATTCTCTGAGGATTCCAAAATTCTATGCGGAAATAATGAGAAAAATAAGAGGGCATTTTGATGGTAGAGATTATAGAACAAAAGTTACTAGTTCTGAGTGCCTCAACTAGAGCTATCAGATTCACTTAGGAGGTTACTCCAGCCTCATACGCTCTCACCTCTCACCGCCACCCCAAGATTCTCACATGTTCTCTGATAATAAGTTTGAGAAGTTTGGGGATGCTCATGATTCCCAGCTTAAAGTGATTTCTGTAGATTTCTGCTGGAGTTTAGCTTTAGTCATTGACATGAATGTGCTACCTTTCTCTCTAATTTGTTATGGTGGGAAAAAAATTGAGAATCACTGAATTGGACATTTAAGAACCAATTAAGAAACTGAGGGGAAAAACAATGTTTTATATAAAACCACTTATATGTCCATTAAGTTATTGATTTGTTATGGTACGACTGTCAGATGATCTTTTTCCCCAAAGGGAGAATGAGACAAGATACTTCTCTAAGGTCCCTTTCAGCTCTGAATTTCTATGGCACTAAGAAAATAAATTAAGCATAAAATGAACTAAGAACAGTATCAGATATCTTTCCGTCTCATGATTACAAAAGATAATCCAAGGGCATTCACACTCTTATTGTCCCCAAGCCATGGCTGACGTCTCAGTCCATCACCTTCCCCCAAGCCCCCATTCCTGCTCAGAAAGAGTGGCTCCCAGTAAAATGAAACCTCTACCAGTGGAAAGGCAAAGAAATGATATTAAGAGGGTGTGGTCTGGGATGACTTTTGCTTCTAAGGACCTCATTTTTCTTATCTTTGTGTACAAAAATGAGATAATTAAAAAGGTGGAGGGACCACTCTGATCAACTAAGTGTGTCTCTCCTTCAAAAACATACATGCAAACCTCCACAGAGAGAACACCAGTTCCCACAAAAAAAGATCATAATAAAATTTATAATACCAAAATTCAAACCAGATTTTTATTTGATATTTCAGAACTATATGGATTTTATTTTTAGTGTGTCAACTTAGCTGAGCTACAGTTCTGTTATTTGCTCAAACCCAGAATTCTAAGGTAGTCTCCCAAACCCCTGTCCCTGACATCCACACATGCATATTACCTTCTTCTTGTGTGTAAGACTATAAATATGTTCATTTCCATGAATGTGTTATGTCACCTGGAAGAGGGAGTTTGCTGATGTAATTAAGGTCCCTAATCAGCTGACATTAAGAAAAGGAAATTATCCTTGAGAAACAGAAGGCTGGCTTAATCAAGTGATTCCTTAAAGGTTCTTGAATTTTCTTGGAACTGTAATGCAGCATTTGAGAGGGATTTGACAAGAGGAACAGTCTCCTTTCCTCTATTAAGTAAGCAAGGACATATGTGGCAGATAATGGGACTGACCTCCCAGAGCTGGGAGAAGTCCCTGGTGCACATCCAGCAAAGAATCAGGGACCTCAGCCCTGCAATGACAAGAAACTGAATTGTGCCACAACTATGTGAGTTTGAAACAGGTCTCAAGCTCCAGATAAAAACACAATTTGGATCAATGACATTCTTCAAAGAACTAGAAAAAAAAAAAAAAGTCCTAGAAATCATGTGGAAGAATAAAAGACCTAGAATAGGCAAAGCAATTTTGTTGGATGCACCAAAATATATGATTTCAAATTATACTACAGAGTTATGGTAACCAAAACTGCATGGTCTGGCATAAAAACAGATACACAGACCAATGGCACAAAAAAGAAGACACAGAAACAAACTCACACAGACACAATCATCTGATCCTTGACAAAGGTGCCAAAAAATGTATTGGAGGCAGACAGCTTTTTAAACAAATGGTGCTGGGAAAACTGGTTACCCATATATATTAGAATGAAACTAGACCCTATCCCTCACCCTGCACAAAAATCAAAATGGATCAAAGATCTAGGAATTAGACTAGAAACTATGCAACTCCTAGGAGAAAATTTAGGGTCAATACTCCACCTTTAGGCACAGGCAATGACTTTCTCAATAGCAACCCTAAGACTCAGGAAATAATGCCAAGAATTAATAAATAAGATAGCATCAAACTTAAAAAACTTCTATACAACAAAGGAAGCAATTAGAAATGTGAAGAGAACCTGTTGAACCAGAGAAAAATCTTTGCTAACTACTCTTTTGACAGAGGATTAATATCTTGAATATCTAAAGAGCTCAAAATAACCTCACACCAAAAAATCAAATAACCCAATTAATAAATGGGCAAAACAGAAACTTCTCAAAAGAAAAAATACAGGGTGGGGGAAGGAAAGATAGTAGACTGAGACAGACAATATTACCCTATGTATATGAAAGATTATATGAATCGTGTGAATCTACATTGTGAAAAAAAGATATATTCCCTGATGTATAATTATATCAAAATGGGTTCTATTGTCATGCATAATTAAAAAGAACCAATAAAAAAAGAAAAAAGAAAAATACAAATGGCCAACAAATACATGAAAAATGTTCACTATCATTAGTAATCAGGGAAATGTAAATCAATACTACACTGAGATTTCATCTCATTCCCAGTCAGAATGGCAGCCATCAAGAATACAGTAAATGCTGGAGAGGATGTGAAGAAGAAGAAACTCTTATACTGTTGGTGGGACTATAAATTAGTATACCACTATGGGAATCACTATGGAGATTTCTCAAAAGACGAGGTATGGAACCACCATATGACCCTGCTATGCCACTCTTCAGTAGTTATCCTTAAGAATTAAAGTCATCTTCTACAGTGATACATGGAATTTCATTCAGTCATAAATAAAAATGAAATTACGTCATTTGTAGGAAAATGGATGGAATTAGAGACCATGTTAAGGGAAACAGGTCACACTCTGAAGGTCAAGGGTCATATGTTTTTCTCCCATATGTGGAAGCTAGAGAAGAAAAAGGAAAAGGAAGGTGGATCTCATAAAAATCAAAGGGAGATGAGTAGAAGAAAGGAACCAGAGATTGGGGGGCGGGGAGGGAAGGGGGAAGTGCTGGAGAGTGATGTTGGCCAAATTATATTGTTATATTGTATGCATGTAGGAATATGTAACAAATCCCATCAATACCTACAACTAAAATGCATCAATTAAAAATGTGGGGAAAAAAAAGAATACAACTTGTCCAACATCTTAATTTTAGCTTTGTAGGACTTTAAGCAGATGACCCAGTCACACCATGAACAGTGCTGTGAGTTAAAAAATTGTGAATGTGGATTCAAACTAAAAAGCTTTTTCTCAGCAAAGGAAATAATCAATAATGTAAAGAGAGAGCCTACAGAGTGGGAGAAAATCTTTACCATTAGCACTTCAGATAGAGCATTAATTTCCAGAATTTATCAAGAACTCAAAAAACTTAACACCAAAAATGCAAAGAACCCAATCAATAAATGAGCTAAGGAACTGAGCAGACACTTCACAGAAGAAATGCAATCGACCAACAAATACATGAAAAAATGTTCAGCATCTCTAGTAATTAGAGAAATACAAATCAAAACTACCCTAAGATTTCATCTCACTCCAATTAGAATGGCAATCATCAAGAATATAAGCAACAACAGGTGTTGGTGATGATGTGGGGAAAAAGGTACACTCATACATTGCTGGTAGGATTGCAAATTGGTGCAGCCACCCTGGAAAGCAGTAGGAAGATTCCTCAGAAAACTTGGAATGGACCCACCATTTGACCTAGCTATCCCACTCCTCAGTATATACCCAAAGGACTTAAAATCAGCATAGTACAGTGATGCAGACACATCAATGTTCAGAGCAGCTTAATTCACAATAGCTACATTGTGGAACCAACCTAGATGCCCTTCAATAGATGAATGGATAAAGAAACTGTGGTATACATCCACAATGGAATATTACTCAGTCATAAAGAAGAATAAAATTATGGCACTTGCAGGTAAATGGATGGAGTTGGAGAATATCATGCTAAGTGAAATAAGCCAATCCCAAAGAACCAAAGGTCAAATGTTTTCTCTGATAAGTAGATGCTGATACATAATGGGAGGGGGAATGGGGTTAGGGAAGAATGGAGAAATGCTGGATTGTGTAGAAGGAAATGAGGGGAGGGGAGGGGGCGGGGGAAGGAAAGATGGTGGAATGAGACAAACATCATTACCCTATGTACGTGTAAGATTACACAAATGGTGTGACTCTATATCGTGTACAATCAGAGAAATGAAAAGTTGTAATCCATTTGTGTACAACAAAATGCATTCTGCCATTCTGCTGTCATATGCAACTAAATAGAACAAACAATAAAATATCTGTGAATGAATAAATTTATATTGCTTTAAGCTGCTATGTCTGTGGTTATATATTACACAGCACTAGAAAACTAATACAAGGACCTTACAGTGCCTTCATCATTATAAACAAAGTGTATATCATATTGACAAATGATGGAATTGGCAACTCTGTTGAACTTGAACTGACTTTTTGGAGGGGTTGCTGGGGAGCAAACCCAGGGTTTTGCACATGCTGGGCAAGCTGTCTACTACTACTGAGGTATACCACCCAACCCTTGAATTCACCTTTTTGTTTTTTGTTTTTTTACAAAATCCTAATAGTTTCCATAGAGGAAAATAAAATTTAAGCTCTCCATGTTTTTTGTATTATAAATTGAAAGAGAAACATTAGTTTTTTTCTTTTTTAAAAATATTTTTATACACGTATATAGAGTAATAATGTCTGTCTCATTCTACCATCCTTTCCGAAATAGAAATATTATTAATAATTAAATTTTATAAGTACTACTATTTACAGTTAGTATTTGGTTATTTACAAGGTATTTTCACATAGGAAAAGTATACACACTATGGTTGTCTTAAAGCCAGAGAGATCCAGGCTACAATTCTGGCAGTGACTCTGACCTTGAACAAGCATCCTGAGTCTCCCATGTACTAAAGGGTAAGACCTGCATCTGTGTTCCAGAGCTCTTTAGAAGAACACAGGATGTGACATGCAGTACCACGTGTGTATTATATACACATAGAGTATCTAGCATGTCCTCAAATAAATAAATAAGTGCCAGGTGGTTTTGCGCTTCCTCCTTGATCTCAGGGGTAACATCTTAGTGATCACTGAATCCAGTGTCTAGCACAGTGCCTGTCACATAGTAGGCACTCAAATCTCTGTTAAGGAGGAGAGATATCATCTCATTTATGACAAACATTCCTGTAGTTGAGATGGTATTCTCAGTGCAGTGATAAAAATCTGAGGGACAGATGGGTTGAACTTCTTATCTGCATTTTGTAAGCTAGAAAACGATGAACTACAGAAAAACAGCTTCCTAAATTCCAGAGCTGTGCTCCTTCCATAGTCCTCTACTGTCCACTGGCAGGTCTACAAAACCATGTTCACATATACTTGATTCTCATGCTCTAGAGAAGGGCACACTGAACGGTCTCCACTACCTGCATTCTATTAAGTGGAATTCAGTTCTCATTGAGTAATTTCTATTCCTCATTTATACCTATTTTTACAAAAAAAAATAAATTAAAAAAAGCACAATGTAGTAAAAATAGTTTCCAATGCCTAAATTCCAGAGGTCTACATGATGGGTAAGTATCACTATTATAACAAATGTGTATTCCCCAGTAAGAGTCCTGCCCTATTTAACCTTTCAGTGCAGAGGAATATTTTACTTTTCCAATTAAAAACAGTTGCACAATAGCAGCACCAAATCATGACTAAGATGTGGAGAAACTAGATCACTCTAGTTGCTGATGAGAATGTAAAATGGACTAGCCGTTCCAGGAAACTAAGCATACATTTACATACAACCCAGTAATCACACTTCTTGGAATGGATCAGAGAAACCAAATGTATGTCTAAACAAGAACCCGTACACAATTGTTCACAGCAGCTTCATTTGTAATAACCCGTACCTGAGAGTAACTAAATGTCCTGCAGTAGGTGAATAGCTAGACAAGCTCTGATAAATCCATACCATTGAATACTACTCAGTTAAAAAAAGGTAGTGAACAAATAAAAATAAACCAAAAGACAAAACAAAGCAACAAAAGAACCTATGTACTGATATCTGCAGCAAAGTGGATAGATCTCAAGGGCACGGTGCTGAGTGATAAACGCCAAAATACTGGAAGGTATTCTATTACATGATTACATTTATATAACACTGACCAATTAGTGCTTGTCAGGTTAGGGGTAATGGAGGTGGGGGTGTGACCATGAAGGGTTCGATGAGGGAGATGTTGGTGTTGGTGGAACAGCTCTTCATTCTGACTGGTGTGGTAGTTACACCAGCACCACGTGCAGAAATGACAGAGAATCACTCACACACGCTGTACAATTGTGTGAACATCCTGCTTTTGATATTGTGCCATAAACAAGATGTAATCGTGAGGGAAGACTGGAAGAAGGGCACACAGCACCTCTGTTTGACTCTCCCTGGGAATCAACAATTATTTCAAAAAATGAAAATGGGTACAAAGTCAAATGTTTCAATCCTTTGGTAGAATGTTCTACATTCTCTATAATAAAATAACACTTTCTCATTTTAATATGTTTTTATATGGTATTTCAAAAACAAAGAAAAATAAAATAACGACATGCAAAATATAAACTTGTCTTCATCCCAGATACTGGTATTCCCTTCCCATTCATCTTTATGTCATCTTCTGAACTTTCAGGTCTTGGTTCTTACTGGTTTTCTCTCAGTGATCTACCTTGCCTCCAGTCACTGTCATCCAGGACTTGTTCTTTCACTCCCATGAAACTCTTCATTCCTCCAGAAAAATTTCAACCAGGTATTCAACCATCTCCCTCACAATGTACGGGATTAATCGACTGATTAGCTCTCTTCTGAAATGTGTACATTTAAAAAGAAATCTCCTTGGTCCACATAACATCAATAGTAAAAGTTACAAGGTAAGCAAGATTTCTGAGCATGAAAGCCTTCCAAAATCTTCTTGCCTACTCTGAGCCATCTCCTGCCTGTTCTTCCTGCACACAAATTCCTCTCACAGCATTCCATGCTGGCTTCAGCAACCTGACATTTCAGGAAAATAAGTAACACTTGCAACACATTGGTTTTCAGAGAACTTCTAACACATAGGTTTTACTAGATCCTGGAGAACACATAAAAATAAGTATCTGCCTATTTTCATCCCCATTTTAGAGATAAAGCAACTTGGACTCAATGAAGCATCTTCTCATGATCACACAGTAAATAGTAAGATGCTGATTCCCAATCCTGAGCAATGTCAAAATACTTCATCAAACTGAACACCCCATTCCCAGTTGGGTAAAGAGACATAACAGTAAAAGGTAGAAGAATAGAAGGACACTAAATGATCCAATGGAACTGTTCCAATCCCAGCTAGAGCAGAGGCTCTCAAAGCACGGTCAATCTCAAGATCAGCAATATGCTGGGTGATGCGAAATGAAGCTTTAAAAATGTAAAGCCCAAAACCCCTTGTATGTGGATGAAGAAATCAGTTAGCACAACAAAAAACAGCAAAGAGACTGTATACTCAGCTAACTTCATGGCCTCACAACTCACCAATCCAGTTTTGCAAAGAGGGCAGAACCGTGATGTGACCAAACAGAACCCAATTCAGTAAAGTTGGATCCCTGTTCCCCCACATCTTGGCCAAGGAGAAGAACACCAAAGTAAGACTTAGCACAGAGAACCTCAAGGAAAGGGATCATCCATGATAACCTGACCTTTAATCTCCAGATTCTCCCTCTTTGTAGAGGGAGCACAGCTGGTTTTTGCCAACGCTCGGTGGAAGTGAAAAGTTATAAAACAAAATAAAATGAAAAAAGGCTAATAATTAAAAAGAAGCTCAAAAATGAATCAAATGAAACAAAGTACTTTTGATGGCAGTAAACAGAAGCACAGAGTAGTTGTCTCAGGACTGATCACCAAATAGAATAGTCCTCAGACCAAAAGGTTGAGACCCACACAACATCTAAATGAACAATCAGTAAATGAGTTTTACTATGGAAATTAGGAGAGCAAATAAGATAGAAACTATGATCTTAATGCTGCTAAACATTACACCAACATTCATTATTAACAGCCTGCTTTCTGGTTCAAAGGAGTTCCTAGTCCCATGGTGCCCCATTTCTAATAGGATCAGCTGTAGCAGGACGAATAAAGAGGAAGCTATTATAGATGTCTTACTGTCTTAGTCCGTTTACACTTGCTATAAGAGAATGCCTGAGATTGGGTGATTTATAAGCTATAGAGCTTTATTTGGGTTCATACTTCTGAGTCTGGGAAGTCCAAGAGCATGGCTGTAGGCATCTGCTCTGCTTCTGGTGTTGCATCATGACATGATGGAAGGGTGGAACGGGAAGGGAGTGTGTATTAGACAGAAAAAGAACAAGGGAGGTCTTGCTTTATCACAATTCATTCTCTCAAGAAAGGCCTTAATCCCTCTCAATGACCTAATCACCTTTTAGTTGCCCCACTACCCAACAGGACCACAATGGCAATCCAGACTTGACATGAGTTTCAAAGGGGACAAACCGTATTCAAACTACTTACCAACACGATACTTGAGTTCTATGACTGTCTCGCCTTCTCTGGTTAATTCTGTGACTTCACATGTGTAGTTGCCTACTTTTGCATCACCCTTATTCATCTTCAAAGAAGCATCTCCTTTAAGTAATTCTGAGATGGCAATTTTTGCACTTGAAAAGTTACTGTCTCTGGTGGCATTGTTTTGGCCTCCATCATAGATGAAAATGTATTTTCCTTTAAATTTCCACTTCACGTACATTTCGTTAGTGTTTTGTGCCCCCACGTTAATAACGAAGCATGGGATGACAACGGTTTCATTGCAAAAGGTGAATTCTACCGATTTAGTTTTATTAAATAGGAGCTGGGCTGAACCTGGAAAAGAAAAAGAAAAAGATTTAATTAATTATAGAATTCTATACTATAAATCTTAGGTATGTTACAAATCCATAAAATAAGGAGCAAAGCTTCCACTGTTCATTTAAGCAAGTAGTGTAGCCACAGAGAAGAGCAATAAAGTGAAAAAAAGAGCAAATTATTGCAATATTAACTTGCACAGCTGGTAAATAACACTGTAACTTTTCTTTACCCAACCTCAATAAAACAAAGTATTCATTACCATGCATCTTGGGAATAAATTCAGCAATTGTGTTGGAACATGCAGGTATAGTATCTGGTTTTAAAAGCTTTGAAGCAATCACTTCTGCTTACTGATATACGTAGAAAAATACTGTCCTTACCATGGGAAAATTTTGAAGAGAAAATCAAACCAAATATTATATTCACTCTCAACTTTTATATGCTTCTTCTACATAGAACTTGCTAAACTGATAGGAAATTTATCTCTACCTTTATGCTGCACTCCTAAAAGAAAAAGAAGGGGGGGCAGTTCTACTGTACTTTAATATACAAAGGAAATTGGATACATCAAATCACATCTTTCCACAAAGATGGAAAGTCTTAGAATACTAACGAGAAAAAAATATTCTCTGTGGCGATTTCCCCATTGCAAATCTAGACAGCAATAGACATTTTATATGCAAGCCCTACAAAGGATTAGATACAATTGAATGGCATTTTCCCACTTCTATATTTCATTGAATCTACAGAACAACAATTTCCAAATGTATATTACAGGTCTTTCTTCCTTGGAGAAAATATAAACCACTCTAAAAGCCAAGAAACAAGTTGAAACCAAGAACAGATGCTGTTGACGATCAGGGTGTACTCCAACAACTCTTTGTAATGGCACAAACTACCAGGAGCTGCAGTATACAGGATGGGCTTGGGAGGAAACACAAGAACTCACCCTTCAACTAAAATGTATGACAATGTGGAGAAACTAGCTGTCTTCCAAATTCTTCAGCCTCTTATCAACTCTTTTATCTAAGTGGTTGTCTTTTTCCTCAACAAAACACTAACGAATATAAATGAAGTGTAAACAGTTTTTCCTCAAGATGTCTTTCATCTATATAAACTAGAATCAAAATTCATGGGCATAGGATGTTATTATTTTAAGAACATAGTTATTATTCAATAAAACAACTGAACATAAGGATGCAGAGTTGAATATGACCTGGATGATGTTCATAAAATATCCCAGCAGAAATCCTACATCTCCCATTTTTTGGTATGGAACCTTACACAACTCACTTTTCTATGCCTTGGTTCACTCTATAAGTAAGAGGATAAAAACAAGCTGGGCACAGCGGTGGATGCCTAGAATCCCAGAGGGGGAGGCTAAGGCAGAAGGATTGCAAGCTGGAGGTCAACCTCAGCAATTAAGTGAATCCCTAAGCAACTTAGCAAGACCCTGTCTCACACTAAAACATTAAAAGGGCTGGGGATGTAGCTCAGTGTTAAAGCACCCCTGGGTTCAATCCTAAGCACAGGAAATTAAAAAAAAAAAAGATAGATTAAAAAAAAAAAAGAACCCTGGAGACTGGTGATACAGCTCAGTGGCAGACCACTTGTCAAACATGCTCAGGACCCTGGGTTCAATCTCTAGCAATGTAAACCAAAACAAAATTAGCAAACTTCATGGCAACTTCATAAAACTATAGGAACATCAAAGGAGAAAATATATAGGCTAATGCTATCTAAACAACACTGTGCTATAAAAATAAAGGGCAATACTACAAAACTAGACAATATGGCATTTTAATGTAATGATCTGGGCCCTCTCTGGTCCAAACTGTTACGTTCTGGGAACCTGTCCTCTGAACCAGCCCTGTGGGTGTCCACAGCTCACTTCTTTCTAGTTCTATGCTTCTAGCCACCCATATTAGGAAGCCCCAGGCAAAACCTGGACTTCAAATTGCATTCTTCAAAACCTTGGAGTTGTGAATTATTTCCCCTGAGAGAGAAGGATGGAGGGGGAGAAACCACAGTGTATAGAGGGGTGATGATGTTGGATTCACAAAAGATGGCAAAAAAATACGTGAAAGATTCTGAAACGGACAGAAAGATTATTGGTGGTCCCTTCAGTGGAGTGCTGTCTATCAGATCCTTTGGAATTATCCGACTCTATAGGGACGAGTGTCTTTCACTAACTGGGCTCTTTTACCAGTTCAGAAAGTGTTGAAAATGGATTGTAATGCACATTATTGGTGTCCCAAGAGATACAAATAAATTTTGTTTTGCAACCGATTTCTACCTGGTGAAAAAGAAGATTCCAAAAATTATTTTTACTGATAAGGATATTGACCAATTTTGCATCTGGTAGCAAATTTCTGTCAGCATTCCTTCTTGCTTATAAATATTTCTACTCTTTCAATTCTCTTTCAAATGTGTTTTGCCTTCTTGCTGGTTTGCTTTTTAATCAATGAGTAAAATAAAAAAATTTTTACAGGTGTCCACTGCAACTTCTGAATTATTTAAAAGATTTAAAAATAATATTTGTATAGGTAATTTAAAAAATTATTCTTTAGTAGAAGGGATAAAAGTGAAGAGCTGTTATCCTATCAAACTTTTTGAGAAAACTCTAGGTATGAAGTGGTTGGTAAATACCACATAATTTCACAACTATGGTTAGAAAATAAGTTTTCTAAAGAACAGAGAAAGCACTAATTACTGCATTACTTCTTTTAGTAAAATCATTTCCCAGCGACAGTAATTTAAGTAGAAAAAAAATGTTGTCAGTAAAACTTTAAAATAAAATTGACCAGAATAAACCAAACTGTGTTTTGAATAACCTTTTACATTAATAAGTAATAAGTAAGGGTAGTCTAAAAATGTCACTTCAGATCTTAATTATAACTTCATCCTTTATAAACATAAATCAAGAACTACTAGGTAGTAAAAATGACCTAATCTAAGGTTTTTCTCTTTTGTTGCTTTCTGATGAAACAGCAAAGTGAAGAAAGATGCAAAATACAGGAGGCAAATAAAGGAAAATAATCACCATGAGTAAGAAAATTCTGAATAAACAAGATGTGCTTTCAGCAATCTAAATTAGAAAGCAGATAAATTTAACTGAAAAGGATGCAGAGTATAAGAAAATTAGCAAATAAAAAGGAAAAATTACTTTATATCAAATGCCAAAAGCACCGGACCTCATGACTTCGTGAATACACTCCACCAATGCAAACCATCTCAGACCACAGTCCTGAAAGTGGCTAAGTAACTGCAACAAACCCCTAATCCATGGTAGTCAGAGCACAGCCAGCTCAAAAATTTTAAAAATGCAAGCAACTTTTATTAAGAATGACCTGATGTGATCACTGTGACAGAACAGGGGACACAGTGATGAATGTGGGAATTATATCTGTTAGGAGCTTACAATGCGGGGAATGGTTAGTACTTCATTCGATGGAAGGTCGTGGTGCTGTCCTTTCTGTATGGACAAAGTGCTATGTGTGGGCAGAGGGGACTCTGTATCACAGACTTCTAAGAAAATTTGTGTTGCAAAAATATTTTTAAAAAGAAAAGGAAGAAAGGGAAGGAGAGAAGAAAAGAGAAAGGAAACTAGTGTTGCGATTAGGGAACAGCAAAAAAGACTGTCTTAGTCCCCACCTGTCTGGGCCCTTTTACATATTCTTGTGTTCCACGTACATTTTTTCTCTTTAACAACTCTTAAACCTTTCTCCTTTTCCCTCTCATCCTACACTCTCCTAAGGAACTCTCTCTCCTTGCTTAATTCAATTTTTTTGTTTTTTTGTTTTTAGGAACCGGAGATTGAACTCAGGGACACTCGGCCACTGAGCCACATCCCCAGCCCTATTTTGTATTTTATTTAGAGACAGGGTCTCACTGAGTTGCTTAGGGCCTCGCTAAGTTGCTGAGGCTGGCTTTGAACTCGAAATCATCCTGACTCAGCCTCCCAAGTCGCTTGGATTACAGACCTGCGCCACCACGCCTGGCTTGCTTAATTCAAATTGAGTCCTTCAGAGAAGCCAGAAGCTTCCACCAGTCCCCATCTATAAACTTACCTGCAACCCCAACTATCCATGTCTCTTCTCCTTCTGCTTCCTACTCTTTAGACATGAATCCCTTCACCCGAAAGCTGGCTTCCACTTCCGCCTCCAACTCATCTATCTCAAGGACTTTCACAAAGTGATAATCAGCCTCCCATATCCCCCTATTCTATTACAAAGTATATGTTTTTTAAAATGTTTGAATAATCACCAACTTTAAAAAATCCTACATGCTTGTCTTTCCTTCCTAACATCCTAAAATAATCATCTGTGCACAGTTTCTCACCTCCAACAACTCCTTAAGTCTCTGTCACCTGCCTCCATACCTACTGTACCCCTACTGGTTCACTACTCAGCTCTTGCCAAAATCACCAAGGATCCCGGGTGAAAAGTCAAATGTGCACAGTTCCCTTTCTGTTTTGACTTCACAGTTCTTGAGCCAGTGGGCAGCTCCTTGTCTTGTCCTCTCTTGTCCTCTCTGGTATCTCTTCATTGGGAATTTTCTCCTGCTTGTCCACCCCATTCTAGCTTTCTCTCTAGAAGTCTCTTCCTTGGCTCTCACCAATATCAGTGTGCCTTCAGGCTTCATAGTCGGTACACCCTCACCAAGTAGTACCCCTCATTCTCACAGCTTTATCTACCTGAGCACTTTAATTCTGAGTTAGGTTCCATCTTTCTTCTAAACTGAAGACCTTGAACAATCAACTGTCCATTGTGCATTTCCACCTGGATATACTATAGTAACTTCAAACTCAGTCCATCAACCTGCTTAACCCCTCCCTCCCTATCTCCCAAATCCTCAACTTCCTAACATATTTTCTACCAGTCAACCAGATTTGGACCTAGGAATCATGCTAGATTCCTCCCTCTTCTTAGTCATGGAGAATTCTAGATAGGCTCAACCTATTTAATAGTTCTGAAATCCAATGTCTGTTGAATGAATGAACTAGACACTTGTCTTTCTCCCTTGAACTAATGCCATACCCTCCTAACTACTTCCTACCTCCATCTTCAACATTTTTCTATCCCAGTCCCAGGGTATTTTCCACAGTTCCCAAAATAACTGTTCTAAATGCAAATGTGCACTCCTTTGCCTAATGCACTTTACAACACCCTCCCCGCTTCTCAGGATAAGTCCTAAGTGCAGTACCATGGAACACAGACAAGGTCCTTCAAGATCCTTTCCAGCCTAACCTGTATTCCCTCAATTCCCAACTAAGCTCCAATTGTCAGGACTTTCTTTCAAACCCATGAATATGCAGATGCACTCTCATCTCCAGGCCTGGCATGAGCTGCTCTCCAGCCTATGGTGGTGCATGTCCTGCCCTGGGTGTAGAGTGTGCAGTAGAGCCGGCTCAAGACTCAGTTCAAGCACTTCATGACTAGAACCTTAGGTAAGTTTCTTAACCTCTGTACTTCAGTGTCCCTATCTATAAAATGTGAACAGTGATGCTATCTACTTAAATCAGAGAGATTTTCAGATTTAATGATAATGAACATGAAGTTCTCACTGTATAGCCTTTCACATACATAGTAAATGCTCAATAAAGCAGCAGCTATAGTTTGCTGACTTTTGCCTTTCTTGCCAAAGTATCATTGAGATGTTCACTCCTGTCCCCTTTCCCTACCACAACTCAACTGTTTTTGTCCCCTTCTGACTGCTCCCACTGTCCTCTGTTAAGTGCTTCACTGTTCCTACCATCAAATATTATTGCTGTGCTACTTAACTGATTTCTTCATTAGTCTCAGAGGGTAGGACAATGTCTTCATGTGGCACCTTAAGAATCTTACTGAGGATACAGACAGAGGATTCAGTCCATTTTTTATGAATGCAAAAAGTTTAAAGTATGAATTTCAAGAAAGGAAATACAAAAGTCTTATGAGAAAGGGTTTATTCATCCACATTTCAAGAGAAACCCCCATGCTTCTCACTCCTATGGAATTGTGAAGATACACATTTTAAGGAAAAAAATCTCATGTCAGTTGCAGGCTTAGATATAAAAGTTCCTTCAAAAAAGCCAGGCGTGGTGGCACACGCCCGTAATCCCAGCGGTTTGGGAGGCTGAGGCAGGAGGATCGTGGGTTCAAAGTCAGCCTCAGCATGGGCAAGGCGCCAAGAACTCAGTGAGACCCGTTCTCTAAATAAAATACAAAATAGGGTTGGGGATGTGACTCAGTGGCTGAGTGCCCCTGAGTAAAATCCCCAGTTCCAAAAAAAAAAAAAAAAAAAAGTTCCTAAAAAAAATTACAAGAATGATCTTAGAGCGTGAAGTTAAAATTGAGTCTTGAAGGATGAGTAGGAGTGTGGGAAAGAAAGGGTTTTCTTGGGAGCGTAAATTACATGTACTCAGAGGAATGAAGAAAGCGATTAACCGAAAGCAGAAAACCATTCAGGTGAGATCTTGGAAAGAGGGTTGGAAAGTTAACAAAATCTGTAATGGCTTCCTTGAATGTCAAGCTGAGAAGTTTAGACTTGATAATATAAGTAATAGGGATTTATTTTCATTTTTAGCAACAACACTGCCAGCAGTATGAAAGATGGAATAAGGGCAGGAAGGGAGAGGAAAGAGGAAGGTCCATTAGGAGCCTACTGCAACAGTCCATGTAAGTGAATCTGGACAGAAGGCTTAAAATGACAAGAAAAATCAAAGGAGTAAACAGAAGTCAGATGTAGGAGGTAAAGGAAACGAAAAGGAAAAATTGAAAATGGATAACCAAAGCAGTATGTGAAACTACTCTTCACTTGTGGATTTGCTATAAAGAAAAAAGGTTTGAAGACCTGGGGAGGAGAATATGCTTTCAATATTTGAAAGTCTAGGCATTAAAGACCCTGTAGAAGAATGAAGTAGAGACATCCAGGATGTCCCCAGGCATATGAATCTGGATTTAAGAAGAAAGGTCAGAACCATAAAGACTTGAGAAAAACCAAGGACAGAGCTGGTAATTGAAATCATGAGCATAAAGAAGACTGACCAGAGAGTTCTTCTAAAGCAAATGAGAAGGTAACAGAGAATAAAATCCTGGGCAACACCAATATTTATGTAGCAAATTGGGAAAAGGAAATGAACAAGGAAGTGAGAAAAACGAGAGAAAATAGAGGAAGCAAAAAGAATACATCTGCAGATACCAAGGAAGGGTCTTCATTAGCTCTTCACTGACAGCAATGTCAATAGACTGGTGAATTCGGAGGCAGATTGATTTGGGAAGAGAATACAAGCAGGAAAAGTGAGTGACTGTCTTTCAATAATTTGGCACAATAATAAGACAGGAAAAAAGGCAACAATTGACAGTATGGAACAAGGGCAAGGATTTTTTTGTTTCTTCTTAAGATTTTCTATTTTCTTTTTTTAAATATGGGATAAAACAGATCATGGTTACTAAGGGTAAGCTGTCACTGGAGAGGGCAAGATCTGGGATACAAGACTGAAAAATTAAGCTGACTGAGCAGGTCTCCAAGATGGTGGAAATCAAAGCATGGTAGACAGGTTGTCCTTCCCCTGGAAAGGTAAATAGGCATTCTTCTGAAACTAGGTGAGGGAGGAGAATGAGAGGAAGGCTGTCTCAGATATTATGGATCAGTTTAGTAAATGGTGGGAGGGTAGATGAGGGAGTCCAAACCACTCACCACTATTTTTTGCAGTCGAGTAGGAAGTTAATTATCTGCTCGGAATGGATGTTCAGGAATGGGGTGAGAAGTCCCAGCTGCTGCTAAGTTAAATGAAGCACAGCTCTTGAGTAAAGATACCTGCCAGAAATGAATCCTATAAGTTTTGCCCTCAGAACCAGCCCCTGGCATGAAGAACGGGCATCTCAGACTGAATCAGGATTCGTATAGGAGGAGGGATCTAGTCAGATCTCTCCTCAATGGAGATTTAAAATAAATCTGGGGTATAGTGGGGTGTCTACAGTTCTCACTTGAAGCAATACCCCTTCCCCCACTGGATTTAAAAGTGTCCTTAAAAGAATAGAAGTGGTCAACCTAGAATTACAGGGACTAGAACAATTTAAAGTCAGTAGCATCCAGAATTATGTCCTTGCGAAGAACTTCAACTACATTGTTACCACTGAGGGATTAAAAAAAAAAAAAATCTCTGAGCCTGGTGCAGTGGTGCACACCTGTAATCCCAGCAGATCAGAGGTTAAGACAGGAGGATGGTGAGTTCAAAGCCGGCCTCAGCCAAACTCAGGTGCTAAGCAACTCTGTGAGACCCTGTCTCTAAATAAAATACAAAATAGGGTTGGGGATGTGGCTCAGGGTTTGAGTGCTCCTGAGTTCAATCCCAGGTAAACCCCCATGCCAAATCTCTGCTCTCTATAAATTACATCGTAGGTTATTAAGAGGAGTACAGTCTGAAATTCACGTGTATGTCCAAGAAGGCCTTGCAAAGTGCTTGGAGTATAATATGGACTTATATTTGCTTAAAACGAAGCACTTTTGACAGAACTTGTACTTGCCAAACCCTTTACTTTACCTTTTAACCTGTGTGATGTGTATTTTAAAATGCATATTAATTCTCCTGCTTTAGATCTCAAACCTTGGGGTTGAGCAGATTCTGAATCTTATGCAACAGTACCATGGATTAGGAGTGCAATATTCAGAGGAGGGAGAAGATTCTAATTCCTGTTTTGACTCCATATAACCACAAAGAAGGAAAATCTAGGTTCTGTTATCTTAGTTTAGGTATATTAGAATCAGATTTCCTGGGTGTCTGTATTTTTTACTTTCTTACTACAATGAGTTTAGCAAAATTGAACCTATTCTTTTGCTTTTACCATGGAATAAGTGTCTGTGCTAGTACATAAAGTGAAAGTAATTTTACGATAACCCAAGTGTGCATATTAGGCTGAAACATAAAATATAAAAATATAGAAATTTTTATCATGTATAAAAAGCTGTGACAGCAAAAACCTAAGAGGAAAAAAAACAGATAAATTGGTTGCCTGAAAATTATGTCACAAAAAGACTATTACTGTATTAAAAACAATGTCTGTACTAGCTATAGCTGAATGCACATTAGGGTATGCAAACTTAGTTTTGATCAAATAAGGTATTATTTTGGATTTAGAATATTTGTCAGTCGGGGAGCAGGTGAGACATCTACTTTTCATTTTTCAAACCTGGCCTTTCAAATCTCCATTAACACCTCAGTGGCAAAGATGAGACATCTGCCAAAGCACATGTGACAGCATGAACGAGTGTCCTGATGCTAGGCATCTTGTGAAACTGCCTTTCTGACTGCTGGGGTGGCCCCATAAATAAGGATGTTTGCTTCCTTAAAACAGCAACTGTGTTTAAAAATGATGTTTTTCAGGAAAAGAAGGAGAACATTTTTAACTTAAACAAGCCAAATGACTATTAGACTTTAACAAAAAATATGGCTTTTGAAAATGTAATCATGTATACCCCTGATATTAAAAAATATAAATACTTTGAACAAAGAAAAATCATTCAACCACTAAAAAGAGTTCATACATATCACTGCCATTATTTAGTTAAGGTTGTACTCGCTAGTTAGTGAATATCACTGAAGCTGTTGAGGCACTTTTAAACAAAGTGTAATTGGACATATGGGGAAAACATATTAATTCATTCTGTATCTTGTAAACCATTACAGTGAGTTGCATTCTGCCTTTAATTGGCTGAAAGAGGTATTTGAGAAAACTTCCTTTACCACAAAGATCACTGAAATTGTAGAGGTTACCAAGAAGTGGCCTCTGATTACAAGTGTTTTATAAATGAAACTGAAAGCAAAAATCAAGCTTCATTACAAATGAATGTACAAAGCCATGTTTTTATTTTACTCTAGATTTTAAATTCAGTCTTCCAAATCCCTTGAATTTTAAGTACTTGTGTTTTGAGACTGTTAACACAATACACATTCTCCTGCAGCTACTTATGAAACACACAAAAATCCATTTTATCTCATGACAAACACTATTACTTCCTGTTTTATATTCAACACTAAAATTCAAATGTACAATGCCTGTACTGGGTTTTTTTTTTTTTCAGGTTAGTATTATAAAGTACAATAAAATACTACAAATTCTGAATTCTTCAGGGATTTGATTGCATTAAAATTGTATGAAAACGAGTGTTAATTAAATGTGAACTTAACTGTAACTATCGAAGGCCTAACAGAATTCCTATCCCCCTAAGTTCAACTGCAACAGTTCTCTTTAACCTACTTGAAAATAAGACCCCCTGTTTTAAAAATAATACACGGTTTACACTATTTACTCTTCAAATAAGTTTTGATATCAATGGTTTGAGTTAGTGATATTTTATTATGAATTTATATCTGGTTCAATATGAAGGCTCTCTGATGAGACTACAGGTATTTGAAAGCAGTATCATTTTAGCTCTAAATGATAGTAATGACAACAGGCATACTAAAGATGATGACAGGAAACACCTAAGGTCAACCGTTTAGATAATAGAGAGCTTGATTATTAATAGCTGCAACATCCAGGGTGCTTGGGAGGGGATTTCAGGGCATCTTGCAAGTAATACAAGACACAAGCCTTTCTGAATGGCACACTGAGGCTAATAAATAGCTTTAAATCGAACTAATTTAGCATTTTAGGATAAATGTAACAATTGCTGTTAGTCCTATTCACACTCAATTCTGAATCTTACAAAAGTTCACAAAGGGTACAAATATGAAGTGTGACAGGCACTGTAGAGTCACTGAAATTCCTATTTCTTCCTCGGTTTTTACAGAGGAAGCACACGTTTCTAAAAAGAGAATTAACTGCAAAAATTGTGTGTGGGGGGCACTCCTTTGACGTCAAAAGACACCAAATCCCACTCTGCTGCACATGTGTTTTGACTCGAGGTTACTATATTCATATTTCGGGTGAAATCTGGTTAACTTTTAAAACGGTACCCCCAGTAAAGTGGGAAAACTTCAACCCACAATTCGGAATGTATTAAAGTGTGGGGGTCGCGAGAAAGAGTTTCAAGAGAGCTTATTTTTTGGATTAAAAACAACAACAAAAAAGCGGCCAGAAGATTCTTCTGATAAATGCTGGGTCGGGAATGAAACTTAACTGTGTTCTTTTTCATCCCCATTCGCTCGGATGCTCATGCAGTAGGGCAAAACCCCTTCTGGTCGACTCCACCAAAATGCGCACTTCCCTCACAAGAGGCCTGGGCCCTCCCACTCTCCCTTCTTATACCCCAAACGCATGTAAGAAGGGAGAGGGTGAGAAAGAAAAGGGTCCTAAGCAGGGGCCACCCCTCGCCTATGATTGCGCCCTTTCTTTATAGTTCGCGATTGCACGAGTTGTGCGTTTTCCAGTTTTCCTCGGTGTGTGCATTTGGAAGTGCAAACGGGGTGAAGGAGATGAGCCCGCTGTCACCCGGGGGAAGAGAAAGAAAGGAGGGAAGGAAGGGGGCGCCCGATTACCCGCAGGGCCCTCCCACGTCCGCACTCCGGGCGCACAGGGCCCGCGCATCCAGCGCCCTGGCCACCCTCTCCGGGCGCCGCTTGGGCGGCGGGGGCGCAGCCTACACGCCTGCGGGGGACGCCCGCGGGGGCGCAGAGACACTAGCTTAGGGCTGGGAGCCAGGAACCACTCACCGCAGCAAAACGAACCCAGCAACAGCGCCGCCACCAAGGGCCACATCTCCGCGCCGCCGGGGGTCGCCGCCGCCGCAGGTGTCTGGAACAGCCACCGCCTCCGCGGCCGTTTCAGGCAGGACCAGCAGCCTCCACAGCAGTCACAGGCAGGACCCGCCGCCCAGGCTTCCTGGCCGCGCGCACGCTCGCTCCCGCTGCCCCACGCCCGCTCCCCCTCCCGCACGAGCCGCGCACGCGCACTCGACCCCACCCCGCCGCCACGGCTGTAGACGCTGCGTCCTCCCTTCTCTCGGGCTGCTGTCGGGTTCCCGCGCGCTCCGCGGAGGGTCGGAGCTCGCTCCTGGGTGGTGGCGCGCGCCCAGCTTCCTGGTCACGTCCGGTCGCCCCCGCTCTCCCCGGGGTCCGTGTACTCGTCTGCTACAGGAGGTTGTGTGTGTGTTCCTACGCTCACTGGGGACCTCACGGCACTTGCCTATTCGCTGCTCTCTTCTCGCCTCTCGCAGCACAGTCCAGGGCCCCACAGTTTTCGCTCCACGTTTCCTTGCCGGGCTTTCACTCCAACCCGTGCGCTTCAGGGGCCTCGCCAGGTACTGCTCGTCCTGGCCTCGGAGCCCAACCCTGCACCGGCTCCTGGCTCCTCCGGAGCGCTGGACCTGGACGTTTCCTGGGCTCTTACCCGCGCCCCTTTCTTTGCCCCTCAACGCCGCCGCGGCGATCCTAGCGTAGGGGTCTCCACATTTCCCGCGCGGTTTCTGAGCCCTCGGGCGCCACGCGGAGGCCAGGGCGGTGGCCCGATCCGCCCAGGATGGGACGTTCCACTCACACAGTCCTCGTGGGCTTCACGCCCTGCACCCCTCACTGACCAAGCTGGTTTCAGATGCGATTCTTATTCCGCTGTCTGACTTTGTTCCTTAGTGTTTTCATTCTCTGCACACGGTTAGTCGAACAAGCTCCATTTATGGTGGTGGACATTTTTAAATGTGAACACGGAGACCCCAGGGACCATCAGGGCATAGTCCTAGTGAGTAGACAGATACAGGACAGTCCTACCAGAGATGTTATCGAGCCTGGTTTGTGACCTCTCTACCTGGCAGTACTCTGAGCTGTGTTTGAGTTTAACCTGCTTGAAAAATGGGTTCAAAATGTGGCTCCAAGCCACAGTATGGACAACGCCTTTGAATGTGTCGCGGACTCACCCAGACCACATCATTCTTCCTGAAGCAAAAGCCCTTTTAAAGCTACCTCTAACATTTATCCTGAATGATGAACTCTCTTGTCAAAGAGTCAGGCTCTGGTGGCTGCTCTAATGGGTGCATATCCTGTCCACTCCCTGGGTTGTTTTTCTCTTACCTGCTTAAAAGAAAGCAATTTTCCACCACAGCATCCCATTTCTCCAACTCTACTCTGGGTGTCTCCTCCCAAACACTCCATTGCCACTGTAATAAAATTCAGGGAACAAAATTGCCACTGTCTTGACTGTATAGCTATGTGTTGTATACTGTGTAACTTTTTCCTCTGTGTTTGTGTGTGTGTATGTGTGAGAGAGAGAGAGAGAAAGAGAGAAAACACCTCTTCCCCACACCACTATTAATACCTTAAAATCATAGAGGGCGTTTTAAGAATTCCCTCTTCCAAGACTTTCCATTGAACTGGGCAAACAGAAGGGTGTTAATAAATGTGCTATGTGACTTGAGGCAAGCATTGCTCTAGTGAAATTTGATTGTTTTTTTAATGATTGAAAAAGAAAGAAAAACAATTTTCTAACAGACATCTCACTAAAACAATGGTTAATAATTATGTTGGTAATGATTTGAATGGCAGCGTTGACACCCTGAGGCTATCAAAGGAACTGATCGATTCTCCTCCAACTGCTGCTTATATGGATACAAAAGAATCAACACCAGACTTTGAGCATTAGGGACATTGTGTATCAGAGAGCAGCTGGTTGGCTAAATAAGGCTGTCAGCTGTCCCTGGAACCGACCAACCCCCCTAAAGCTGAAGAGTGACTGGAAAGGATTGTCCCCAACCTTCAGAGGTAGCGATTCAGTGATGCCCTATTTTATTCTAGGAGCTAGTGACGCTATATGCCTAAAGTCTTTTTGTGCAGAAAATGGAATAGGCTTAAATTAGGTGAATGAGAGGCTATCCGGGTGATTGCCTCTGCTTTGGGACATATTGGAGGTGGGGGGGGGCAGAGGAGGCCTATCCTAGGAGTGACATTTCACAGCAACCTGCCTAGGTTTGATTTCTTCTCCCTGAGATAATGTTAAGCTCATTTCTCCAGTACATAACCTCTTTTGAAATTTCCCTTTTATTTTTTCCAGGCATTTTAATTTGAACTTTGAGCTCAACTTGTATAATGTAAAGTGTTTCTTGGGTAGAAGAAGAGGGGATAATGCATATTAGGACACAGGTGGTACACATTACCTGGATTACCTATATTAATCTCCATAATATCCTTATTATGAAGTACAACAGTATTATGATCACCAAATTAGAGATGAAGAAACAGAAGCATCATGTGCTCTTTGTCCAGGGTTATATGTGAAACTGCTCTTGCACATGTGCATTCTCTTTCTCTCTGCCTTTTCCCACTTTTTATTTTACCCAATAACATCCAAGTTGTTATAGTTTTTCCTTTAAGGTTGAAAAGACCTACAGCTCCAACACAATCACTATTATCATCTTATAGAATTAAGTGTGTCTTAAGCTCATGGAGGGTGCTACAGTTGGACTGAATCTACCTGACTCCAAGGTTACTGCAAAAGCCACAATTCCTTTGTCAATTTGTCCAATTCTCTTCCCCCTACATTCTGTTTCATATAACTGCCTTTATCTGCCCTCTAAAACTATATCTACTTCCTGCAACATGGTAGGTATTGGTGTGATATTGGTGTGATTATGGACATGATTGCATCCTTATTGTGCATTTTCATTCAACAGATACTTCTCGCCCCTTGTTGGAGAACTGTGCAGGGGCATGGGCTAGAAGTGACTTGTGCTTTGTGTGTGGCCTGATGCATCTTTCTGCATAAATGGACCTACAGCAAAAGATCCTGCAGTAGACCAAAGCTCAGGATAATACCAGTGTAAGTTAGGTGCCCCTTCTCTGTGTTTTAATCTTGCTTGGTACATATCAGTTACCATATTGAAGTGATAGACTTATGTGGCTGTTTCCCTTTTTAATCCTTCCTGAATGAAAGGAAGTCTTTTTCACTGCTCGCCCTATTACCTGGCAAACATGTGCTCAATAAAATGGTTACTAAAATGATGAATGAGTGAGTAAAACCTCTCAAAGCTAGGCACAGTATTTCCCATCAGTCTCTGGCAAAGTACCCTTCTGACCATTGTGATTCAAGCTGACCTCTGTTCTGTGGTCAGGTGCTGCACTAGCAAAGTGGATTATTCCACACCTGGTCTATCTAGTCCACCCTCAGGCCCTGAGCT
Source organism: Glaucomys volans (assembly GCA_020662805.1). Classification (NCBI taxonomy): domain Eukaryota; kingdom Metazoa; phylum Chordata; class Mammalia; order Rodentia; family Sciuridae; genus Glaucomys; species Glaucomys volans. The sequence continues at coordinate 172,660 of JAJEJO010052231.1, read as the reverse complement.
GCGGTCAAGCTGTTCCCTTGACTTCGAATGTTCTGCCCCCATGATTTCTTCTTTTCTCCTCAACCCAAAGAATTTAAACATCACCTTCCCAAAAAGCCTTTTTAAATCCTACTTTCCCTCTTTCCCATAACTGCCACTGTGAGCATCTAACAACCTGTGCATGACACTTTGTTCAGGCTGCTAATAAAATGTGTCAATAGATATTTGTTTCTACATATCTGCCTCTTATATCACATTAGCTGAGAAAAAAAATGAAATTTGTCCTGGATATTTTTGTATTTCTGTAAGTTAGGATTCTCTACCAAACTGATAGGAGATATCTATAGATCTATATAGATATAGGTAAATATATGTAGATATATTTGTAGAAGGTTGGTTCCAGGACTCCAGTAGATACCAAAATCTGTGAATTCCTTATCTGTGCAAGTTCCTTATGCAAAATGGTGTAGTGTTTGCATATAACTTATACACATCATCTCATATACTTTAGATCATCTTTAGATTGATTATAATGCTTAATACAATGCAAATAGCATTGTAAAAAGTTGTTATACTTTATTGTTTAGTGACAAAAAGAGTCTGTGCATGTTCAGTACAGATACAGTTTCTTATGAATATTTTCCATCCAAGGTTGGATGAATCTGAATACAGAACCCTTGGACATATAAAACCAATGACAGGTAGAGAGAAAAAAAGAAAGGTATAGATAGATGAGAAGGGATTTATTAGGGGAATTGAATCATGTGATTATGGAGGCTGAGAAGTACCATGGTAAGCAATGTGCGAGCAGGAGGAACAGGCAAGCTGTTAGCATGGTGGTCTGAAGCCTGAGATCCAGGAAATCAGTTGTGTAAGTCTCATTTGGAGGCCAAAGACCTGAAATCCTGGGGGGTCCAGGAACCAGTTTTGGAGTCCAAAGACCAAACAATATGGAATTCTGATGTCCAGGTGCCAGAGAAGAAGGGTATCCCAGCTCCAGGGAGAGAGGGATGGAGGGAGGGAAGAGAGAAAGAAAGAGATTTTTACCTTTCCTCTACATTTTCTTCTGTCTGGGCTCCTAGTTGATAGGATGATGCCCACTCAGCCCCCCAAATCACATGTCCAACTCCCCTGGAAACACCCTCACAGACACACCCAGAAATAGTGCTTTCCTAGCTCTCTAGGTATCCTTTAATCCAATCACATTGGCTGCTAAATTAACCATCAGAACCACAAAGGAGTAACACAGTGCTGGTGTAGAACTAAGCGTGTCTAAAGTCCAGAGAAATCACAGCCTGGAATATAGTGCAGAGCCATTCCAGCCTCAGTTTGAATTGCAACTCAAACCACTTACTACCTGTTAATTTTGCACAAGTTGATGAATGTTCTGAGTTTTCATTTCCTCTTTTGTAAAGCAGGAATGGTAACAATAGTAGAAATTAACCCTTCACATTGCCTTGAAAATTTAATTGAGTTCACACATTTACAGTTTAGAGTAGTGCCTGACATCCAGTAAACACACAATAAATCTTAGCCCTTATTATTATAATCATCTTATGTAGTGAGAAGGGTTTCCTTGAAGCGCAGTGAAAACTGTTTCCAAAAGAATCACCAATTACTGATCAGGAGCATTGAAGGTGCACCTTGAGTTGGAAAGCATGAATGATTTTGGTTCAAGGTAGGCATACATATATCTGTGCCTGGGAGTGGGAGAGCCCTTAATTCAATTGCTCTTCTGCATGCTTTCTGGGTGTCTGAACACTGAGGGACCCCATCTATGACTCCTGGCTCAGAGCCCACTGTCCTGGGGTGTTATTTCAAGTTGACCCAGTTGTAGAAGCATAGGAGCCACAGTCACCAAATAAAATGCTGGAGCAATGAGGGCCTATGCTTTGAGCAGAAACTGGGTTTGGAAGATACTGAAGCGGAGTTGCAGAGTGGATTTGGCCTAGGAAAATGGAAGGAAGGTGAATTTCTCTCCACATGTCAGATGAGTAATAGGATGCATTTGCCTTGGCCTGGGAGATGCACATGTCTCCTGCCCTTCCCCCTGCTGGTGCTGCTGGGGCTGTTCATGTAGGGAGCCTATATTCATGGCAACTTGAAAGCACTGGAGAAAACCGGTCTGGAAACTAGTTGTAAAATCACAGCAGCACATTTCTTTGAGAGCACGTAGTATTTTGGGTCCTGGAAGGCCCCTGTGTATCTCGCCTAACTCTCCTCTTGAGGGCAGATACCATACGTGTAGTGGGTGTATGCTGTGCCCCAAGACCTCATGTGCAGGTGGGTTTATTTTCCAATGCTGCTGTAACAAATTACCACATATACAGAGGCTAAAAACAACATGCATTCATTATCTCACAGTTCACAGGTCAGAAATGCAGTGGACTCAGCTGCTTTCTCTGTTGAGTCTCAGAGGCTGAAGTCAAGGTGTTGTCTGGGCTTCTCTTCGTTCTGGAGGCTCCAGGGGAGAATTGATTTCCAGTTCATCCAGGTGGTTGACAGCACTCTGTGTGGGGGACTGAGATTCCCATTTCCTGGCTGACTGCTGGCCAGGGGTAGAGGTGGGGTGTCTCTCTTAGCATCTAGAGGCCTTTGGTCATTGTGTGTAGTCTCTGAACATCTCAAAAATTATAGTGGCACAATAAATCCTGAGGATGTCATGTCTTCTCTGCCTCCCCTCTTCTGCCGTATCTCTAACCTCTAGGACCTACTCTTCTTCCCTCCTCTTCTCCTTTTAAGTGCTCAAGTGATTGGATGGGGCCCACTTGGTCATCCAGGGTAATCTCCCTCTGTAAGGTCTGTAATCATAATTACATACACATCTCTTTTGCCGTGTACAAACATCCCCTCCTGTTCCTGGGGATTAGGTCTTGAAAATCTTCGGGGGACACTATTGTGCCTCCACAGTTAGTTGCTTTCCATATTTATCCCCTGTAATCCTCACAACAGCCTGATGAGGAAAGCACTTTTATATCCCTATTATAAGAGAACAAACTAGGTTCTGGGAGGTTTATATCACAGGAAAAAAATGGGGGAGCTGGGGTTTGAACTTTGCTCCCAATCTCATGCTCTTTGCTCTGCCAGAGAGAGGGAAGAGGGAAGCAGCAATCCTGTGATCTGCTACTCTGGCTGCATTCCACACTGTTTGCTAGTGCAGCTTCTCGCTTGAGACAGGACACCACTGTCCCCCACAGACCTGCTCTTCTCCTATGTGCATGATTTGTGTGTCGGCTGGGTCCAGCAGACATCAGATAGCACGCTCCAGTGAAGTTACTGAGGAGAGATTGATAAAGGGACTGTTGACAGGGTTGTGGGCGGGTCATGGGAAACCAAAGGGAAGAGTGAAGCATCGTAGCTGCAACAGCTGTCTCACCTTCCACGTGGAGTGACACAGGAAAGACATATTTGCCAAAAGCCCGAGGACAGGAGAAACTGCAGGAGGAGCTGCCTGGCAGGAGCCATGGCCTCCAGAGCAGAACGCAGTCACTACCAGCCTGGCAGGAGGAAGATGGCCAGGTAGGAACATAGACTCCACCCTCTACCCCTCCCCCAACTCCCATTACTGGCAAATCTCACCCAGAAGCCAGAGGAAAAGGGCATCTGTTTATGCAGTTCTTGAAGATTAGCTTTGAAGATCCAGGGCAGAGGTGGGAGGATGGAGAGCAGACCTGAAGGAGGCCATCCAGTCCTACAGGACTGTCCCTACCCCATAGAGATGGCGTGTGACCATGTGACTTGGTTTGGCCAATGTGTGTAGCTGCCTAAACAAATTACCATAAGTGAGAGGCTTAAACCAAAAGAAGTTTATTCTCTCACAGTCCAGAGACTGGAGGTCCAAAATCAAGACATCAACAGGGCCAATCTCCCTCTGAAGGCTGGGAAGAATCCTTCCTGGCTTCTGCCTCATTTCTGCTGGATGCTGGCAAGCATGATGCTCCCCAACTTGATTGGCTTCTCTACAGTCTCCTTATGTCCACACAAGGTCATCCTGTCTGTCTCTATGTCCTCTCCTCTTCCTAAAGGACACCAGTCACAGGATTTAGGTATGATATCATCTTGAGATCCTTAACTCCCTGTTAAGACCCTATTTCCAAGTAAAAATCACATTAACGTTCTGGGTGGACATGAGTTTTGGGATACTATTCAACTCATGATAGCCACTGACATGTTACTTCTAGGCAAAAGCTTTAAGTCTTTTCATGCAGTTTGTCACTCTGAGTTTCCCTCTGCCATGACAGTGAGCAAAGCCCAAACAACAGATGTCCCCTCAGCCTGGGTGCTGGAGTGAGGATGAAGGAGAAAGCCCCAGCTGACCTGTAAAGGAGACATACCAAGAGAGCAATGACTGTGTCATCTCTCCTGACAGACAGCAGGCACAGTATGTGAGCACAGTCCAGCTCTTCAGAGACATTCCCAGCAGCCACGGCAGCTCCCCTCCAGTTGACCAAAACCACTCTGCAGGCTCCATTCTTCTTAGTCCCAGCATTTTACTGGACTATCGCTCCTCTTTGGGCCTAGGTATAGAAAGAAATAGGACTTTAAAGGCTGCTTTTTGTGTCCTGAGAGGGGCAAGTTTTCTAGGGTAAAAAGCATGGTGTTCTTTGAAGTCAGCTGCAGCACAACTGTCTGCATGTGGGTCTGGCAGCCTCACCTCCAGTTTCAGATGAGTCTCTACCAGCAGCAGCCAAGAATGTGCACTGAGAAGACTTTGTTCTCTGTCTCCACCAGGCTCTCTAGCATGCCCTTCCCTGCCCTGCTATGGTCACTTGTGCAAAGCCATGGAGAGACCGTGCCTCGCAAGCTTGTTCACTGATGCTCTGCAGGTTCTCTGTGTACGTCTGCCAGTCTACTTCACCTCTGGTCTGATGGCTGTGCTGTGGGCTAGGCAGGCAAACTCTCAACAACTGGACTTTAAAAGTGGAGTGGACAAGCTGGCATCGCACATGAGGCAGAACTACATATGTGGAATCGGGATAAAGGTTGCCTGGTTCCACATCCCTTTAACCTCACCTGTCTCGAATGGCAGCCTGGCCTTGATGCCCCACAGGCTGACTGTTGCTGCAGAAGCTGCAACTCCCACCCTTTTTCCTCTCCCACTGGCCCCTGAAACACAAGGTAGGAGGAAAGAAAAAGTTTGACACCCCCTGAGCCCAGAGGGTGGTTCTCAGAGACTGGTACCTGGCTCCACAGTAACCACAGCACCTGGGAACTTGTTAGAAATGCTCATTCGCAGGCCCAGACCCTAATTCCTAAACACACCCTCTGGGCCGAGGCCTGGCAGTCTCTGCGTTAGTGAGTCTTCCAGGTGATTCTGGTGCACACAGACGTTTGAGAGCTGCTGACTGGCTGGCTGACCTCAGGAGATAGGTGGTCCGCCTTCAAAGGGATCCATCCTGGTAAAATGGCATTAGCTCCCCTCTCTTTTTGCTTTAGCAAGAGAAACCCAGCTGTAGTATAGTACAGAATATCTCGAAATCCCAGTTGTCTCCTGGCCCACTGGGTACTTTGTATTAGCTGCAAGTCAAAAGTGCCAGTTGAGTGGTAGCAGCACCCAGGAGACACAGGCATGACATCTGTAAGTGAAGTGCTTGGTGTGGACAACAAGCAGCATCTACAGCATCTCATGATAAAAGAGCACACATTAGGTCTCTGTTCTGACAGAAGCCAACATGCACTGTCCTTTATGAAAGGCCTTTTTGTATGTCCATCAAGATACTTCAATACCTAGCACCCCCCAAAAGTAAAAACAAACAAAAAATAAGGTAGTATCAGAAAGCTGAGCTAATCTCTTGCAAGTTTCCATTTAGAAGATGTCATTTTGATAAAATGTGGAAAGTTTCCACTTGGTTACACAATGGTGTCTCTGTCCAGAGAATGAAGTAAACAAAACCAGGGATCCCCTAGAGGAATAGTGGATCAATACCCGTTTCACCAGGTGTCGAATTCAAAGGAGTCTACATGGCAATATGTAGGGTAGGGGAAACAGAAGTCATACTCCATCATAATTCGAAAGAACATTTGTTCGTTTTTGACAGCCACAGGGGCTAGACCTCCTGCAGTGGGTTTTGATAACCCACTTGATAAACTAGGCAAAGGGCTCAGCCTAACCTGTTCTGTCTTGGAAAGGTCAGCAACATTCTGTACACAGGCATGCGTGAGCACTGCTGCCTCCTCTGGAGATGGAATAGGGGTGCTGTTGACAAATCCGTCAGACTTGCTAATGGCTAAATTCCTGTTTTTCACTTGTTTAGGTGATTCTCCTAATTTTGTTTGATGGTACTGGATTGCTTGATGAAGTCCGCTGGTTTCCTTGCACAGCACAGCCTGTGACTCAGGAATTATGTTTATTGTCCTGAGAAGGCTGCACTTCTCAATATTTTCCTCCTCTCCACCTTCAGAATCCTCATGGTATTCTGAACTGTGTTATGGTCCCAGAAAGGAATATGCTTGTGATTTGTACTCCAATAATCTTCTTCCCCACCTACCCGGTCTTTTCTCTTTGAGAGTTGAGACCTATGCCTGTTTGGCTTCCTTTTTCTTCCCCAAGAAGTGCTTTGTGCCAGCGGGACTGTAAGCTAGATGAAAAGCTATCAAAGCACTAAGGGAAGGAATCGATAGTAATATATGTAAGTGCATACATATATCACAAATGACAGGCTTATTTCTATGCAAGTTAAGATGTTCTCAGTGTCTCTAATTGGCACCCTGCCTAGCTATGTGCATGCATGCTCTAGGGGATATTCATGGCTGGACTCACCCTGTAAAGGCAGAATGGACAGCTACCCATGGGCTGTGATTTGATTTTCCTTCAGGGACTTCTCCATGGCTACTCCAGCTGCCCAGGCCTTGAGTCTGCTGGGGATTCCCACATCACTTACTTCTTTGCATTCAGGCACTAAAAGTTGTTTAAATGCAAATTATTTTCCAGGAGGTAGAGACATTATTATTCATTAATATCTGGTCTTTAATGAGTTTATCAGCTTAGAAGAGAATGTGCCAGGGTCTTTGGGTAATAGAAGCCAGGAGATATGTTTTAATAATGACAGGTGGAAGAGGGCAGGGTAAGTTCTGAAATACTATAGAAACTATAGCTACAGACTCAAGGTGTGGTGTGAGCCACTGGTTAAGAGGTAAGAAGTAAGATGAAAAAAGATGGACAATAAAATGCCTTCATGTGTCCATGGGTAGTTAATGCCTGGAGTTCCCTTCAACTCTCTGAGGGGCCTGTTTTCAGGAACCCCTGTCAGATCTGATGCATTCCACCTGTGCTGTGGTACCAGTGCTTTCTGGGACTTGTTTATCTATGAAACACCTAGGAAGTTCCCAGGCACTGTGGGTGTATCAGGAGAATAATCCCAGCAAAACCCCTGTTTTTGTGGAGCTTGCATTAGTGGTGAGATGGAAGGAGACAAAAGACACAAAAAGGTGAAATGTGATAGATGCTGTGGAGAAAAATAAAGTAACCAAAGGCTGTCATTTAAAATAAAGTGGTCAGAAGCTGGGTATAGTGGCACACATCTGTGATCCTAGCAACTTGGGAGGCAGAGGCAAGAGGATCCCAAGTTGAGGCCAATCTGGGTAACTTAGTGAGACTTTGTCTCAAAATAAAAAGTGAAAAAGAGGCTGGGGATGTTGCTTAATGGTAAAGCACCCCTGGGTTCAATCCCAAGCACCCAATTGAATAAATAAGTAAATTGTGGTCAGTGAAGGCTCCCTAGGAGGTGGCAGTAATCAGTGAGTGAAGAGTGAGCAAGCCAGACAGAAGTCAATGAGAGGTCCTTTCAGGCACAGAGGACAGAAAGTGCAAGGCCCTGCATCAAGGGCAGGTGGCTTATTTGAGATCGGGGGTTGTTCCATGCAACTGGATCAAAGTGAGCAAGGGAGAGAAGAGCGGATGGTGAGATCAGAGCAGCCATGGGGCCTCCAGTTCACACAGGGCCCTGTGTGACTTGAACTTTCACCCTGAGTGAGGGTTTTGAGCAAGGCAGTGATGTCATCCAACTTGCAATATAATAGGCTATTGTCCAGGTTGACAAACTTTTTCTGTAGAGAGCCAGAGTTTGTAAATGTTTTCTCGGGCTGCTGCAACATCCTGACTATTCTGCTGTAGTACAAAAGCGGCCATAGGCAAGGTCAACCCATGAGTGTGTCTGTGTTCCAAAGACACTTCATTCACACAAACAGGTGACTGGTCAGATTTGGCCCATGTTGACTCTCAGATCACTGCAATCAATAATCTAGAGGAGAGAGGATGTTGATTTGGATGAGATTTATAACAATGAAGGCAACAAGGAGTCAGACACTGACTGTGTTTTGAAGGTAGTGAGGGTAGGATCTGCTGTCAGACCACGTGTGGGGTATGAAAAACCAAGGGGTCAAGTATAACTCTATTTTTGATCCTGAATAACTGGAGAAATGCAGTAACTGCTATGAACAACCAAGAAGGAAGGTGGGCGGGGGGAAGGGGCCAGAATCAGTCCCCTTTAGGATAAAGGAATTGGATTAGATGTTCCCTAACTTCCCTCCCAGTTCTAATATTCTATGATTCCAAAACTGTGAGACAATAACATGTAACCCAACGGCTTCTGCTGTGACCACATTCTTTAGGGAGACCTTCCTCGCTACATCACTCCATCTTTCCCCAGTGCAGTTGGTGATTATGCTGGCTAGAGATCAGTTGCTGGAAGGAAGAAACACTGCAAGGGAGGAAGCAACTGCCAGCTGAAAGCAGCAGGGGGACTTGGAAGAGTGGTGTAAATGGTTATATGTGCCCGAGGAGGCTTTGAGGGCTAGAGGCAAATTCCTGCATATCTTCATTTCCTGGAGGTTATTCTTAATGGAGGGTTGTCAGTCGACCAGGCTAAGAATGTTCAACTCATTTTCAAAGAAAAGCAAAGCTACTTATGCTTTACCTCTGCTCCTTGCTTGGAAGGGGCACACTTCAGACATGTCACCCTCTTCAGAGATTCCCTGAGCAGTGTGTGGATCCTGGAGCTTCCACATATCTGTAGGAAACAGCCAGGGTCTTTGCCTACAGTAGCTTCTCCAGGCAATTTCATCCCTCTTCTCTCTCATCTGTCCTCACTGGGAGCTAAGTCTTCTCTCTGCCCAAATTCTTCCCATCTAAGCAGTGGCTCTGTGCCAGGGGAGTTGTTTGCTGGGTAGGGCCGGCAAGTCACATTGGGAGTGTGCTGATCGTAATATATTTAAAATATGAGCATTTATCAGAAGCAGCAGATGGAGGCAGCAGAGTGGAGCTCCCAGAACTGAGGGCAGGGAGTGTTTCATTCAAGTGTAAAGCGCACACCATCTATACTCAGCTGGCACCAGCTCATAAAACCAGTGAAGAGAAGGAAAAAAAAAAAAAAAAAAAAAAAGGAAAGAAAGAAAAGGAAGAAAAGGCCATCTTTGTGCTAGGTTTGGGAGGTCACAATGTTCCCTGACCTTGAGTCCTTGATGCCTCAAAGACAGCATTCACTCTAGGATGAGAAGAGCGAAACCTCTCTTTAATATTTTCTGCTTCCTTAAAGCCTACTTATTTTAATAAAAATTTAAAGTTCAAAACAAATGGAAACTAGACCATTTCATTTATGTATGTGTGTATAAATTTCTTCAACAAATGTTTGTTACATGACTCAGTCGCGCCAGAAGCCATGGAATACTCTGGGACAGAGAAGAGAGAGGCAGATGTGTTGTCATTCTTAAGTATTGGACATGTCAAAAGTATTTCAGTTTTGAATTTTTTACCACCACCCTTAAACCCACTCTTAAAGTACAAATATATTTAAAATCTAGTCTATGTACTATTTGAACTGAGAAGTATATGTTTTACTGGTAAATTTTCTCGGGCACAAATGACAAACTCAATGCAATGATATTAATTTCAAATCACCTGTTTGGGAAGAAAACTAAGATAGTGCTATCCCATTTGCAACGTTAATTTTAGCAGCTGATCTCAGATCTGCAGGAAGGGTTCTGAGTCACTCAATAGTCAACAGAAATTATACCTGTAACAGTAAACATTTGAGGAAATGCTTGCCTTTGGTTATTTTGAAAGACTTATCACATATTTCTTCATTATTGCCTTTTCATGACAGCCTGAAAACAGGAACCTTTGCATCATTATATGTGAAAGGCATGGATCCCATCCTCTGAAAATACCCACGTCAGAATTAATTGCTCCTTCCCTTGGTCCCACCAGGAGGCGTAATGTCACATTTAAATACACCAAGTTTTGTACTTTGCTGTTTCTCATGATACATTGTGAATTTGTCAAAGGAAAGTATAGCCTTGTGCTTGGCACACAATTGGTATTGAACACATTGAATAAAACACTACAGTCTGTGCAAAAATACACGAGGTTATAAAGAGGAAAAAAGAGATTACCAAAAGTCCATTTTATCATATTATCTTCAGGGTGAAGTAGATATATTAGAAAAGATCCTATTTTAATGGAGGACAATATCTTCAATCTACATGCTCTCAGAATTGTTCTATTTTATTTCATTATTTGTTATCTGGATTCAATAGCCTTGTTGAACATTTACTCAGTTTCAGATTGCATGATTCCTGAGGGGTACAAAGGTGATTAATTGACATTCCTGCTCTGTAAACAGCCTATGCTCTGCAAGTCCTTGGGCCAGAACTGAGATCGGAGCCCCTACTAGAGCACTAGGAGGGAAAGAGCCTGGGAAGCACCAGCAGAGGGAAAGGGGACTGTGCAAATTGAGACTGGAAGGAGCAGCAGAGTGTGTCAGGCAGACCAATGGTTCTCAGCAGGAAAGGTATTGCCCCCTTGGGAAGTTTGGAAATGTTGGGGGCATTACAGTTGATCTCTGTTGTAAGGACACTCTGACATGTGGGGGATGAGACCAGAGATGCTAAATGCCCTGCTATGCCTGGTTTAATGCATTAACAAAGAATTATTCAGCATCCAGCATAGTGTTTGAACGTCCCACTAGACATTCAGGCAGATACAAATCTGGTTATAGCTATCCGAGCCCAACACCTAGCTCATGTCACAAAGAAACACGAAGCATGCATTGGACGGTTTTAATAAAAACTGCATTCTCCCAGAACATGAGTCCCTGGTGAATCAAAGGAGTACTGTGCTCTGCTCTCTTTGGAACTTTGCCAAGTGTCACTCACCATTTTGAAAAGTCACATCACTGGCTGTTTCATTGCTCATGGTACTTTTTTGCCAATATAATACATCGAATTCATCTTAATATGTACCTGTCAATCCCCAACGATTCTGGGCAAACATTTTAATACTTGGTTATGTGTTTGAGTACAGTGAGATTTGAATTTAAGGTGCCTGTCCTATCAAAATCCAGGAAGATATTCAACTAGACTAGCATAAGGACTTTTATTAAGAGCATTTGTATTTCGCTACACCAGAAACCACACATACAGGGAGGTTCATTTGTCAAACTACTGTGAATTTCCAAGAATTGGAGAAGAAACATGTGCAGTCCCAAATCTAAGTCTCTCTCTCTCTCTCTCCTACTCACTCAAACAATGCACACCCCCTCTCAGACTGCTCTTTGCTGTGCTCCCAGTTTATAGATGTTTGTATGGTATGACAGTCACTGTAACAGGTGTGTCCAGTCCCTGCCTCTCTCCTGGCTGTGGGCTCCTGAAGGGCAGGGCTTGTCTTGGTCTTCTTCCTTCATTGTACCTGGATCAGATGACTGGCCAGTAAAGGCTTTTGAACAAACTGGTGTGCATAGTCACTAATGGTCCTCTATAAATGTCACTGGTTGTAATAGCACCTGGGAAGCATACACGTGTTTCTAAGGACAGTAGATGCTAGCCATGGACTAAAACAGTAACCTGGAAAATCATAGTCTTTTTAAATATTTATTATATGTATGTACAACTTTTTATAAAAGGTGGGTTTCACAGTGGACTCCTTCCTCTCCTGAAATTCCTATCCATTAATATTAGATTTAATTATTTAAATTTAATTTATTGGAAGTCAATACTTAATTTAAAATCTAATTCCTATTAGGATTTTTATAATAATAACATTTAATAGCTACCAATGACACTTCCGTGTATAAAAACACTTAATTCTTTACATAATTAATTTTTAATAAAACTGAATGGAAACAATTCCTCTACCCAGAACTCTACATAGAACTTTTTTATTTATTTAATTTTTGCGGTGCTGGGGATTGAACCCAGGGCCTTGTACTTGTGAGGCAAGCACTCTACCAACAGAGCTATATCCCCAGCCCTACATAGAACTCTTGACTAAATTTTAGGTCTAATCCTCATCCTTGATTCTTCTTGTACTGTCCATGTTCTTTGCTTTCTTTCTTTTCCTATTGATTCTTTAGTGAGGTTTATGTGAAAGAAGGTCCTTTAGGCTTACAATAGTGTGTGTGTTGGGGATTGGTACTAACTTAAGAAAATAAAAGTATAATTGCTTTTAATATGCAGGAAGATATGAGATGTATATAAATAAACATATTTGGGTTTGAACATTAAATCCCATTGTTCTATAGTAAGCATTTAATTTTATCATGAGCTGACAAACATTTGACATATCTAGAATGCTGTCTTCTGACTTTTAATTCAGATGATGTACTGTAACATGATACACATACAAACACACAAGACACACACACACACACACACACACACACACACACTTCCCTAAAACCAATGCCTTAGTTTGAATCTTTAGGGAACAGTCACTCAGATAAATTTGATGAATACAAGCTTATTGTAAGGCCATGTCTCTCAAACTGAGGAGCCATATCTCGAGGGATTACCTGGCAGTTGGCCAAGAATTATGAGAAGCAACTGAAACAAAGGATGTCGTTTATCCCCTTAAATTGTTCATTTTAATCAATGGATTAAACATCATTTTTGCATAAAAACCAGTACAGATCTTTTCAGGAGGAGAATGCAAATTTCTCAAGAAATTTTAAGGATCAAAACTACGTGAGATTGCAAAGAAATGTTGAGCTTATGATAAGCTGCTTGGGCTATGTCCCAGACTGCTAGTAGTACACATTCTTTTTGCTTCTTTGACTAAGTGGAAAAGTAGGATGAATATTGTAGAGGATCCACAAAGAAATAAGAACAATCGCAAGAACTGCACAGCAGGTAATGTGAGAGGCTGAAATACTGTACAAAGATCAGAGTTAGCTCAAATATCCAAGTAAGCAATGAGTTATTTTGACTTTTCCCTAGCAGCAGAGAACTTCATCCTCTGCCCTCAGGTAACTCTGACAAGGGTATGTACATTTATTCCAACAGTTTTTATGCCCACCAGCCGACTATCTTTTCCACTCTCCAAATTTCCTTTGGTTTTGCTTTCTTATAGCTTTTGCCTACTAATTTCAGTATATCTAATGTTCTCTCATAACTTCTATGGCCAACTGTGTGTCTTTTGCTTCTAATCCAGCTTCTAAATGCCCAAACCAATTTGTGTATTAAATGTAAACTGACCCAAAAGAGGGAACTGATTACTTCATTTAATCACCATTATCCTTACTTTCATATAGATTTTGTGCCAAACTGTTCCAGAGAGCACCCGCCAGCCTACATGCTATTTGTCCTCAGCTCACTGTCCATTTCTGGCAAGGTAGGCTGTCCTGTAGATGGAGTAGCAGACTTTACAGATTAAGGTCATGTCAGCTTGTGGATCCACCATGGCCAGGTTTCCTCTGAAGATTGGAAGTATGCCTTGGGAATTCTGATTCTTGTCTCCTTTAAAACAAGGTCTGATTCCTCCAGAAGGATGAATAATTGATAAAACCAGATAAAGATATGAAGGCTTTGCATTGAAACCAAAATTCTGAACAATGTTTTATAGAATTTTAAGTAATGGAAACTCCATTTGAGGGCATATCCTGTGTAATGGAGGTGTCCTTTCTTCTATTTTTACTTTCTCTAAAAACATGTCTTGTATTTTAGTTATAAATGATTGCGTTAAACAGACTCTTTCACTCCTAGCCTACCATCCCTATTGGGTCATACAAAATCTCTCATATTAGTGTTACTATAATAAAATATCTGAGACCAGGTGACTTATAAAGAACAGAAGTTTATTTCTGACAGTATGGGAGGCTGGAAATTCAAGATAAAGGCACTGGCAGGTTTAGTATCTGCTAAGGGTCTTGTCTCTGCTTTTGAGATGGTGCCTTGTTGCTGCATCCTCTGGAGTGGACGAAGGCTCTGTTCCCAGGGATGAACAGGCCTTGCTAGGCTTCCCCTCCAGTGTATTAGTAATCATGCCTATGCAATGAGGTCTCCATGAAAACCCCAAAAGACAGTGTTTGGAGAACTTTTAGTTAGCTGAATGTGTGAAGGTTGTTGGAGAGTGATGCTTGTGGAGTGGGCATGCAAGCCCAGCGCCCCTTCTCCCACACCTTGCCATATGCACATCTTCATCTGTATCCTTGTAATATCCTTTCTAAGAAACCTGTGAAAGTAAGTCAGCCCTTCCCTGGGTTCTATGAGCCCTGTGAGCAGCTTAAACCTGAAGTGGGAGTTGTGGGAGGCCTGAGTTTTAGCCAGTTGGTCAGAAGAGCAGGTAAAACAATCAGGGGCATGTGATTGGCATCCAAAAAGAGGGGATGGTATTGGGGACTGGGCCCCCAATCTGTGGGAATGATGCTATTTCCAGGTAGATAGTGTCAGAATTAAATTGGATGAGAGGATGAGCCGCTGGTGTCCACTGCTGCAGAACTGATTGCTTGCTTGCTGCTGGGGAGAAACTCCTACACCTTCTGAGGTCATCGAAGTCCTCTGTTGATTGTGAAGTGGGAGTAGAGGAAAACAGTCAGTAGTGTTTTTCTACACACACAGGGATTAAGTTTCAATGTGAATTTTGGAAGGGACCAAAAACACCCAACCACAGCATCTCTCTTGATTGGCTGATTAATTGATTGATTGGAATCCTCTCTACAATTTCTCTAACCTGCTGGAACTCAGGGAAACAGTGTATTTCATACAGAAAGCTCTCCATTTTTTAGATAATTATTTCTTACATTAAACCAAAAATAGCTTTCCTATAGTCGCTCCAATGTTCTCAGGTATTTCCTATGGAACCATATAGAAAAAAAGTCCATTTCTTCCCTAATACAATAACCATAAAGTCTGTTATCATTACTCCTGAGTCTTCACTTTGCTAGGTGAAGTAGTCTATTCCTTGTTAAGTGGCTTTAAGACACTAAACTACCTAGTCACTTTTTTTTTAGACACATTCTAGTTTGACAATGTCTTTAAGGAATGAGTTATGTTTGTCAGCTCTCTGTCACCTTCACAAAATACTAGGTAATTAATTTGTAAAAAGAAAGGGTTTATTTTGCCTCATGGTTTCGGAGTTTCTGGCCCAAGACTATTCTTATTGATTTGGGTCTTTGGCAAGGGTGGCACATCACAGTCAGAGTGTGTAGTGGAGCAGAACTCTCATCTCATGAGCAAAAGGAGACAGGCAGAAGCTGGGTACCCACAATCCCCTTTGAAGTTTTAACCCCAATGAATTAGGGATGTTCCACTAGGTCCAACCTGAAGATAACATCACTTCCCAATAACACTACCCTGGAGACCTAGCCTTGACCACAAGGGCCTAGGGAAACATTCAACATCCAAAGCAGAGCATAGGTGTTCAAATATTTAAAAATAGATGTGCTTTGCTGATGTAGAAAGTGATGGGTACAACTTTGCTCCTCCCCTCCCTAATTTCAATTCCTATTAATGCATCCTAAAATTTGTATTATTTTTTTAAAATAATATCCCATTTTTGACTCTCATTGAACTTTAAATCTCTTTCAAGTGAACTGCTGTCAATCTAGGGCTTTATTACCTTGTATTTAAGTAGTTGATTCTTTGAACTTAGATGCAAAATTTAACATTTAACCTTATTAAGTTGTATATTGTTAATTTCATTCCATCATTCTCCTTCCCAAGGTCTTTTGATTCTAGTTTGATTGTTTAATATGGCTTATCAGCTTTATCTCCAACTTCCAGTCATTTATAAATTTGATAAGCCAAGTTTATGTTGGAATTTACCCAATTCACTAATTAAAATATTTATAATTTTAGGAGAACAGAGAATTTTCTTTAAAAGTCATTTTAAAACTTGAGTGTGCCAAAGAATTACCTAGAACATTTGTTCTGATCCCGAGTCCCATTTCCTGAAATTTTGATTCAGTAAGCTTGGAATATGATTCCAGGGTTGTGCATTTTTAACAAGTACCATATGTGATTCTGCTGCTTTTGGTCCTAGACCACACTTAAGAAATGTCTTTGTAAATTTCCTACAGGTCCAAGTTGACATTAATGTATTCCTTAATTTTACTGGGTTTCTGTGGTTTTCTAGCACAGTGCTGGATGCAGGATTCATAATGAATGAATGGATGAACAAAAGAAGGAATAGGGTAGAAGAGGTTCTCAGTTAATAACAGCTATATTTTTCATTTTAATCATAAAGCCAATAGGATCATATTTCCAAACACTCTGTGTAATTAAAATATATTATGTCCTTGATGTTCTCAACTAGGGGGAAAAAAAAGAGGTATATTTTGCATGACCTATTGTTAATGAACATATGTTTTCTCTTAGTGACCATTGCTTCTCTTTCCAAGGGCTCACAAATCATATATTTAATTCTCTGTCTAGAATTTCATTGAGAATTAATAACATATCAAACCCCAGAGTTCTCCCTCTGCTACTTCCTGCTTTACTTTTAAGAAATTGGGGCTCAGGTTTAGTGATTGATGTCTCAGTTCCTCTTCAGGTCCTGTTGGTTGTCTCCATGTCTTAATATGTTTGCAGATAGATAAGAACCAGAGTGCCGGACACTTCACAGGAAACATTTCTTACTTTCCCCTAAATTTATATTTTTGAAAACTTCTAAAACTCACAGAACAACTCAAAAATTAAGACAATAGTCTTGACCTAGATCAAAATTCATTGTTAGTGTTTCTCTGTATTTGCTAGGTTTATTTTTCTTCCTGAACCAATGGGTTGCCAGGTTTCTTCAGTCTCCTTCACTCTAGAACGATTTTTCTACCCTGTTTTTTGCATTTCTGAATGGGCACCTGAAACCTCTGAGTATCCTTCTTATTTGTATTTGTTTGTTTACTCTTTTTCAGGTTGGGTTTTTGAAGTGCATAAAACTTAATCAAATAATAAAATTAAAGAGGATTTTTTAAAAAGCAAACTTTCACATGTGGTCCTAAATAGGGATGGGAGTGGCAGATGGTGGTGTTCACCACCAACGTTCAGGAAACCAAGAGAAGACTTGTCATAAGTAAAGGAGGAAGGAAGAGAAGGCTGGGAGGAAAAAATCTAAATCACTGAGAAGTCTAAGGAAGGTTCAGCAAGGTCATCAGGGATTTCTCCAGACAAAATCTACTATCTGATCAGTCCCCCATCTCCCAAGAAGGGGTGTGCCCTACTGACTCTGCTGTGGGCTGGAAGCAGTGGTGGGAACAGTAGCTTGGCCACAAATGCAAAGATGGCCCCTGGGTGTGCAGGAGGAGACCTCATGGTGATTCTCATGACTGCCTCTGAACTCTCCAGGTGACCCTCTTCCGAGTGATTGCTGGGATATGAAGGCCCACTTCCTGCCTTAACTCTGGACATTCTGGAGCATCCCAATGAGGCTTCGTTAAGACTTCACCACAGCTCAGCCTCTTACTCTGCTCAGTTCTGCTTCCTTCTCTTCACTGCCCCTGTGACTGAATTTGGGAGTACTCCCTAATCAAACTCCTGTGTACCCACCCACTTACAAGTGCTGCTCCCAGCTCTCACTGTGTGCTAACAAATGGAATTCCCACAAGGCTGTGAGGTAGGTGCTATCACACACCCATTCTACCCACGAAACCGAGGCACAGAGACTGGCTCAGTGACTGTCCCAAGGTACTCACACAGCTGGGAAGTGGAAAATGCTTGCCTCCAAGGTAGGCATTCTTACTCCCTGCCACCCTCTCATCTGCCACTTACTGCGTTTCTCTGACACAGAGATTCCTGTTAGCATACCCAGTATCCTAGTTCTAACATAATTTTCTAACTACTTTCCTAAACAAAGATGCAGAGAAAAGTCCTGGAGATTTAGCACAGGAGAGGATTTGTCCTGATTGTGTAAGAGAGGTATTGTAGGTAAAGGCGGTTCTCACCTGAACCTTTAGCCTTTCCTATGGCATTAGCCCTAACCTGCCCAGTTTTTCTCCAGGAACATGATACACCTGCCTCTCCCAGTCTGCAAAAGGAAAGAATATGTAGCACAAAGAACAAAATGAGAGATAAATAGGCTCCTCTTCCCTAAGACAAGAGTGAGTTCTTATTCCCTGACCTATTTGAGTGCATGCAACATTCAGAGCTTGTATAATGTAGCTAAATCAGCCTATTTAGTATTTATGCAATCTGCTCTGTTTTCAACAAGCTCTTAAGATGTGACTTATCCAGAAATCTTCAGAAATCTGCAAGGTTGCAGCAGCCATCTCTACAGGGAGACTGAAGGAATTAACAAGATCATGGTTGCAATTTAGAGTGGGAAAATCTTTCCACTCTGATGAGGCTCTCATGCCAACTGTAGGGTGACCAACTGACCTGGTTTTCCTCAGGGTTGAAAGCATTACCTGGACATGGGAGTTTCTTTGCCAAAACCAGGAGAATCCTGGGCAAACTGGGACAGTTGGACACCCCACAATGGACGCTTTATGACTCACAGGAAACGTCATTCGCTCTATTGCAGATAATTTCTATTATTTCCAAAAGTATTTATGTTATTATTAGTACGAAAATTACCTGTAGAAACTATGGAAAGAAATTAAGCAGAAACTAAAAGCTACATAAGCTTAAGATACAATAGTTACTATTTAAACCTTTCAACAACTTCCTTGAGTTTTTTCTGTGTGTGTATATACATATATTTTATAGATCTACAATTATCTATTACAAACAGTTCTATATCCTGATTTTCACCTAGTATGTACACATTTTCTCATGTGAACAAATACCTTCTGAAACATCACTGCTATGGTTGCTTAATTTCCATTTAGGATGTACTCTATTTAACTATTCTGTTGTTCAGCATTTAGCTTGATTTTTGCTGTTAAAGATAATGCTCCTGTGAACGTCTTTAGTTTTCTAATAATTCCTTTCGGAGAAAGTTCCAGGACCTTACTGGGTAAAGAGTTGGTGCTTAGTTACAGCTATGGGATCCTCCCTCTCAGAGGCTTCAGAAAGGCTGTCCTTAGCAATGTTCATGCCTACTCCACTAAACTCCTGTCAGCATTGAGAATTTTTTCAATCTCCACCAATATTATAAAAAGAAAGTTGTCCTAAATACTCTTTCTTTGCTTTCAAGTCTCTTTCATGTCTTTCTCATTTATTTTTCCTGAAATTATTAGTTCACATTTTTTTTTTCAGATTTTATGTTGAGTTGAAATGTCTTTCTTCTCATTTGTACAGACTCTTAACAAACTATCATGACTCTTTTTTGGGTCATACTTGCTTCAAATGCTTTTCTTGACTTAAAGCTCAAAAGGTGTTTTAAAAATAATGAGTCAAAAAATATATTTGTTTATGGTCTGTAAGCAGCACCTTAAACCCTGTACACATGGGCACACGCACCCCTGGCGAGTGTCTGCACTTTCCTGTGAAGGCATCTTATTTCCTCCATCCTGAGATCATCTGCACTGACTTAAATGACTTTGAAATTCTTGAAAAAATACATGTCACATATGTGTAAAATATGTGAAAAAATATGCAAAAAAATGTAAAAAAATACATGACACATATGTCATCACATGTGTAATTCTAAAGAGGAATGGTACCACACAAATCCATCACCCAACCCGTAGGAGCTAGAATATACCACTACTGTGAGTCCCTCCCGCGTCAGAGAGCACCAACTTTCCCAAGATGGAACTGCCATCCTGCTTTTGCCCTTATCATTTCCTTGCTTGTAAAAAACCAGTTTCATCACGTATATGTTTGTGCCTCTAAGCATATGTTTAGTTTTCATACTTTTGAGCTTTACAGAAATAGCTTTACAAGAATTCATCTTGTCTCTTCTTCTATCTTGCTTTTTTCATTAAGTGCTATATATATATTTTATCTATATTTTATGGGAAGGTACAATTCATTCATTTTCACCACTGGCTATTTCATTTCATGAATATATGTACATATTCTTGGTGCCTATGTGTGAGAATTTATCTCTGGAATTTTCACGTGGGAGTGGAACTGCTGGGTTGGAGTGTCTGTGCCTGATCAATTTTACAAGTCAGTGCTAAATTGTTTTCCCCAGTGGTTGTACTAATTGCATTCCCAACTGCGGAGTATGAGATTCCTGTTGCTGAGTTTCCTTGCCAATACTTTGATATTTTCAAGTATTGAAGTCTGGTAATTTTTCACCCAGTAGATTTGCACCAGCTTTTTAGGCTTGGTTGTCCAAGTTCTTAAGGCTGGAAAATGACTTCTCAGAAACAAATCAAACTTCTTTTTGGTTGCCTTTCCAGTTTTTCCTTGGGGTCAGGCACTTAACTAGCTATTCATAATATGTCATATTGAGCCTAAGGTTCATCCCTGAACAGAGGCCACATCAGCTGGGACAAGTGACCTGCAGACTGAGCTAGGAATTAGGAAGATATAGCCCACCTCTGTCCTGAAGCTCTGCAGAGCATGCGTCTGAGTCACGTAACCTCTCCACATCCTATCCGCTTGCTGGGGACAACAGAGCTGACCTTCCTCCCAGCCCTGCTGTACAGCACTTTGAAATCTTTGGATGAAAAGCATGACAGAAGCGCCAAGTATGATTGTTACCTGTGCCAGCAACACTAGAAGACGGCGTAAAAATAGGAAGCAAAGAAAATTTCATTTTATAAAAGCTTCAGTAAGAAAATTGTCTGGTCAGAATGTCATCCCTGGTTTTGGTTCTCATGGACATAGACTTTTATAAAATTAAAAGGAAAAAAAAAATACGTGTACACATTTTTGTCTTGGTTGCCCTGCAGAAGGCCTTTGATCATCACCATTCCTGTGACACCAGGCAAGTCATTGAAGTGGAGGAAGATTGATACCTGAGGAGCCTGTGTCACATCAGTTCTTTGTAGTTGCCCTCACGATTCTGCCTTTCTTTGCAAGGCATTGAAACCATACAGTTTGAGGGGATGTTGTACAGTGAAGATTGGGAAGGGTCTAAGCCTCGACACCATTACACATAGGAGCTGAGACTATGTTTCCAGTGGAAACAGATCATCCTTCAAACTTGGCCCACCACGCTGCTCCAAAGTTCTCAGATCCCCCATCCTGTCCTTAATATTTAAGAACATAAGCAATGCGAAGAGGGGACCTTCGCAGCAATCCCTGGACACATTAGGAACTTCAAGATAAGGAGAGTCATGCCCATTGAAGTGTGAGTTCACTTTAAACAATGACTTAGGCATAATTGTAGTAGCTTATGCCCATCTTGGTCTAATGCTCTCAGTGAGTTGTGCTGAGCTGTAATCACCTTTACTTAAAAATTGGATGGGCTGTGGAGACAGTTCCAGACCACAGAAAAGACATTTCATGCTCTGAGCTTATTGCCTGGTATGACACTCAGATAATTTAGGATAGGAGCTTTTTGATTCTTAGGCCATGTCTTTATAGCTCAAGTTTTTTTTTTTTTTCTATTGGAGTTTTTAAAAGTCAAAACTGCACAGGGTGATTTGGTTGCTGCATCCCACTGAGAAGTTGAGGGAGTAAAAGGTAAGGGTGTGTAGCCTTGGGTTGGTAAGGGGGATGTGAGTGACATGTGTCCACCCACAGCAACTGTTCCATGAAGTTATGAATCATATTGTGCTCGACTCCTAATTTCCACTCAGAAAGGGAAAGCTACAGAGCCCTATTGAAATGTTTTGTTCAGAAGTTTCTCTGAGGGAGGGTCCTCATAGTGCTTTATGAAATAATTTGCATTCTAATTGGCATAGTTAAATTATTGCCATAGAATTTACGTGGTGTGACTCCAGTAGGAATACTTTCCATTGGGAAGTACTTCTTAAGAAAAAATGTCCACCCTAGTATCCAGTCTGAAGACAATCTCTATTTATTCTATTCAGTGAACCCACGAGAAGGGTCATTCTCACTGGATTTTCAATTGCTTAACTGAAGAAATTAGTTGAAAAGTGGAAATCCAACCTGCTGATAGTTTCTTTATCTGCCCACACCTAATAATTGGTTTGACAGATTTTTCCCTTTAAATCGACAGATTATTTACACCTCTGTGAATTACAATGTTGCTGGGTCTTTCTTTTTTTAAAAAATTCATTTTGGAGATTAGAACTGTCCACAGTCAGGCTAAAATTTAGTTCTCAGCTACATAGCTCTTGTTTGTGTAATACGGATTCCTAACAATGTCAGGATAATGGATTATCAAGCAGTCTTGAAATATCATGCTGATGAAGACAATGGAGAACCAGAGGGAAATGATAGCATGTTACGTACAAAAGAGTATAAAAGGGTATGAAATTACATTCATATGGTGTGCTATGGTTTAACTGTCCCTTCCAACACTCTTGATGAACTTTAATTTCCTTTGTAACTATTAAGAGATGAGACCTTTAAGAGACGATTAGGTCAGGAGGACTCCACCCTCATGAAAGGATTAATATTATTATCATGGGAATAGAAGAGTTATCCTGGGAGTGGGCTCCTGACAAAAGGAAAAGTCAGACTCCTTTTTTGCCCTCTTGCTCAACCTTTGAGCTGTCTTTTTTTTTTTTTTCTTTTTTCTTTTCTTTTTTGTGGTGCCAGAGATTGAATCTAGGGCCTTGTGCATGCAAGCCAAGCACTCAACCAACTGAGCTATATTCCCAGCTCTGAGCTCTGTCCTGATCTTGCTCTCTTGCCCTGGGCCATGTTGTGACACAGTAGGAAGACCCCAACCAGGCTGGTGCCACGCTCTAGGATTTCCTAGCCTCCAGAACCATAGCTCCCACTGTTCATAAATTACCCAACCTGTGGTATTTTGCTAAGCAGCAGCAAACAGACTAAGACAACATGATCAAGTACATAACTTATGCATACAGGAGCATGATTGAAAAGGAATATGGAAAAAAGACACAGATAATAGGATTGTGAGAGTTCCCATCTCACTGTTTTCTGCTAATACTCTTACAATATTGCGTGTGTGATAAACATGGTTGTAGAAGTGCTCGGTTAGGTGTAAGAGAAGACATGTCATGAAATTAATAAGGTGTAAGTTACAGGTCCCTTCATCTATGGGGCCTATGAGTGACTGGGTTGCTAAGAGTTACAGAACTCCAGGTGGAGAGAATGAGCCTGCATACAATCAGGAAACATTCCTATGTCAGCATTTCTGGTAAATCACTTGTAGAGATTGCAGAAGAAAGGGACCTAATTCTCTAGCACTCCTGCAATTTGTCATGATATCACTTCTCATTCTAAGTAAATATTCACTTTCAGGTCTAATTTTGCATTTTGTAATTCTACATTTTTTTTTCTTTAAGAGGACTCCCATGAGCATCATGTCTCATGAAATCTGAAGGTGCCTTTGGTTGGGTGGGGCATCAGAACACCAGTTGAGCATTGTGAAGTGTAAGATCCAACACTGGTTTCCTTGCTTGACTTTTCCTAAGACTCATTGTCAGTGCACTGGACAACCCGCTGCTGTGCTTGGGTCTCCTACATCACCACATTCCTCATTCCACCTCTGTGTCCTCCCAACTGCTCTCAGTCCTTAGAAAAGCAGCTAGAAATACCAGTTCAAGATCTCAGGGAGGGGAGGACAGTGAAGGTCATGTCCAGCTCCTTGCCTGATGCTTGACTTTTGTCTTCAAGCAATCTCTGGGCCTGAGCTATGCTCCCTGACTTGAGGCAACCCATTAGAAGGCTCTTCCTTGTCTGGAGTCAAAATTGTTATTCACATTACTCTATGCCTATGGGCTCAATAGGGCAAGTTCACCTTCAGATGAAAATGGCAGAGGGAAGTGAGAGGAAAGGAACTTCAGTTGTCTTTCTCCTTCCCTATTTACTGCTAGGCACTCTGTTATGGGTTTTAAATATGGTGTTTGATATAATTTTCTTTTTCTTTTTCTTTTTCTTTTTTTTTTTTTGTGGTGCTGGGGATTGAACACAGGGCCAGCACTCTACCAACTGAGCTATATCCCCTGCCTGATATAATTTTCTTTATCATCATCATCGTCTAGGGTTGCCAGATTTAGCAAATAAAAATTGAAGATGCTTGGGTTAAGTTTAAATTTCATAAAAAATTTTAATATAATATGTCTCCCTCAATGTGAAATTAGTTTGTCCTTGGACAAGAACTACTGGACCCTATTAATATTCCCATTTTGGAGCTGAGGAAACTAAATGCCAGAAACTAGCAAGTAGCAGGGCTAGAGTTCAGGCCCAGGTCTTTGACTTTAAAGCATTGTTTTATTTATTTTTTCCTATCATAGATTGTATAATTATATACTTTGTACTTCCCACCTAACCCAGGGAAACCAGAAAATTAATTTTTCCTTAGAGAAGAGCAACTGAAACTATAAAAAACAAAACCAATGCATGTATTCTCAGCAAAGAGGGGACAGTCCCCAGGAAACTACTGGTTCATTGGGTGTTACAGATAAAATTCTTGGTGAGCAACTACAAAGATTGTAATGCAGGAAATGTGAAGCCTCCCTGAGAAAGTCAGAACCGGGAACCGAAAGCCCCTTTCACCAAAGCATCTGTTTTTCAGGCCTCTGGAAAGCTCTCTCCGTCACCATGGCCGCAGTGGGGAAGGGAGGCTGGGACCCTTGGGCAGGCCTTTTCACCTGGTGTCCCTGGAACTTGAGTCCTGCTCAGATTTCCCTGTCACCTCTCAGTGCTGATTTACTTTCTCCTCCCATTCTACATGCTGCAGAACTAATTGCCTGCCTAATTGCCAAAACTAATTGCTGTGACATTCATTGCTCATCTGCTCTCTTGTCTGGCTTGAGTTTGGACAGGTGGCTCCCGTGAAGGCAGGGTTGGAATAATTCCTGCTTGGGAGACAGGGTGCTTTAGAGTCATGACCCAGCAGAGGTGGACCAAGGAACCAGCTTCCTCATTGCATAGGCAACAATAATTCTTGGCAGTGATTCACCATTTTCTGGCTTGAGATGAGGGGACTTTGACTGAGTCCGTTAAGTTGTACTTCTCTCTTCCATTGAGAGTTTATAATTAGAGTTGCTGATAAAGAAATTGAAACCCAGGTAAGGGAGCCTGCTTCTTCCAGGCCACACAGCTCCTTGTGGCAGAGCTGTATCTGGGGCTCAGATTTCCCAACTCACAGTCCAAGATGTTTTCTACTGCCCCATTCTGAAATTGTTGAAGTTACACTAATGACTCTTTTACATTTCCATATAAATGTTTATAAAACACTATTGAGTAGTGTTTACTTATTGGTAGCTAGAATAATAACCATAAATATTCATTGAGTTATTATGAGCTCTTCCCATGCCTTATCTTATATAATTCTCAAAAAAAAAAAGCATTGATATCCTTATTTCAAATATGGAAAAACTGGGGGCAAAAAAGTTCATAACTTGCCTATGCCTGATACCAGAGCCCCATCCTCTTAAGCCCAGGAGGTTGTATGCAGGATCCTGCTGACAGCTTTTGAATTGTGATGCATGGAAGAATTTGTGACGACTGTTTGTAGGCTGGAGCTGGAGCAACTTGAAACTAATCAACCAGATCATTCAAATTGTTATGTAGAGCCAGAAATCAGGACATTGCCTTTCCTCCATACTGCTGAGATAAATCCAAATGGTTATACTCCAAGTTATACTCGGAGAGTTCAGGGAGAATTCCAGGGATTTGCTGGGCAGTGGAACAGACAGTAGGTTGGGGGCAGAGACCTGAAGCTTAGTTCTGGATCTGGTCCTAGCAAGCTGCGTGGCCCTGGGAGGACCTATACACTTAAGTTCCTTCTGCTCTGAAATGAGAAGATTAGATGTCATGATCTCAAAGACAGGCACCATACTATGCTTCTCCTGTGGCCTTTCCAAGATGGAAGTGCACAATGGCAGAGGCCTGTAGGAACCTTCAGGATGGCTCTCCAGTGGCTGCACATAAGAGTGTTATTGTTTGGTTCTTAGTCTATTCCCCTCTCCGTAACAGGAAGAATAATAAAAGCAAAGCCACTATTGTGTAAAATAAATGTTTTCTCATCCAGAAGAAAACTATGGCATGCACAACCGCAAATCATTTGGAAGCTCTAAAAGTAATTAATTGTATAATTCATTGAACTTGATAGGAAAAAGTGAATTATGATAAGGGAGAAGGACTCATGGTTAAAAGTGAAGATATAAAAGTTTTAAATTTCATTGGTGAAGATAATTAATGTAGAGAAAGAAAAAGACTATTTTAAATGGATTTAAAAAGGAAAGCCTAGGTGCAATTAGAAAAACATGAAGCGTGTGTGTGTGAGGCAGGGGAATTTAGTACTCCCCAGCAGAGAAAAAAGCTGTCCTAATGAAAAACAGGGATTTTGAAATAAAAATGTTTCTCATTAGTTATCTTGTCATTTCTTTTGGGTAATTTCATGAGGCTTTTGTGAACTCTGAGCTTCCAAAACTTCACATGAAGGAAGAGTGATGAGGTGTAGATAAAAAAAAAAGTTTACTTTTTAGTAGAAATCTCCTTTGCAGGATGTACCATGGCAGTCTGCTTGTGCTGGAGACTTCTGGAGGAGAGGCCAGAAGATGTGGATTTGATGCCCTATTCTACTTGCTGCTATGTGACTTTGGGCAAGTCCTGTTCTCTCTCAGGGCCTCAGTGTCCTCCTATCTGCTTGAAGCTCTAGGGTTGAACATATCTAAAGCCCTAGTCAACATTTGCCTTTCTAACTGTAGAGCATAATAAAAAAATATGATAGTTAGTGGTTTACAGACAATGAGTCATTAGAGTAAAATCCAGGAAATCTGTTTTAAAAGTGATATGTGTTGGGTGTAATGAAAACACTCGTATTTTAGGTCTAACAGAGTCAATTTTAGAGTAACCTGTCATGCCCTTTCCACTGAGAGGAAGTGAATACACATCTTCTTCCTCTTCTGTTTCCTGCTTTGCTTATGGGAATGTGCGAATTTTTTGGCAACACAGAATGTTGACCACAAAAAGCCTGAGTCCCTTGGAGCAGTAGTTTTTTTTTTTTTTAGCATTTTGGGGTGTTCAACCCTTTCCCTGTTATGCAAAACCTCAGGTGGCTAGGTGGTCACATGGTGGGAAAGAACATTCTGCTCCCCATTTCATTCTGAGAAGTAAGCTTTGAATTGAAGCTTGAGAATAAAGGCCGAGGACTCTGGGCTGTGCCACCGCTGTTCTCCACCATTGTTCTGGGGCGGAGCGTAGGTATTGTTTCACTGACAAAGGTACAGTCATTTATCTATTGTCTCACAGTCTGGAGGTTAAATGTCTAAGTCAACATGGCTGGTCTCAGTCCTCTATCCTTGGCTTGTAGATGTCTTCTTCCTATTCCTCTCCCCATTGTCTTCCTGTCTACCTGTCTCTGTGCCCAAGTCTCGCCTTTTGATAAGATAACCATCTTATTGGATTAGACATCCTGGTAACCTCATTTTAATTTGATTCCCTGTGTAAACACCCTTTCTCCAAATCAAGTCACATTCTTAGACACTGGGAATTAGGACTTCAGCACATCTTTTTGTGGGGGTGCATAACATAAACCGATAACATATTTCACAAAAGGGGGTTTCCTATCACTGTTTGTTGCCTGAAGTCAGATCAGATAGTCATCACCTTCCTACATGCAAAAGAGAAAAGAGTTCGCCCTGGGCATTTTGCTATGGCAGCAGGAAATTGCAGTAGCAAAGCGTTTGAGAAAGCACCTGCATAATTCAGTTGTGGTAGTAACTACATTTCCTCCCAGCACCTCTGGCTAAGCTGCTTCGTGTTGGGGAACAGCAAGTTCAGTGTGGCTACCAGGAGCCAAGTTTGAGCTCCAACTGTGGGCTGGGTGTGACACATGAAGTAACTGGCAGAAACCGCCTATCAAAAGGAAACACCTGCCACAGACAGTTTATTGAAGCTTGAGAAAATAAAGGCCAAGGGCTCTGGGCCATGCCACCACCGTTCTCCACCATTATTCTGGGGTAAACGTATGTATCAGTTCACAATGCCATGAAAGAAACAGAAATTCAGGATGGTGAGCACTGTCTTACAGAGATAATGAGCCACTGAAGCAGTTCAAGGGAGCCAGGGGAGCTGGAATGGAGGGGCAGTGAGTCAGCAGGACTAGGGACATAGGAGGGGCTGGACCCAAAGGTCTAGAGCCTTGTCTCATTCCAGGTATGTGATCTAAGACCTGTCCATGGAGGCATGTGAGCATTTTATGTGTGTACACAGGTGTGTACATGCACATGCATATGTGTGTATGTGCACTGGTGACTGCATTGGAGAAGCATTGGGAAAGGGAGGGAAAAGAGAGTGCTAAAACCATGACAGGTTAATAAGCATGTGAAATATTTAATTACTACAAAATGTTCCAAGGCTTTGTCTCCAGTCATCTTTTCCTAACTGGAGGTTATAGCTAAGGAGTCAGTTGTGAAATCAATTTAGTCATGTAGGGGTTTTCACTTGGGGACATTGGATGCTGCTCCCCCAAGAAGCTCAGGGGTAGGATAATTTCAATATAATTAACTGCCTTGGTGATCCTATGGGTTTTGTTTCATGCATTTTAAAAAGTACTCCAAAAAGGGATCCATAGTCTTCACCCTCCTGGGTAGAAATGGCACATGGAAAAACAGATTAAACATTCCTAGGTCAAAACAAGCATTATAAAAAAGATTATTAAAACAGAATAGGATTAAAATGAAATAAAATGTTTTAGCCTTACATATAATGAGGGCAAACATTGTGAAATTTTGTTTAAGGTACAAAAATACTTATGTGTATATAAATAGATATTTGTATGTGTATAGAGAAAGTTATCTGCACACATATTTCTTTCTTTTTTTCAACACACATTCATTTTTAATTATAGAACATGTTAAAAAATTTGCCAACCACTGATCTTAGGCTACTAGGTATTAGAGCAAAGACTAATCAATTTTTAAAATAATGAGTGAGGAACATAAAGCCATTCAAATTTTGGAAAGAAGGGTTCTCTTTTATGCAGGCGTTTGCCTTTGTACACTCAGTATAGTCTTATTTCAGCCAGCCTCCGGGTGGATGGCGACCAGTAGGCCCTAACAACAACCCATAGTAGATGGCTATATCTCACTCTGCCTTGTTGGGTTAATTGGAGTATCTCAGAGACACAAGTTAGTTTCTGTGGCTACCAGGCTCCAAGAAATGTTAGAAGCAGAGATCTTGCTTCCTGGGTGGTGTGTCTTCCTGTTTTTGCTGGCAGGAAGTTTGTTTTTCTATGCGAAGACAGCATTGCCACCCGAAGAAACAGAGAAGGTCTCCCGCTGAGGGTGATGGCAAAGGAAGAAAAGCAAAAGCGAAGAAAAGAGGAGAGGGCAGAGAGGTGAGATAGAGCAGGAAAAGAGGAGTGGGGTCAGGAGGAAAGAATAACAACAAGCGCATAAGGCAAGAGGCTGGACCAGCCAACTGTGGGTGAGGGAAGAAGCCATTGCACTAGTCTGTTAGCCTCGGGCAGGATTCACAGCATCAGGGATGGTGAAAACTGAAAGGAAGGCGAGGCAGTTCAGCAGGAAAGAACAACAAGGATGGATCTTGGAAGGAGGCCATACTGCGATTAGAGTTGAATTGATCTAGGGAATGACTGCCCCTGTTAATGAACTGTTGCTAACTTATTAGTATATTTTAAATTTACATGCTTAATTTAGAAAATGTAAGCTTCACCTACAGCAGAAATTTTGCCTTCCTCTTTTCCTAGATTAGCACTAATGCCTTGGTAAGGGTATAATAAGTATTTATAAAGGAATATTAATTGATCAGCTAGTAATTGTTATTCTAAATTACTTAAAACAAAATAATGATGACAAGGATAACTAAATTAAATATATAGTGCTTAATAGCTTAGAAATCAATTCCATGGGTACTATCTCACTTAATCCTTCCACTGTTCCATCAAGAGTTACTATTATTCTCATTTCAAAGATGAGGACATTAGTTAAATGTCACTCAGTGATAAGTTTCTGGGATTTTAATCCATATTCTCTGATGCCAACATAGTATTTTTCCTCTTTTGGCATGTTGTACGTTTCCTATAAATGATTTGTGAATTTAGGCAGGGTATATCCATAGTAGGTGTGAGAATCACCTTGTAAAAGGGGAAGGTTTATTTTGGCTCATAATTCTGGAGGTTTTAGTCCATGTTTGGTTGATCCTGTTGCTTTTGGCCTGTGGTGAGGCAGCACATCATGGAGGGAAATATGTGGTATCGCAAGGCTCCTCACCTCAAGGTGGCTGGGAAGCAAAGGAGAAAGAGACCAGGTTCCCAGAATTCCCTTCAAAGTCATGCCTCTCATGACCTAAGACTTCTACTGGACCCCACCTCTAAGATTTTCCACCACCTTCCAATAGTGCCATGGGCTGGAGACCAAGCCTTTAACACGTGGACTTTGGAGGTCCCTCCAGATCCATACTATAGGTGTGTGTAGCAGTTTAGATTCTCCAGGAAGCAGACATTCTGGTGGAGTTAGGAAGACCTGAGGAAGAGGGGATCACACCTGTGGAAGACAAGGGTGGGAAGGAGAAGGGGCAGCAATGCTGATCTGGCACTTGTGTAAAAGAGGTGGATGGCAGCAGGCTAAGAATGCCTCAGACTGTGATGCAGATCTAATGAGATCTTAGCCATTACAAGGGGAGTCTCATAGCAAAGACTGCCTGTAGATAAGCCCTACCTGGTAGAAATGGCCAGGCCTGAGCCCCTACCATGCTCATCGTCTGGATCTTCCTGTGAAGTTGAGTTGGATGCTGCAGGTGCTGGGGCTGGAGGCTGACTGCACTTCTTGCTGCTGAATGAATGGCAAGGTCTGTCCTGAAGGGAGGGGCAGGTGGTGCCCACATGGCTGGCATACCATATGTTAAATTTTCCTTACAGCATGACATTTTCTCTACAATTCCATCTTAAATACTCTAGTGGGATGTTTTACTTAGCATATTCTGATTTTCTAGTTAGTAAACTGTAGCCCACATAGGGACTAAATGTCCCAGTTTAAAAATACAAAATTCCTACCTGCAGGGTTAAAAGAAGAGAAAGGATTACACTAGGCTGAGAAAGTAAAATGTGATATGCTGGATCAGATCAACTGCTGCAGAAACTCAGGTGCTGATCCTCCATTTTCACAGCATAGTGGACTTGGCCGATTGATCACAACACTCTTCCTTATGAGTCATGTTGTCTGCCTCAAAATTACTCTCAACATAGTGATCCAGACAGCTCCTACTCATCTATCAATGTTGGTGACCAAGATGAAACCAATTTATCATCCCAGCACAAGGTAATGGGGGCAGATATAGGTCTCTGAGCAGGTGTGTGTGTGTGAAGGATAGCAAGAGCATGAGTTTGAGAGAGATAAAATGGAAATGAACACTTGAACTTGTTTATCAATTAGGGAGTTATGTTTCCTTTTTTTTTTTTTTAAAAAAAAAAAAAAGACGTCTGTTTGGACCCAGAACATCTTTTCCCTACCCATACATAAGTATCAGTGAAGGTGCTTTAGGATCCTAACAAAAAACTCCGTATTCATTGATTTAATAAATACAAGCTTACTTATTCTCCCATAAAAAGAAATTTGTAAGTGGGCAACTGTCCACATAGGTTCAGGATTTTAACAACACTTCCCTGTGATTCTGTTGGTGCTTTCTTCATAGCTGCAGAGTGACTTGTTTCAGGCATTGACTTCAATGCTGGAAGGATTAGGTGGGTGTGCTCTGATTCATGAGGAAACAAAAATCTAAGAAGCCTCTCCCAGAAAACTTCTACGTAAATCTCATGGGCAGTCATGTGACTGCACAATTCAAAAAAATATTAGGAAAGCACAAATTTTATTTTCCAGTTGCAATAGTGGGTGGTAGCAAGAGAAAAAGGGTTGGATGTGGCTTTTGGCTAGATAACTGGTGGTAAATGGCAATGGGACCAAAAAGATAGTGGTGATTGCATTTTAGAGGTTAAAATGAGTCTCAGATCTTTTCAAGCATGGGTGGAAAATAGCCTATGTTCACTCTTCAACTCATCCTAACTTTCTAATTAAAAAAGAACTTGGGTAGTATTCCACTGTGTATATATACCATAGCTTCTTCATCCATTCATCTGTTTGAAGGGCATCTAGGTTGGTTCCACAGTCTAGTTACCATGAATTGAGCTGCTATAAACATTGATGTGGCTGTGTTACTGTAGTGGGCTAATATTAAGTCCTTTGGGTGTAAACCAAGGAGTGGGATAACCGGGTCAAAAGGTGGGCCCATTCCAAGTTTTCTGAGGAATCTCCACACTGCTTTCCAGAGTGGCTGCACCAATTTGCAACTCCACCAGCAATGTGAAAGTGTGCCTTTTTCCCCACAGTCATGCCAACATCTATCATCGTTTGTGTTCTTGATAATAGTCATTCTAATAGGAGTAAGATGAAATCATAGAGTTGTTTTAATTTGCATTTCAATATTATGACATTTGCAGACAAATGGATGGAATTGGAGATTATCATGCTAAGTGAAATAAGTCAATCCCCCAAAAACAAAGGCCGAATGTTTTCCCTAATAAGTGGATGATGATATAAAATCTGGTTGGGGGGGTAGGAGGTGAGAGAAGAATGGAGGAACTTTAGATTATGTAGAGGGAAATGAGAGGAGGAGGGGTTGGGGGTATGAAAAATGGTTGAACGAGACAGACATCATTACCCTATGTACATGTATGATTAACAATAAGGATATGAATGTACATCATGCACAACCATAGGAATGAAAATTTGTACCCCATTTGTGTACAATGAACCAAAATGAAGTCTGTAAAAATAAAAATAATAATAAAAATTTAAAAAAGAACTTGATAAAAATAAGGAGTGTTTTATGCAAGTTTGTTGGATGAGGGGGTGATTCTATGTGTGTATTTTAGCAATATAAATTTCCATTTTGAGTTCAGGGGACCTATGACTTAAAATCTAATCACTGGCTAATTGTAAGCCACAATACTACAAATATGTTATTATTCACCATAGGATTAACTTAACAGCTCACCACAAACTAAATGAGAATTTTAAAATTAATGAATAATGAGTTATATTTAAAGGTAAGAATGGCAGCAATTGAAATCTCCAGCCCACTCATGATGATAGCAACATTCAAAATACATAGCATATTTACTAAAAATTACAGAAGTTCTAAACTGTTTCCATTTCTCTAAGTGAGTCACATATCCAAATTAATAGCCCTTTTGTGCTATGTAATCTTAGTAGAATACAGAATTAAGTCTTTGGAAAGCTCTAATAATATGTTAATTTTAGATTATGATACAGTATTTTAGTAATCTTTAGTAAATGCTGAGTAGGTTACTAGAAAGTAGCTCTTCATCATATGCAAAAAATAAAATCTAGGACATTGCCTGTCCTTTGTTTCCAAGAACTGAAGAGAAGAAATTTGGTGATCTGTTTTTGGTTCATCCAAATTGCAAAGAATCATGATGAATTAGAAGAGAGCACTGGTTTGAAGTCAATGGCTGTAACTGAATTTTCATTCCACCTCTGACTGCTTTGGGTAAATCTCCTAAGCCCTTCAGAGCTTGGTTTCCTCATCAGAAGATGGGAGTGACTAGTATAGAAACTCCCCTACTTATAATCAGGTTATGAATCTATTTGTGGGAAATTCCAAAGTCACTAAGCTTTTGGTCTTTCAAAAGCATTTCCAGGAATGGGGGTGTGAATCAGTTTCTCAAAACTTTTGTTTGAGGGTGGTGTCCTTGTTTATACATGCTCTGTACCCTGTGTATCTAAGTGATAGAATAATGTTTGGCATATAACAAAGCACTGAAAATCTGTTTTGTAACTAAGTGCATAACATTTTCTCTCAAACCATTCTCATTTGTCTCTACAAGTGGGAAGTTAGTGGAGGCAGGTAAGTGCCCTCCCCAGGGACCTCCCAAGTATACTGGGACACTTCTCTGACACTTGTCTTTCCATGGAATTAACATGAAGCTCTCACTCATTCAGTGTCTAGCTGTACCTCCAAAAAGATCTTCCATTGTTCCCTCTTTCATTCTTTCATTCTGTTGCCGATACTGTCCATGGGCACAAGCATAGCACTTTTTTTTTTTTTTTTTTTTTTGTACTGGGGATTGAACCCAGGGTCACTGAGCCACATCCCCAGCCTTATTTGTATTTTATTTAGAGACAGGGTCTCACTGAGTTGCTTAGGGCCTCGCTAAGTTGCTGAGGTTGGCTTTGAACTCGTGATCCTCCTGCCTCAGCCTCCCAAGTGCTGGGATTACAAGCGTGCGCCACTGTGCTGGCTAAGCACAGCACTTTTGTATGTTACAAGATTTACTCTTTGCTCTTCAGAATCATTTTTACTTTTAAATAACTCATTCGACATTCATATGAGACATTCCTCCTTTTTCATCACTTTTAATTTTTAAAAAATATCTTTGGTTCCCTTGGTAATTATATATTCAACAAAGACTTTTAACACTCGTGCTGCTCTTGAACTTATTGAACCTAATTGTGGTTAATACTTCTTGGAAAACTCCTTCTCAAATAAAGCCTCACAGCCCCAATGAAATGCATCAATTTTGAACGGTGTAGTTTTAGAGTCCAAAATGCAGACAACCCAATACCATCACTGGTCTCAGGTACTGCATTCTCACAGGGCTTTGGTCTATCTGTGACCATTCAGAGGTTGGAAATTGGTAAGTAGAAGAAGCATCTAACTTATTTTCTGCACAATTTGTTGTTGGGATAAAGTTAAGGTGCTCTGTAAATTGCAAAGTGTTATTCAGGGTTTCGTTATCATTTGCATAAAACATGCTTCATTTCTACTGTTTGAAGTTGGGGCACAAGGAACAGATCTTTGTCCCACAGCAAAAGTAGCAACTCTAAGTTGAATCTCTCCTTCACTGCAAATATGAGCATGTGTCCAGTAACACATACATGTGCACACACAGACGACCAAGAGAGAGAGAGAGAGAGAGAGAGAGAGAGAGAGAGAGAAGAGAAGAGAGAGATATCCTGGTTCACAGAGTTACAGCATCTCTCATAGCACGAAGGGAAGTAGAGACAAAATTCCTGGTTACTGGTAACTTGTGAGCTCTCATCATTTCTGCAGGAAAACACCTCCCGATATTTGCCTAACAGAGGGCACCTTTCTAGTCAATCACTTGACAAGAGCTCTGAATTGGATTAAAAAAGGGCACAGGTTAAGATTAGGGTTTTTATTACATCTGTGTAATTATACTGTGGTGATTTTTAGTTGAAAGCTTTCCAGTTAATAAATGGGAGACTCATTTTCTGGTGTTTCTGAAGTGTTAGAGAACTGAAGAAGCATAGGTGCTGGCACATGCTCAGTGGGTGGCCAATTTTTATGCCGATTTTCTGAATCACACACTTATAACCCATATACACATGAGAAAGGGGTTGTAGATATGAACTGAAGGACAGTAGAGAGGGAATTTTTCAGCCCATCTTGTCTTGGCACACAACTACTTTAGAAGTAGCATCAGATTTTATCATGGATTTTCCTCTTACACTTCACTTTCACTATGGAGAAGCCAAGTTGAGGCACTTCCTCCGATGAGTGGGAGTTGGAAGGACTAGCTCCAGAGTAGAGGAGGCTTTAAGGAAACTATGACGTAGGTGAAATCATTGCCTGGTTTCACTGTCTATCTTTACCCCCAGGCACCCCAAATCTCTGCAGACATAAAATCCCTCACAGATGTGGCTCCTTCCTCTTTAAAATAAAGCCTTGGGTTTAATCTCTCTCTTGCTGACATCTAAAATTTAACAAGTCTAATATTCATTTCCTCAGGGTCTCAGTTTGTGGACATTAATCTATGCTAATACACCCGGAGTTCTTATGATCTAAAAGTGTTAGTCTTCTGGGTGAGTGTAAGTGGTTTGCATTTTAACAATGATGAATAAATGCCTTGCTTCAAAGAATGACATGATAGGATTGTTAAAAATGCCACTTCCTCCAGGAAGCTTCTCCTGCCTCACTCCATGCCCATGGGACAGAGTTTTCTGGAAAGGATCCTCAGTGTCCTTTTCCTGTCATAGTGTCTGGTACCCATCATTGTGGTCCCTTCTTTCGTTGTCTGCCCTTCCTGTTCAGCTGTGAGCTCTGCATGTGTGGCAACCAGGTCTCTGGTAGAACACTTGGAGGACCTCGATAAATATTGTTCATTGAAGGATGAAAAAACAATGCTGAAGATTTCAGGAACTATGGGAAAGTGATGGGGTGAGGGAAAAGAAGGCAGTACTGAAGGCCAGATGGCTTTTGCTGATACCTCCTACTTATTTTCTAAGCCTAGAATGTCCTGCTGAGAAACCTCCAAAAATACCACTTGAAGATAACAGATGTCAATACCCCTTGAAGTGCTTTAGAAGCCCACTCAGCACTGGATGTAAATGGTTAAGGAGAATGGCCTTGGCCTGCTATAGTCATGGGTGCCTTCATATACAGCAATTGTATAGGATGTGTCATGACGTCCATGCTTTAATGAGTGGGAGAATTCATTGTTCAAGCTGAAGCCAATACAGAAATAACTGCTTTCACCAAAAGGAGCAGAACATTAAATAAAACAAAATTACAATCTCCTCATTTCCACAGTGATGACAAAATGTTCAGATAGAAAGAGAAAGGCTTCAGGGAAACAGAAATAAGAAAGAGAAGTATTTCAATTGTATCCCAAGTAAATAGTGGCTACATTTTGGCTCAGTGTACCAGAGGGCATGAAACCTTCCTTAGCAACAGAGTGATAAGGGCTCTTAGAATAAAGTGAAATTGGAGGAAATGAATGAGAAAACACTGTGAATAGAAGTGGCAAAGAAGAACTCAGCCTCTCAGAGCTTGCAGGGACTCCTGAACTGAATTAACATGAGAAGGGAAGGAAGGTTATCCCTGATCATAGGTTGTTCCATTAACCTTCCCCAGGGGGGTCTCCTTGAGTTCTTGGTGAGGTTATAGCAGAGTTGCCCTGTATATAGCATCTAGCTCAGCAATGCAACTGTGGCTAAGGCAACTCCACAACCCACATTATGTGCTTCTCAGAGATATGGTGCTCAGTGCTCAGTTGATTTTAATTCCTACTTTCCCCTTTTTACTCTCTCCTTTCTCTTTCTTTTCAGTTTTTAAAATTTCTCATTCTCTTTCTTCATCTTTATGATACTTCATAAAGAACCCCTGTAATTACTGCCATAGACAAATACATAAGGACCAGGTGGACACAAAGTGGCCACAACCCAGTAAAAGCATCTAACTTCTGCAGCTATATTTCAATTTGAATGCTACATGTCTTACATAACCCACACATGCACATGATACCATTTCATTTCCTCAACAGCTCTGCTGTATAATAATTTTATGCTAATTTTTTGGATTAGTAAACAAATTCAGGTTAACTAAGAAGTTTAACCAATGACAAAGAACCGGAACATGGAAAACTGCTTTTGAATTTAAATGGTCTGGCTCCAAAGTCTGTACTCTTCTCCTTGAATATCTTGGGAGAAAATAATTACAGAGAAGTTAAAAAAAAATCAATGTAATTATTGTTTAGGTTAGTAATGATGTAACAACTTCATTCATTATGGAGGGCATTTTTCCACTTTCAATGAGAACATTTAAAACTACAAGATACAGCTGAGAACCCAGAAGCTATCCATGCATAGCTTTTATGATCCAGCAGTTTTGTGGTTTCCTTCATTCCATTGGCCTGGGTCAGTGGCAATGATGGCCATGTTCCTGGCATGAAGATCTCAACCACTGTAGATGCTCCTGAATTGGGATCCATGTTTTTAAGGCTGTGATGGGTTCCTCCAGCGTCCTACACACCTTATGCCCTTCCATAGTCTACCTGCCCAGGTAAGTGGAATGCTCAGATGCCAATTCAGACTTTTCCCACTCCTACTTCTCCATCTCTGATTTACATTATGCCTGGGGTAGGAGCAGAATGCTGATATATTTTAATTGGCTTCTATGCCAAATTGCAATGTTTCTGTTCGCAACTCTGAGAATTGATGGGGACAATAAGTAGGTGTGGAATTTATATATGTGAACACCATGTAGTACTTTGAGCTTCACTCAAAGGGGAGATATACAAGGCATTACATTTAGAAATTGTTTAGGAGCAGCAAATGGAGAGAAGCAACATTTTGCTTAAAAAAAAAAAAAAAACCATCACAACCCCTTCATTATGTGCAGCACACAATTTAACAGGTGTGTGATTTATTCATTTATTCACAGCCTCGTGGACCAACCATTCCATCATAGCACTATTGTCTGTGAAGCAAAACACATTTACAACAAACTCTATCAGCTTCTTAGAAACTGAATTAGCCAATCTCCAGAAATCCTTTGCTTCCAGTTGAGAAAAAGGTTAATCATCGCCAAAATGGTGAACATAAAAAATTAAATTTTACCTCAGTACAGTATTTTCCATCCTTGAATTTCTAGGTCAACTATAAACCATCCATAAGTGCTTGATATGAAAGGAGAATAAATGAGTCTGTGTATTGCTTCCATTGGCAAAATACGATAACGTCTTCTTGTGTGACCAGAAGCGGTGACCCTTTTGGGAACTGTGCTGTGGTCCTTCCTTGTCCTGCTTACTTATCTCTGTTCTTGGGAGGAAGACAGTTTTTCTGATTGGTGAGAATGGGGAAAGCTCTACACATTGACCACTAGGCTTTATTAGACAAGTTAAATGTTGACAAGTCATTGATTTTTTTTTCCTCTTGGTATCTCAGACCCAATTGCTCCAAGGACCTGTTCATGCCTGTCTCAAGTCTCCATGTGGTCAGCTTGTCACTGACAGATCCAACTGAGTCTCTTGTTCTTGCTTCTATATTTGTATGTGGTTAACAAGTCACGGTCCCGAGGTGACAGGGTCCCAAGGTATAGACAGGGCAGAGAGGAAGGAGATCCAGCTGTATTTTCTGTATGGGCAGGAAAGAGCTGTAAGTTCTCTGGCCCATTAAATAAAGCTGATCCTGGACTTGGAATGTGCAGTGTTATCCACTCCAGCGTGATCACTGGTAAAGTTGATACTGTGTTTTGATCCTCTGCTTTCTTGTTTTGCCAAGTTCTTAACTGTGTGGAATTGGAAGGTGAGCACAGGATGAGTGATTTTTTATCCTTCCCCCAAACTCCAACAGAAACCAAGGGATCCTGAAGAGAGGCAGGGTAGCAAGAAGATAGAAATGGGGGAAAGAAGGTTGTAGATGCAAATATATTCCTATGGGTGTGTGTGTGTGGAAAGGTAGCTACTTGTCAATTTCTGCCTCCTTTAATATATGACATTGTCCTAATTAAGGAAATTTTTAAAAAGCTACATTTGAAAATGATCCTTAAGGCTCTAAAGCTGTTGGCACAGTGGGAAATACGCAATCAATAAATAAACAGACGGTGTCAGCCTGAAGACCTTTCAGAACAACATTTCCACTCAGGGAGAAAGAAAAAAAAAACTAGAGGCAGGTTTAGTCTTTTTAAATATTTCTCAAGATCCTTGTTAAGTTTTAGGTAATTTTGTTTCTTCATTTAAACAAACATTGCACATTTGCCTTTGACTAATAATGGCCTAGGCTAGAGATCACTTGATATTCAACTTGTGACTCTTCTAGCATTGGGGCTGAATCAAGAAAAAAAACATTCATGAGCAATGAAATGATTTTCACTTACCAAGACAAATTCACTTTTTGCTTCCTTCAGCAATTCATCAATCTAATAGGGAAAATAAAAGCTATCATAATAATGAGAATAGACTTCTAGGAGCATGAGCCAATATCAATACTTTATTTAATAATGTAAATTCTTTTGCATATATATTTGGTCTCAATCCAAATTTGGTTTTAATTAAGTTTTCTAGCCATTGCACATTGCACACACACTCTCCTTTCCCCTCTCTCCCTCTCTCTCTCTTTCTCTACACACACACACACACACACACACACACACACAGTTCATAACAAAGACAGCATATGTGACCAGATCCTATTGTCACTGGACAACACTGATGATGACAGCACTGTTACCAGCATGATCATCTATATATCTATAAACATTTTTAGAACATTCTGAATGTGGTTTTGAGATGGATTTTTGGATCAGCTAAATACCTCTTGCCTGATCCATTACATCCTAAAATAATAAAAGTCATTGAGAATACCAGCCGTCATATCCTTTTAAAGGTAACATAATAATACAATGGAAAAGTATCACATTTTTGTACTTCAATGACTCGTATAACATAGACCACTTTTTAAAATGTATTTTAAACTAATATGTAAAAACAGAATATTGTACATATTAATGGGGCACCATGTAATGTTTACATGCATGTATGTATTGTATAATGTTTAAATTAGTTCAAACATATTTATGAGTTTAAAAATCTATCATTTGTGAAAAATTTCAAAATTCTTTCTTCTAGGTTCTTGAAATGTATAAATATGCTCTTGTTACCTGTAATCACCCTATAGTACAATAGTGCACCAAACCTAACTTAAGTATCCATTGATCAAACTTTTCCTCTCTCCCTGTCCCCACTCTCCCCGACCTCTGGTAACCACCATTCTATTCTCAACTTTTATGCATCAACTTTTTTAGATTCTAGATGTGAGTGAGCTTATATGAATCTTGTCTTTCTGTGCCTGGCTTATTTCACTGAACACAATGATCTTCAATTCCATCCATGTTGTCACAAATGATAGGATTTCATTCTGTTTTTGGCTGAGTAGTATTCCATTGTATATACATGTACTGCATTTTCTTTGTTCATTCATCAGTTGATGGACATTTAGGTTTTTTTCATTTCTTGGCTATTGTGAAAAACGCCACAACGAATTTAGGAGTGCAGATATCTCTTTGACATACCATTTCCTTTGGATATCTACTCAGCAGTGGGATTGCTGGATCATATGGTAATTCTATTTTTAATTTTTGAGGTAGGCCACTTTTACATGTTTGAACTGATAGAGGAGGTACAAAATTCTCTTATTTCATCATATACATATCATCAAATATACATACAAGTTTTAGTTATTTCTAGGGTAGACAAATGTAGATTTAAGAGTATCATGAAATCCTCTGTTTTTTCTAATCCTGTCCACCTACCTTCAGTAGGATGCTCTGGGCACCCCATCTATTAGAGATAATTCCCCAGTCTCTATATTGGTAGTTTCTGATCTGCTAATAACCTATTTCCAATTTGTTTCTTATTCTGTTTTAGTCTCCTACTTTATATCTTCCTTTATTACTTGGACCAGGTCTTTGACTTGGGCTTCTTCAAGAACTCTTGGCATCTCCCTTTCTGGCTACCTCAGGAGGGACAGTCAGTCTAGCAGGCTCTGGATGTGACTGTTGACCTCGTTTCTCTGGCGGGTAGATTTGGGAAGTACAGATTCAGGCATAACTTGATCATTCTTCATCCTTTTTTATGTAGCCATGAAGTATTAGATTTGCTCAAGTCTGAGCCCTGAGTCCTACTTACTAACTCAGTTGTGCTCTCTAAAAGAAGGGAAGTCCACATTTATAGAATAAGTATGGTGGTGATTATTAGATACTGAGAACCATGCTAAGGGTTTTTAATGAATCATCCAATGGCATTATAAGGTAGGGAATATTATTATTTCTGTTTTGTAGATAGGGAAATTTTGGTTTAGAATATTTGAGCAATTTCTTCATGATTGCACTGCTAGGAAGGAACAGAACTGGGCTTGGGTGGCTTCACTTTGGGATCCCTGCTCTGAACCAGTGTCCTGGATTGCCATTGATTTGTGTGGAGATCTGGAGGTAATTTCATGCACACTTATGAGTTCAGCTGTCACCAACACATTAATGTCGCAAATTTCAGTTTTCTACCCAAAGTCTGGATTTAAATGTCTCAGAAACACTTCAAACTAAACACATCCAAAATTGAACTCAAGTATTCTCCCTCCAAACATAGTTCCCCTAAGCGTTCCCTCTATTAGCGAAGAAAACCATCTTCCAATTCATGGTATGAGCCAGACAAATAGGCCTCATTGCTGAATTATCCCTCTCATTCAATTTTGTGTTCAATCCATTATTCAGTTGTGTCATGATGCCTCTGAAATACGTTTCTAGTAGTCGTCTTTTCTCCATCTCCACAGCCTACCCTTGTCCAAGTTATCATTGTCTCTTATCTAAGCTAATGCCATAGATCCCTAGGTTAGTCAGGGTTTTCAAGACAAACGACTGTTTGGTTTTGTAAAGATTTAGGGAGTTATTTAAAGGGATTAACTCATGCAATAATGGAGGTCAAGTCCTGTGATCTGCTATCTGCAACTGGAGGCCCAGGATTGCCAGTGGCTCAAAGACCCAAGAACTGGGGGAGACAATGATGTAAGACTCTGAAGGTATTAGAACCAGGAGTACCTAGATTTGAGGGCAAGAAAAGATCAATTTTCCAGGTCAAGAGAATTGTCTCTTCCTCTGCCTTTTTGTTCTTTTGGGTCCCTCCATGGATTGGACTGTATCATACCCACCCTCATTGGTCAGGATGGTTTTCTTTTCCAAATGCTTATCTCTTCTGGAAACATCCTCACAGACACACCCAGAAATAATGTTTTATACTAGGAATCTGAACCCAATCAAATTGACATGTAAAATTAACCATCAAGGCCCGCATGTCTCACATCCAGCCTTAGTCCTTTCATTTGCTTTTTATACTGCAGTCTAAGAGATCTTTTCAAAATGCAAATCTGAACATATAAAGTCTTGCTTCAGTCCTTTAAAGATTCTCATTGTCCTTTGAGAACAATGTACTTCACATAAGGACCTGCAAAGTCTGACCTTTGCCTAGAACTTGAGACCCACCTGGGTCTGCTTCCCCTTGCTCCCTGCACTCAAGCACATATATCTTTTGTTTGGAGATCTGTACCCCATGGTAGGGCCTTTGCACATGTTATTTCTGTTGCGTCTGAAATGGCTACAACCCTCAAGTTTGGTTAACTTTTATTCATTTTTTTGTTCTTAGATCACATGGCAATTTGCCTGGACACCTTCCCTGGCCCACCTCCCGGACTAGGTCAAGTTCTCCTGTCATATACCATTATAACACTAGGAGCCTCTCTGTTATAACAGTACAGTTTGCAATCAGTCTGCTGTTTATGTGATTATTTACTCAGTGACTCCTTTCCCAGTGGATTATAACCACCAGAAGGGCAGAGACCGGTCTGTTTTTTTGCTGAACATTGTATTTCCTTCAGTTCTTTGATGTATATTCAAATAATGATGAAATGGTAAAAACTAAATCTCTTCTTGATGATAGGCCTTGCTAAATTTTAACGAGGTTAAAATTTTTCTGGTTCAAAATCTCATTCTTCTACCATGAACTTTTAAACCCTACCTGAATAGCTCATCATAAAACAATACTCTGAATATCTCCTTGTAAAATCCTCTTAATTTTCTCAATGGGATATGACAAAAGGGTGTGATCTGGTCTTTGCCATTTCTGAGTCTTGAACATGGGCCCCAGGCAGAGTTTGGCAGGGAGACCAGCTACTCTGGGATGCTGGCTGCTGACCCCTTTCCACCATGCTCACCATGCTGCCCTACATCTTTACCGTTGAGGCTCCCAGTTACCTACCTCCCTGGACTTGCTTGGTTGGGGCAATCCTTCAGGCTGTCCTTTTTCTTCATCTTTGGATTTTGTGACCCTGCAGCTTTGGCTGGAGTGGAAAGTCAGGGGTCTGTGCAGGTGAAAGAGTGGTTGTTGGTGGTGATACTGATGATTCACTAATTCCTGAACCCTGGTGGAGAGGAATTTGCAAAAATCTGACATGAAATTCAAACTGCCTAGAAGAAACAAGAGGGAATAATGGGTTGTGCCTGGAAAGATAAGATGCTAGTAGGACCACTATTTTCAGTGTGTATTGGGGAAATTATTAAATACCAGACCTACCAGTTCTAATTCTGTGATACTGTTCTACAAGTCTACATTTTAATGCAGTCCCACGACTTTGATGCATGTGGTCCTTGTATTATAGATTGGCATAGAGATTGCTTTATTCAAAACAATGCTAACACTTTTTCTCAAAACAAAAAGAAAAATACCTTCCTCTATTATCTCTACTGACTTGCTTGACTCAACACACACACGTGCCATTGTGTGGGTTGATTCCCCGATTCCTTCCATTAAGGTATATTAATGGGTATCATTATGTTTTTGTGCTAGGCTGCATAGAGGAGCAGTTACCTGTTTTTCTTTGTGAATCTCAGGAACATCTGTTGACTAACACCTGGTGTTCTCTGTAACAGGTGTATGCTAGAGATAGCAATGGTAAAAAAAATGATATGATGTCAGCCCAGACCACAATTTGCAGCCTGTCACTCCTGCTAAATGGGTCAATGGAGATGGAAACCACAATTTAAGCAGATGCATGCTAATAATTTAGAGAAGTGTCATAACTAAGAGTCAAAAAATAAGGAAGGAAGGGGAGAGGCAGCTGTGAATTGTTCAGAAACCTCATTTTTCCTCCCCTTTTATAAATTTTTATTCCTTCCTTACTCATCCCCAAAGAA
The DNA here is from genome assembly GCA_020662805.1 of Glaucomys volans. NCBI lineage: Eukaryota > Metazoa > Chordata > Mammalia > Rodentia > Sciuridae > Glaucomys > Glaucomys volans. The sequence goes on along the minus strand of JAJEJO010052231.1, from coordinate 128,008 downwards.
TGAGCTATTTCCCAAGATTATGTAAAGAAGATGAAAATTAGAAAGTTGTTTGAACAAAGTTGTATAAATGGAAGGGAGATGATACAGAATTGGAAGGACTTAGATTGCCTGGTTCAAACCCTTCATTACGTAGATGAGGAAATGGAAGTCCAGGTACATTCTGAGCCAGGAGATAGACTGTGCTATCTTTTTTTAAGTCTGGAACTCAAAGAAGAGCTAGAGTCCAAGCGTCAGATGTAGTCATTACTCTTTTCACACTGCCACAACGGTCACTCAAAGAGTTCTCAGCAAGAGAAACAACCAATGATGTTGTCTCTATTACGATGGAAGTTGTTTGTCACAGGACATCTTGCCTGTGCTGCTCTCCGCTGTAACCTCAGTGTGTAAAATAGTGCTTGTCATATTCTGAACACTTGATAAGTCTTCAGAGGGCCTGGTGGCTTCTTCTCTTGTGCTTCTGAACTGTCTGTGAATTCTCTCTCTCTGATGAAATGTCTTTGCAAAGACACCAGAAGGAGAGGTGCACTGGGTTGAACTGTGTCCCTCCAAAATGCCTGTCCACCCAGAACCTATGATTGTGACTTTATTTGGAATTAGGGTCTTTGGTGGGTGATGTAATCAAGTTAAAACAAGGTCAGACTGGAGTGAATGGACTCAGTATCCAATGTGGTATCTTTACAAGAAGGCTAGATGAAGGCACACACACACACCACACACAGGGAGGAGGCCCTCTGAGTCAGAGGCAGAGGTTGGGCTAATGCAGCTGCAAGCCAGGGAGTGTGGAGGACTGCTGTAAACTACCAGAGCCTAGGTTGAGTCAAGGGAAGATCCTTCCCTAGAGTCTCAGAAGGAGCATGGTCCTCCTGATGACCTTGATTTTGATCTTCTAGGCTCCAGAACTGTGAGGGAAAAAGCATCTATTATTTTAAGACACACAGATTGTGCTGCTTTGTTACAGATAGCTATAGGACACTAATGCAAGGGGAGGGGCCTTAAAACTACATGGAGAGGAGATAGAGGCTAACTATTGCAGCCTTCTGGTTAGTCCTTTTGATTATTTTGGTCCTAGCTGCTGTTGACCACAACCACATGAGAGACCCTGAGTAAGACAAGCAGAGCTGTTAAGGGGCCTCAGACATGTAAGTGCCCTGGCATGAAATGTCTTAGACATTATAGCCCAGTTAAGTCTCTGGTGATTGCAGTCCCAACTGTCATCAAGTGGAGTAGAAGAACCACCCAGCTGAGCCCAGTCAGCCTGCTGAATGGGGAGAAATAATAAATGATTGTTTAAACCATTACATTAAGAGGTTCTTTGCACAGGAATAGAGCACCAAAATATCTGGGTTTCCAAAATTCAGACTTCAAGATAAACAAGTGACATATTAGGACACATTCTTAGGAAAAACTAGAAGCAGCATGGGAGGTGGGGCAATGAAATGATGAAAAACCAGGTGAGGATGTGGTATCAAGCAGAGGCTTACACAGGGTGAGTTTCACTGAATCCGGCAGGGAGCTTTACAGACAGTGTAAGTAGTGACTCAGTCTTGTACCATCAGGGTCAAGGCACTGGAGTACATAAACTCCCTCACCCTTCAGTTATGGTTAAGGCTGCCCCAGGGATGCAAAAACTCTCAGTCACCTCTGGTTGTCTGGGGAGTAAACACAAGGTGTTTGAGCAGCCAGAGGGAAGTCTGTGACAAGGGGAGAAGGGTGCCAGTCTGGGAGTGGAGGCACACCCAGAGGCAGCGCGTGTGGAAATGGTAAGGTTGGGTAACCAATCTGTCTTGGTTTTCCTGAAATAGTCACATTTAAAACAGGAAGTCCTACATCATGCCTCCCACCCCCCAGTTCCAAGAAAACAGAACAGTTGGTCACTCTATGAAGGAATCATAGAGGGGACACGGGCAGAGTCTGAGAGCATCTGCTATAATGGATGCATGAATATTTCCAAACTAGAATGATTTGGATCCATAGAATCCTCCAGAGGTGGGTCTGTAGGAAACCAGGGGTGCTGGAGGTCACCAGGTAGCCACTCGTCCTTTTAATAATAAGAGCCTGTGCCCTGTGAGAGGTACAAATGATTTTGAGCACTGCAGAAGGGCTGAGGAGGATCAGACCTGGAACATTTTTAAGATTGCTAAATGGAGGCATGAGTGCGGGAAGAGGGGCAAAAAGCACACTGATGTGACCAGGATCTGGGCTGCAGTATGAAACTGAACAAGGACACCCAGGCCCAGCACTGTCCTCAGCTGAGGACTTCACGGGAGCCAGAGACTGGCTGAAAACTGGGAGTTAGAGGAAGAACGGGGGACAGCAAAAGATGAGTTTATTGTTAGGATTTTAAAAAAATAATTTCTGGGTTTAAGAATGATCGTTTTGAACATTCTCTGAGAGAAAGGGGTCCAAGGATGAAAGCAGAGGGAAAATGCAGTCCTAGAGCCTGGCGGTTTTAGGAGGGGAGATCAAGTCCTCGCCACCCTAGTTACAAGCACAGAAGCTTTCACTTAAATTAAGGTTTATGTAACTAGCAGGATGGAAATAGGAGTTTGTCAGCGGAGTCAGAACTCTTCAGAGAGTAGGTGAAGGCACTGGGTAAATTTCATTAAGGGATATAGATTAATGTATGGTTTGAGGACAGCAAACATGAATTTATTCATTTAACCTCAGAATATTAGATGAAAGGGGGTTTTGAAATCAGGAAATAAATTCCTATAGGATAAACAAAATGAATGCTGCTTTGTTTAAATTCTACATGTAAATATATGGAAAAGGCTATGCTAACAGGACATAATACTTAATCTAAATAGATAAAGAGGATCAAGACAAATTTGGATAAATTAGTGAAAATCCGTATCAGATTAACAAAGAAAGGTGTCTAATATTTACCCATTTTCCCCATTTATTTGCATTTTATTTGGCTTAAATATTTTAAAAATATAAAAGTTCATGTAGCACAAACCAGCCGTCTTCCACCTGCCCCACATCTGCCCAGTCCCTGTCTCCTCCAATAGGAATCATTGTTCCGGATTCCTTGTGGGTCTTTCCAAAGATCTTAAAAATGCATATACAATAAAATAGGAATAAGTTCTTGGAAGGTCTGTTTCTTCTTCGCTGCCATATCCCCAGTACTAGAATAGTTTCTGCGATGTACAGGGTGTCAAATAAGAACGTGGGAAAAGACTGAAAATACCCACAGTTTTTAAATCAATAGTAGCATCCAACACACACTCCAGTGTGTGCACATTATTTACTTACCAATTGTTTTAGTCAGCTTTTTCACCGCTGTGAATAAAGGACCCAACCAGAACAATTATGGAGGAGCAAAGGTTTATTTGAGGGCTCAGAGTTTCAGAGGTCTTAGTCCATAGAAGGCTGGCTCCATTCTTTGGGGGTTGGGATGAGGCAGAACATCATGGAGGAAGAGTGTGGCAGAGGGAAGCAGCTCACAAGGTGATCAGGAAGCAGAGAGAGAGTGGTTTCCTCTTACCAGATACAATACATACCCCAAACCTATGCCCCAATTCCTACCTCCTCCAGTCACACCCTACCACTTCAATTACCACTCAGTTAATCCCTATCAAGGAATTAATTCATTAATTGGGTTAAGACTCTCACAACCCAATCATTTCTCCTCTAAACCTTCTTGCATTGTTTCACATATGAGCTTTTGGAGGACACCTCATGTCCAAACCATAACACCAATATAACTTTATTGATGTACAAAGGTCTTATTTACCCTTTTTAAGAGCTAAATTATATTCCACTGCGGGATGTACATAGTCTATTTAACCAATTTCATAGTAATGGACATTTAGTTTGTATCTAAGATTTTGTGATTACAAACATCATCACAATGAATAATCCTGTGTGAGTTTTGCATTTGTGAGATGAAATTTCCAGAAGTGCAATGTCAGTGTTAAGAAGTCATGCCCTCCCACAAACATTTCAGATGAAGGTGGCAGGACTCTCCATCAGGTGAACCACTGATCTACTCAGCATGACGCTTCTTATGGTCATTTCAGTGGTACTGTTGTTGCCAAAGTCTGGTGTCTTTGGCCTGCCTTTTTAAAAGCTCAGAGAGATTTTGAAGACCGAGAAACAGGGAAGTGTTGGAAGCAGTGAAATTGACACATGGATGCTCAAGATCCTGCTGAATAATCACAGCAGAATCAAGAGCAAAACTCCAGCTCTTGGGTGGACACTGCTTGGCTCTCTGGGCTGGCTCTTTGCATCTGAGCTTTAGGCTTTGATGTCATTGAGTCATAATACACATCTGTGTTTTTAATATTTTTCAAAGGATGTTTGAATATCCAGGCCAGTCCATAATGGCTTTTTGCTAATCTTGCTTCATCATGGCCTTTCATTTTCATCATAGCCCTAGGCCTTTGATCTTATTATTTTGGTCAGACTCGGACACTGGGGACATCAGCTGAAATGACAGCATTCCCCTTGGGTCATCTTGGCATTGCTTCTTACCAGGGAGGGTGAAGCTGTGTTGGACGTGGCTGATGGTGGTAAAAGGGAACGGTCTCAGATCCTTAACCCAGACCCACATGCTCTGCTTCTTTTCATGCTGTATTTCCATCTGAAATGTGAAGATAAAGACACATGCCCCACACCCTCGGAGGGTGTGGTGGTGAATATTAATGACATGTGCTTCAAAGTGCAGTTGGAGCTTTTCAAGCCTGAAGTCCTCGATAAAATTGGGTTATAGAGTTAGTGAGATAAAGGAGCACATTCAAACCATGACCATTTTTCATTATAGCTACCTTGACAACTGCATTAAGCCTCTCACTCCAAGACAACACCTAGGAACTTTCACTAGAATGCATATGTATTTTTAATATTCTGCTTTATCTTCTTATGTACTAACTGCCAGGGACTTTGGGGAAGTTATTCATTCAGTAGATGTGTTTTAAATGTTCACTCAGTTCTGGGGAAGGCATCAGACTCAGGGAGAGGCCTGGGCTTCCAGGAAGGAGATCTGCTGTCCTCTGACCCCACCCCAACCACCCACTTGGTGTTGAGTAGGTCACACCTGAGCTTCAGTTTCCTTTTCACTAAGTCAGGACAATGACTTCTGGTCCTTCACATCTGTGTGACTGAATGGGAAATTTCAGTGAGAGCGGATGAGTGAGCATGTTTAGTAGAATAAAGTCCATTAAAGATTCATATTATTAGTGTCTAATAATTTGTCTTCCTCAAATTATGAGGAAAACTGTGTGTTATGTTTTAAATATTAGGTGTTCCCCAAAAGCTCATGTGTGAGATAATGCAAGAGGGTTTAGAAGGGAAATGATTGGGTTATGTGAGCCTTAACCCAATCTGTCAATCAAGCCCCTGATAGGGATTAACTGAGTGGTAACAGCAAATTGGGGGGGTGTGGCTAGAGGAGGTGGGTCATTGCGAGTGTGACTTTGGGGTACATGCATTTGGTGAGTCAAACTCTCTGCTTCCTGGTGTGATGACCTGAGCCAGTTTCCTCCACCACACCCACTCTTCTGCCATGATGTTCTGCCTTGCCTGGGCCCTAAGGAGTGGAGTCTGCCGTCTGTGGACTGAAACCTTAAAATCATGAGCCCCACAATAAACTTTTCCTCTTCTAATTGTTCTTGTCATGTCTTTCGGTTTCAGCAACAAAAAGCTGACTACAACACTGAGATATTGGGAAACAAGTTCAGCCACATAGGTCACGGCTTCCTATCTTCAACTGAGCTACAGACCAGTAACATATATAAATTTTCTACTGTAATATATTAAAATCATGTAGGCCTATGTATGTGTACAGTATAGAATATGTGTAAAATATACACATATGTAGATATAAATGCTTTGGTAACAACAACAACAAATCTTTACAGTTGGTTCACATTAAACTGACATGAAAGGGAATATTTTTGGTCCCCTAGAAGAGTCAGGAAATGTCAAATGCACTTGATCTCTGAGGAGCAGTCTCCGAATGGCAGTTGGAGCCTGATACAGAGTTTATTCCAAAAACCCTAGGGATGCAATGGAAGGAAAGTAACCTGTTGATTTTTTTTTTTCTGTTAGTGGGTGGGTAAATTGAGGCGGGTGATGCTGGTAGCTATAACCATGATTAGAGTCTAGCAGGCAATAGGAATTCATTCAATTCCACTTAAATGCCTACTGGCTTAAACAGGTAATGCAGAAATGTAAAGCAGGCAAGACAAGCATTCTTAGAATGCAAAACATTGTATTTAGTATTCAGAACTGCAAATGCCTTATTTCATATAGACAGTAGGGAGTGGTGAGGATTGAGGTACTAAAATAGAGAGCATTACTCTGCTTGATCTGATTGTCACAGGTGGGAATACAAGCACTGTATTGTGGCATCCTGTAAATTGTAATTGAAGTCTGTGATCTAGATTTTTATATGAAAATCTTTTAAAAATATTGTTGTGTAACACACATACTCATACCTACATGACCACAAATCATTGTATGTGACCAACTGGAGTGGTCTTCTTGGGAATCTTTGGATCCCGTAGTGGTGGAGAGGAGAAGGTAGTACCAGGCACCAGGAGATATGATTATGGCTTTACTCTTGGCAACACTATCATTAGTTCCTTCTTCCCCGCTTCCCCTCTGAACACCGGGGTGGGGATAGAAGGGTCATAATGTAAAAATCTACCAACTTCCTAGGAACCCATAGTTGAGGAACAGTGTTTTAGAGCTGTTTTAGATGACCCATTTGATTTGTCAAATATCAGGGGTCCTCCTGGCCATGGGGAGTGATTGTATATAATGGAACCATGCTTTGAAGGCCAGGTGAGCTTCTAAGATAAACTGTGTAAGCCACATTATAGGAAAGGTGGGTCCATGAAATGGAACAAATGGGCATCCCTGTAATACCAGCTACTTCTAATAAGGGGGAAAAGTAACAGGTCAAGGGTGACCGACTTTGTACTTGTAAAACAGCAAGTCTGAAATATGATAGCTAAGCAGCAGAGGTCAGCCTGTGGAACTGGTTTGCTCCAGAACTGGAGGGATAAGCAGTATCAAATGATTCATTGTCTTGCTTCTTCTGACTCTGAAATGCCCCCAATGCTAAGCAACAGGAGAGAGTGTTGGCTAGGGCACAGAACACCATTATGAATTTGGAGAGGGCACTTCTGTTCCCCAATTACCTTACCTTGATTTTCTCACCCACAAAAGGGCATCGCCAAAGAACACCTTTTCAATAGTGTATAAATGCTGATTTGGAAACCAAAACTTGATTTTTTTTTTCTCTGTATGTAGAAATCAGTTGCACCCTGTTTAATTAAACCTGTTCCTGTTTTGATAAGATCAAAGGACTAATAAAACCCAGGTGGTAAGCCCAGGGAAGGGAGAGGGTGGGCAGAAGCCCTGGAGGGAGTGAGGGCAAATTCCAACACCTCCTAGTGAGGCTTCGTGCATCACCCCATTTAATCCTGGCGACCTCCGCAAGAGGGAGGGGGCATTGTGACCTTCATTTTACAGGAAAGGGAGTTCTTTTCCCAAGTTTATTCCAATTGCAAATCAAAACTAAAAATAAATGTGACACACAGGAAACAAGGGAAGGGAACGTTGGAAAACTGCATTCACTTGGCTTTACCTTATCTAAGGACTCCTTGTTGGTCTCCTTCTTCTGACCCATCCTTAAGAGTAAGCATTTCCAATCCTCAGTCCTTTTTTCAGTCCGAAGATTTCTGAAGGATCTTACTCCAGGCTTGGGGTCCAGCCTCCAGGTAGACAAATGCCATCTCCAGGTCTGTCCTAACTTGCAGAACTGTGTCCACCCTTTCTGCTCTCAGCTAGCCACCTGCACCCAAGCATGAGTGGAGCTCATTGCTCATGGCCAGCTGCTGTGTGGTGGGGTCAGTCACTCCAGCCCCTTCCAGAATCCCAGCGGGATTAGGACGAAACAGCATCCGATTAAAGCAAAAGTTTGGGAATGTAGTTCAAAGTGGCACATCGGATTGTCACCATTGACTATACCATTGTGGGCTGCTGAATGTTTTCTGAGGACCAAACAGAATTTTCTGGCATCATGGACTTTTTGGATTCCCCTCCAAGTTGAGGAACTTCCATCCAGTATTCCTACCTAGTTCCTTTTTCCCTACCAATCCCAGGTCCTGGTAAGACCATATCATAGTTGCATTCTCTATGATCTTCATCCTGGAAGTCTACTCCTTGATATTATATCAACTCTTCTCTGATTCCTGGTTTGCTGCTCTTGGGTTGAAACTCTAGGAGAGCCACTTCCTGATTCTGAACTGAATCAAGTTCCTTGAAAAATAGTCACCTAATAGAGAGTAATAATTTTTAAGAAGATTTTATGTTAAAATCAAGTAGACTTACTATTGCCCTTAAAAGTCTTGTATCATATATGATGGGTTCACATCCTGGGAGCACTATAGAATGGCATCGGTTTGTTACTTAGCTCCTCTGGATTTCAGTTTCATATTGTAAATGGAAATACTACCTCTCTCCGTTACAAAATAAAGTGTGATACTATAGACAAAGGGCTTAGCCCCGTGCCTGGCCCCCAAGGGTGATGACAGTTTTCACTGTGACTGCCATTGTGTCTTTTCTTTTTCTGCTGCTTCTCATCTTTCCCAGTTTGAAAAATTCTCGGAGACCAGACTCCACATTTCCTCCGGTGTGTTCTACAGCATGTAGCTCTTTTATCATATTTTATTATCTTATGCCCATTTATTCACCTACTTTTTCTGCTTGGTTCTTTAGCCTGGCCTTCAAAACCCTCCCTTTGATCTTCCTTTTCCTCCTAGTGTTCCCCTAATACTTCCCTCTACCACCTGACCTCGTCATGTCCTTGACACCCGCCAGGGTTTCATGCCCTCTGTCCGGAATGGAATGGACTTTTTTTTTTTTTTTTTTTTTTGCTACTGGAATTTTACTCATTTTTCAAGGACCAACTCTATGAATTCTTCTTTGTTTCCCTAATGTTAGAATTACTTCTTTATCATAGTTTCAATAATACTGTTTATCTGTTACAAAACTTATCTTTATTACATTTTTATGATGTACACATGATTTTCGCATTGGACTGTGAGTTCCTGGAAGAAAAGTTATGCCTTATTCACGTTGGGTTCCCTCAGCACCTGATACTGTGTTCAAAACAGAGTAATTATCCATCCAACGTTTGTTGCATCTGTACTACGTAGATGTACTAAATAGCTTCTGCCTAGACCAAGAGGCCAGCAGTATGACGGCAGTAGCACTTCTGCATCAGCAGCTCCCTCTGTAACGCTTGTGGGCTTCTGAATGGTTCCCAAGGGCAGAGGGAATAGATGGTTTAAATTTATCACAATCCCTATGTGAAATAAAATTGCCAGTCATGAACATAAGCAGACGCTCACATTTAATGACTAATGAAGTCCGCAAAGCATAAGAGAATCAGGTCATATGCAAGGCAAATAGGTCGGTAAAACCAAGAAAAATCTAATAAAACTCTGCTCTGATTTTTAGTTCCTCTATCATGTGGAATCCTTATTGAAATTTATGGTTGTGGAAAACTGGCCAGATTCATTTTCAGCACGGCCAGGTCAGGGACGTTTCCTGTTATCAATAGGAAGTTGCTATGCAATTAAATGGATCAATGATGCAGTGTGCTAAATTAGTTTTTTTTTATGATCAAATAATTGGACTAGTTGTGCATTCTACATTATTTCAGTTATACAAGCATGATCTTTGAATCTATCATGAAGGAAGATTCCTGGGTTGTTTTAGCCTATTGATTTGAGGAGCAGTAAAAGGAGCTGGTAATAGTTGGGAAGGCAGTAAAGTAATACCAATAAAATGGTGCAGGGGATGCACATTTGACACACTGAGTAGCTTTATGTTATTTTAATGATTTTTTAGAACAATTTACGAATCTGGACTGATTCAATTAGTACTATAGTAATCTACCTTAAAATATGGTGGAATGTTCCGTTACATGTTTATTGTGTTTAGTTCTGGTCCATGGAACATTATAATACTTGTTATAAGTAGCATGCTAGTTTTTGGTCTTGTTTTGTTTTTGTTTTTTCAGGCTCTAATTTGTAGTGTTTTCCTACTTTGTTGGTGTAAACACTCTTGTAGGGTTTTCTAAGCTATTACAATTTAACTGGCTCTCAAAGTTTCTAAACATCTGACGATCAGTTCTTCAGAGATGTTGAGTTAGGTTCTAGCACAGCATTGCAAGTTATTGTAAACAGTGGAGAGAGCCTGCAAAAATTTAAAATCATGCAGTTTTAGGACTAGAAGCATTTAGAATATTCTAGTCCTATCTCTAAATTTATAGAACTTTTTCTTTGCAAATGGTTTTTCCTTTTACTAGCAAATTTGGTTTGGAATCAACATGTCTGGACTCATCATGCAGTATTCAGAGTGTAGGAAGAAAATATCATTCATTGAACATGAATGGAAACATGACCATATAATCTTGCAGAAGAAAAGATTCAACTTATGATGAACAATGTCTTGAAAGTCATGTGGAATGTTACTAGCTATTGTCATATAAAAAGAAAGATATTATAACCTTTGTTCTCATTTCCTGGCATAGTGCTGCAAAACTCTTACAATATCATGAAATTCTGAGGCAAACATGTTTATACAATGGAAACCATAAAAGTCCTAAATGGTGAGGTTCAGAGAGCTTCCAGATTAATGAACACAAGAAAGTACTGGTTGATGTGTGCCTGATGAGGGCATAGAACTTCCACACCCCTTTTGATGCTCTACCCTAGGTACCTCCTTGTCTTAGTCTATTTTCTGTTGCTAGAACAATATCACAGACTGGGTAATTTACAAAAAATAGCTTATTTGGCTTCTTTTTCTAGGGGCTGAGAAGGTCAAGATTATAGCACTGTCATCTGGTTAGGACCTTCATGCTGTGTCATAATGTGGTGGAAGGGCAAGTGAGCACACATAAGATGAAGAAGAGAAGTTGGCTGAATTCATCCTTTAATCAGGAGCCCATTCCTAAGATAATGAACACACTTCTGTGATCATGGCATTTATTAATTTGTAAGGACAGAGCCATCATAATCAAATCATCTCTTAAAGGTCCTACCTCTATAATACTGTTAAGATGGCAATTAAATTTTGACATGAGTTTTTGAGGGGACATTAAATGTAGGAGACCAAGGAGGAGAATGAAGGACACCAAGGCCAGCCTGAAATAAGGCTCCCATGGTGAGTCAGCGAATCAGATTTGGAAATCATATGTTTATAACAAAAAACCATAATTTATGGAAGTCTAATGCTTGAGAGGTATTATTTAGACATGTTAACATGAGCATCACCATTACTCTCTTCTCTCTTGTGTTTTAAATTCCAAAGAAAGAATTGTTGAAAAAAGGTGAATTCAGCTGGGTGCAGTGACATGCGCCTATAATACAGGTGGCTCAGGAGGATCGCAAGTTCAAAGCCAGCCTCAGCAACCTAGCAAGGTCCTAAGCAACTTAGTGAGACCCTGTCTCTAAATAAAAAATAAAAAGGGCTGGGGATGTGGCTCAGTGGTTAAGCACCCCTAGGTTTGATTCCTGGTATAAAAAAAAAAAAAAAAAAAAAAAAAAGTGGGGCCTGGGGATGTAGCTTAATGGTAGGAAAAAAGAACTGCTATAATTATAGTCATAATAAAGACTGCTGTTTTAATTATTATTATTTTCTGTGCTGAGGATTTAACCCAGGGTCTCCTGCGTGCTAGGCTTGCTCATATTCTACCACAGGTTACATCTCCATCCCCACCCCAAAACACTTTTGATGTATATAAAAAGTTTTAAGAAGAGCATTTGGTCTTGTAATTCTAGCCTGTCTACAGAATGTCCTAAATCCTCAAAGTCTATTGTTTTCCAAGAGCATGACATGCTTGCTAATCATCCTCGTGGGAGAGTTGTCCATCAGAGTGGCATGTGTCTCCTTGTTTTCTTACACAGGCCCACTGGATCTAATGAAGGGTTAGAAAATGATCACGGATTTGCATGATTTTCACACTCATTTACCTAAAGATGTATTCTCTATGTGTTCTTGTGAGAAGAGGGTCTGCGATTAAATATTTGTGAATAAAAATGGAACTACATTTACTGTTTGCAGACTCATGATGTAAATAGGAAATCATGAAGGAAATAAAACTTAACATTTATCAAATTTCCCTGATTAAAGAAACATTTGTTTTTGTCTAAAACTCATGGGAAATGCTGACCTATATAAATTGGGGGTCAGTAGAAGAAAATTCCTTAGAGTCATCAAAAAATTGCTCTACTTAGTGAAAAACATTATAATTTCAGTGGGTCACAGAATTTTATTGGGGAAATCATACAATTTCAATGGATAGATTAGCTTTTTGATTCAGGGAGAGGCTGACTTCTACATGGAGCATTTCATCTCTAAGAAACATCATTTAAAATTTTTAAATTTTGAAATAGCTTCAGATTTATAGAAAAGTTGAAAAAAGTAAAATGGACTTTTGTATAAACTTTCCCCAGATTCCCAAAATGTTAACAATTTACTACATTTCCTTCCTTTTGTCCTTTTTTTATTTCTTTCTAGTGGATGACTTTTAATGATTAATCAATAATACTATGCCAATAATACTATACACACTAATCAATAATACTAAACACACTAATTTTGTATTCAGCACAATATACTTTGCTGTTAACTGAGAAATAGCATAGAAAAATCATTCAGAAAAAAGATGAGTTTTTTAAATTTTTATTAACATGTATTAATTGTGCATATTAATTGAATCGTTGTGATATCTCAACATATACAGCATATAGCATGCCCTAAACAAATCAGGATGATTAGCATTTAACTCTTACACCACATTTTATCATTCTTCCTCTTTCTCTGTACATATTTGAACATACAAATGCACATAAATATCTTGTTCCCTGAATCATTAAGTTGCTGTTATGATGCCCCTTTACATCCAAATACTTGCAGTATTGCTAAACACAAGGATATTCTATTACATAACCATAATAGAAATGACAAGAAATTAAAACACTATTACTCGATCTATATACCTTATTGGTATTTTCCCAATTGTGTCAAAATATCCTTTATAACAAAAATATATATCCTTTATAACAACTACATATATATACATGCATGTATGTATACATATATATATTATGTAAATACCCTGTTTCTCATCAAACTTTCACATACTAGTTTTAGCATTCATTGATGATTCTCACCCAAGACAGTTCACTATGGTTATCTAATCTAAACCTAGATTAGACATAGACACAGATGACATTTGACATTAATGTCAAAAGATGTTAGCTGATACACACACACACACACAATTTTAAATATAATGGCTCAGAGTCTGATCTGGAATCATTTACTGCATTAACTGGTCATGTCTCTTTAGTCTCCTTTATTCTGGAATAATTCCTTGGTCTTTGTTTTTCTTGACCTTATCAATTTTTGAATATAGGACATTTTGTACAGTTGTCCAATTTGGATTTGTCTGATTTGTCTGTTCCATGATTAGATTCAGGTTATCCATTTCCAGCAGGAACTAAATAAATGTGTGCCCTTTTCAGAAGGCTTATGATGGTTATTTGCTCCCATTATTGGTGATGTTAAGTTTGATCACTGAGTTAAAGTTGAGTCTGCCAGGTTTCTCTAAAGTTATAATTTTTTCTCTTTGGGAAGTATCTTACATACTTTGAGACTATGTAAATTCCACATTTCTTATCAAACTTTCACCTACTAGTTTTGGCATTCATTTGACATACCAAATGACATTAGTTATTATTTTTAAGGAAGAACTTTCTCAACTCCCCACTTATTAATTCTTTTACTGATAACAGTATAGACTCATGGTTATTCTATGGGTTATAATTCTTCACAGTGATTCACTTTGGTGCTCAAGTTGTTCCAGAATCCCCACCATTCTTTCAGTACTTCCTTCCTTTCTGGCAGAGCAAGAAAGTCTGGGCTCATTTGTGCTTTCCCTGTTCCAACCCATTCTAGCATTCTAGCCCAGGAATCAGACTTTTTCCTTAAAAGCCTGTTTTTTTGGTTTGTTTTTTGAACCCAGAAGAGCTTAACCACTGAGTCACATCCCCAGTCCCTTTTTAATATTTTCTTTAGAGAGACAGGGTGTCACTATGTTGCCTAAGATCTGGCTAAACTGCTGAGGTTGGCTTTGAACTCACAATCCTCCTGCGTCAGCCTCCCAATCTGCTGGGATTACAGGTATGCACCACTGCACCCAGTCTGTTCTGTTTTTTAAATAGAGCATTTAGACTCCAAGATCTGAGAGCACTAGGTATTGCACACAAGTTATTGTTGGGCAGTAACTGTTTTTAAGAACTAGAAAATATGTGTCTATGTTTATTTCTACATTTACAAATATTTCTATTTATAAACTATATAGGTTCATTATATTTGCCTATTGTATAAAAAGGAGTTCATAGGCATTCTTCCATTTTCAATCCAATACCACAGGAAACATAATTTATTATCTTGAAACTACACAAGGCACATAGGCTTAAAGTCATTGAATTCTTCAAGCTATAGAACAGGAGCTATAAGTTCTCCTGGAACTGCATAAGGCCAGTCACCTGCCCATCCACTTACTAACTCAAGTTACCAGGCACTTTGTATATGTGGAGCACTTGGTTAGGAATATGAAATGAAAATGATTTTGTCTCTTCTCTCAAGCAGCTCAATCTGTTAGGGGGGCAGAGGAACATACCCATCACAATGCAGCCTAAGTTCTTTATTCAAGATATGAATAGTTTTGCACAGGAAAAGAGGAAGAAGTTCATAATCCAACTTGAGTGAAATTGAGAATAGACTGTTAGTAGATTTTTGTGTGCACAAAATAGCGGGCTTTGCTTCTGAGCAAAAACAACACTTTAATGAGAGCTCTCATTTATTTAGAAGGGTTGAGTTCATCAAAACACTGCTCAGCCATGACAATACTTATGCAAATAAGTTTCCAGGACAACAGGTTATATTTCAATTTTTTCTAATGGCGCCTCTCAATAACTATAGAGGAAGAAGACAATTTCAGACTTTCACACTGCCTATTATTCCACAATGAATCCTTCCCTTCTTTACAAATTAAATAAACTGACTTATTTGTCATCGTATTGATTGTCCTCCTCTTAGGTAATAGTTTATACACACCAATTTTCTCACCTAAACTTACAGTAGAGAGTTTGGTAGAAAGGAAAAGATTTGTGTGTGTGTGTGTGTGTGTGTGTGTGTGTGTGTTGGGGTACATGTTCAGAAAGTAAATGCTAAGAAAAAAATAAAAATTAAGGGAGAAAAATATTAGGATTAAAAATAAGATTTTATTATTTCTGTTATCTTAAACACAAAGCATGTTTATCATAATTTACCACCAGTGCTTTTTTTAGTTAAAAAAAATAATGTGGGCTAACCTTCTGCTTCATGATCCCCTGACCAGTTTTTTCCAGGTCTAAGGCTGATACTATAATCTTGCTTATTTCACCAATTTATAAATTCTAGTCCAGAAAGTTCTCAGTACGATGCATAAGTAATGATCACTAGTACCAGAGGCTGATCTTCATGCGAGCTGCCAAGGTTTCCTTTTAGAGAATGGCTCTTGAGCACAGCCGGTCCCAGAGACAAGATGGGGTGGAGACTTGCACATACTTACCCTGTCCTCATTCTAGAAGCAGAGTAAAGCATGACTGAATTAGTTAGTTCATCAGGAAACTTACTCATAAGAAGCAATAAACTTCAAATGCTAATAGGGATACTGAATTTTTTTTCTACACTTAAAAAGTGATAATCTTAGGTAACTATAAAGCTGAGTCAAAGGTAGTTGAGGTTCATATGAAGATTCCACCACCCATTCTTAGCTGCCTCTGGGCACAGAAGCACTTGTGGTCACTGCAGAGGTGGACAAAGCATAGGGGCCAGTCTTGTGTCAATAGTCAAGATGGTGACAGCAGCAGTATCTATAGAAAGCATGGGCTATACATTGGCTTACGCAAGGAATGCTCAGAAAAATGAGCTGCAGTTTTGACATAGCTAATGACTAGTGAAAGCTTCTTTGAATATGAGAATTTTTAATTACTTTATTATACATTATATTCAATATAAAGGCTTTAACCATCATAATCACCATGATACAATATGTGTGTGTGTATATATATGCAAAAGATACCCACTGAATATGGTTTAAGAGGTATAATTGTGCTTTAGAAACCCATACAGCCTGAAATATAATTTGACATAAAAAAATAATCAGAAGCATGAAAAACAGGATGTTTTAATAAGAGCCTAATGCTGCTTCTGGAATAACTGTTGCATGCATGTCCCTGGTCATGTTGGACTTCTCCTTCAGTTTTGATTGGAGTAACGTGTGTTCCACAACACCAATCCTAATGTCCATCTGAACAGTTTCTTGCTTCAGTTTTGTTAAGCTCTGTTTAATCTTCACCAAAGGAGCTGTAGAATAAAAATAGCATGGAATAAAAATGTTCATTCAGAGTATCAGGTTATTATAGAATTGCATGACATTTTCCTCACTTTGTTTCAAGCCAAAAATAGGGTTAAAAACACAGCTAACAACTCACTGACATTCACATGGTTTTGCTGTGGCATTTTAAACACCTGAAATTTTCAGAATGGGGGATGATGCAGTATTTGACGTACTGTGGGTGAACTTTTTAACTTTCCTAGGTGAAAAGGTGCTAAACAGATATTTAAGAACTTGTTCAACATAATTTTATGAGTCAGAATATTTGTCTATAGGAAAGTGGATCTTTAAGGAAAGAGAGAAGAGAATTGCCTCTGAAGTATATATAATGAGACTATTTAATTTTTTTTTTTCTTTATACAAGGTGTTACTATGTTGCTCAGGCTGGACTTGAACTACTACCTCAGCATCAGTGTCCCTAGTAGTTAGCACTATCAATATATGCCACTTGGCTCAGTTAATGAGCCCATTTAAAACATTGCAACAAACTCCCAATACATCCCCATCCCCTTATAAAAGATCAGAGTATATATCAAACTAGAAAGTCTTTCTAGGGCATAGAAAAACTTTAGGTAATCACCATCAGGTCACAATGGAGGATGATTACTGGAAGATTATTAAAATTCTTCTGTATTTGACCCTGCCCGGTCAGGTTTTTTGGGAAGGATAGAAAACAAACAAACAATAATAATAAAAAAAGGTCACCATCTCATTGTCTTAGTGTCATTGGGCATCTATGAGTACTTTTTTCTACATAGCATGGAAAAAAGAAACTCATTTGATGAAAACAGAATAAAACATATCTTTTTAAATTGGCAGAAAAAAGTACATATTTAAATATTTCCCACTCTATTTTTTGAATCAATACAATCTTAATTAAAAAGAACCCCTAAATTATAGTAAATTCTTCAACTACTCTTCCCAGCTGTTTTGTAAAGAACATAGTAGACTGATTATCAGACATTTTTGTACCATGTACTTGTTTTGAAACAAACAAGTAACACACAGTTCATTTTAAAAATTAGACTCCCCTATTTATTACTACCACTTTATTAAGCAGGCTCTATGAAGAACTAGCTTTCTCTTGCTTTCTTCTTCCCCTTAAAATGAGCATGTACTTACCACCATCAGTCATGCTGCTGCCCTTTTCCTCCATCTCTTGTTTTACCTTTTCTAATTCTTCTGTAACCTTTCATTGAAACAAATAATTTTCATGAGCACTGGATTTTAATTTCAAAATTTTTAAATGATATATTGAGAAAAGTTAATTTAGATATTAGATAAAAGGGAAAACAATATTAGAAATACTCTTCACATAATTCAAATAATAAGATCAAGTATGCAGATATATGAAGCTTTTTATCTTCTGAGAATGACCATAATGTTAAACTTCACTAAATTACTTTCACATTAGCTTTATCATGTTGTGACATTATAGAATAAAACCAAGTTGTTTTATACATTAAGCCCTCAAATCATGTAATTATTTCATAGCATCTACCACACTTAAAATGGTAAGTATTCTACTTAGGAAACCTATTTAGGTTTTTGGTTCTAAAGGTCTTCTAAGTAACTTTCTTGATATTATAGTTCTAGAAGAGATGGTGTCTTTTCTAGGACACTAAAAATGTTTATATCATATGGTTATGTATATATAAATGTCTTCTATTGCTCTATCTAAACCATGAACTTGAAACTCCAAAAAACATACTGTGCTGTCACATTGGTTCTTATACGTACTCTATATCAAGATTATACTACTAGAGCCTGTATTAGCAAAATTACAAACTAGCATTATAATATAAGTAGAAAATATAATCTTTAAAATATTTCAATTTTTCATGTAATCTTGAACTAAGCCATAAATATTGTTACTTAGTAGACTTTATTTTTATCATACTGGTGAGTAAAACCTTCCCTGGGAATAAAATGCTCATCCAAGTAAAGCAAATTAATTTCTTTCAGGCACCTGAAACATTACAACTGGGGAAAACTACCTATTCCAAAAGAACTAAATGGTTCCCTGGACTCCCTTCAAGTGTTAATTTACCTAACATAAGTGAGCACTTTACTTCTACATAAGGTTTTATTTGCCTAGAAGCACCACAGGATTACAGTCTAAATATTTCAATGCTATATTTTGAGTATTTTAAAACAACTATTCCTAAATAAACTATTTAAAGAATGCTAAATTCTTTACTGTCAAAATAGTAAAGTTTGTGAAAATTATTCTGAATTGTAAACAATTGTATCATCTTGAATTTTCATCCCAAACCGGCTTCTCATCTTTTTAGTTCCCTACCCCCAATAAGCTTTTCAATGGAAAACAAGAATGTATACAAGTACACACACACACAGACACACACACACAGACACACACACACACATTCTTACTTCTCTTGGAAGATCATGAAAAAAAATGCAGTGATATTTGCAGATATTCTAGAAGTTCTCAAAATAAAGGGGTAATAAACCATTCTCAATTGTAGACAGAGATATACCCAGGATCACACACGTTATCAACATCACTAAAAATAAATCTTAAATCTTACAGATTAACATTAACGTTTACTTACTTTTCTATATATTAATTATAATTATTATATAAAAATGACAAAAAAGTTATCAGTGTGCTAATACAAGCAAGTTTTTATGTTGAATTTAACAGTAACTTCGGACATCTTATAAAAATAAGGGAAAGGATAAATAATTCATTCACTGATAAGAAAATTAGGGATCTTCTCTGAAAGAAGATAATTTGAAGAGGAGGAAGCAATTAGTAAAATAAGCATTTAATCATCCAATGGCTGGGAGCTGCTGGGGCTTAACTAACATGTGAGAAGCACAGCAAGAGCGCTGGTGTGTACCTCAGACAGGAGCTTGGTCCTTTCAGTTACTCCACCATTTCCCTGCTGGTATCGTTCCCTTGCCTGAGGGGGAAAGCATTTTGTTTAATGACAAATCCAAAACAGAGGCAGATTACTTAAACATGACCTCTTTGTGTTTGCAATTTCTGCATATCATTTTTTGACAACCTCCCTCCTTGTTTATGAATACATTTGTGAAAGTGACATTTAACTGTGGTTATTTTATGTCCCTAAGAGGCACCATGTATTTAACTCAAGCACTATAAAATGATGAACTACCTTAACCTTCACATACTGACTGTGTAACTTGCATGGGCATGGTTCACAGTACAAACTGTCCTTGGCTATTCCTAAACAGTTTAGGAGATGGTTCTTGGTCAATCAAATTTGCATGTTACACAGAGCAAATTCGTTTAAAAAAGAAAATCAATCAAAGTAGAGCATCAAACTCAGCAATTAATAAGGATTAACAAAGAGTCTGACAGTATAATCAACTGGAATACATTCTCAGAAATTAATCTAACAATCAATTATTTAATATTATGGTTAGATAGAAGCATGGTGGCTTTAATCAAAGAATTTCACAGCATTTTAAC
Organism: Glaucomys volans; assembly: GCA_020662805.1. Taxonomy (NCBI): domain Eukaryota; kingdom Metazoa; phylum Chordata; class Mammalia; order Rodentia; family Sciuridae; genus Glaucomys; species Glaucomys volans. The sequence continues at coordinate 108,074 of JAJEJO010052231.1, read as the reverse complement.
AAAAATATTCAAGAATAGAAGTGTATATGAGGGAACAACAAATTAAACAGATAATACAATAAAAGTGAAAATTACTTTCTATTTGGCTTTTGAGAAAGTATAGAAGTATCTCAAATTTATTTCTACTTTTTCTCACTCTTTGTCTGCTAAAAGAAAAAAAAAATATGCCTTCTACTGACATTTGCAAGTATTCTGACTAGTTTGCTTTAACATCAGGAAATAGGGTGCATAAATCCCTCAAGGAAAGTCATTATATCCCTACTGCTGGGATAAAGAACTGCTGCTTCCAAAGGATAGTGGTTTTATTTTTGGGTTGAAATTCTAATACTTTAAAAAAATGAAAAATTTGTCTCATTTCATTAATTAACCTGCTTGTCTCTGAACATGTCTTGCTTTCATGGTCTGCATTATGTGGCTGCAAGGACTGCCTTTTCCTTCTGACACATGTAAATGAATACTATTCTTCCTCCTACTCGTACAGAAAATTAACAACAGACTTAGAAACAAAACAAGGTGTCTTGACACTTTGTTCCTGTTCTAGCTCATGTTCCCCAGCAATACATATCCTCATTTATTTAAATCAAACAAAGAAATATATTTAAAGACTTCTAGGAGATAACAATTTTTAATACATGGAAAATAGAGATAAGTTCTATTGCTTTGTTTGGTTTCCTAAAATGGGCAGAAAATCAATTATGTTGCTGTTTGTGAAAAACATTTCACAATTTTCAAATGAAAAGTATTGTGTCAAGCTTAGAGATTAGGGTCATGAATTAGGATAAATCCCTGGAAATCATTCTTAAATTACCTCACTCAGCTGGGCTTGAGCTGCACGATATTCTTGAACCAAGTGCTCCAGTTGATTGTTGACGTACTTTTCTCGACTGCCAATTTTTTCCAGTGTCCTACTAATTTCATTATGAAGTTTATCCAAAAATCCCTAGAATTCCAAGGGATTTTTAGTAGATAAAAGAACTCACAAATATTTTTTAAAAATAGTTAAAAATGAGTTAAATATCTCTTAGTACATCCCACAAATGATCAACTGCATGTGAAAAAGAAGATAGTGTGAAATTTTAATAGCAAAAAGTTTATGATGAGAATATTTTAGTCACACTGCAGAATGCTATAATAAAAAAGAACCTGTCAGGGTTAGTTAATGCATTTCTCCTTATGCATATCTAAAATTTATGTATTTGTAGTTAGCTTTGTATAAACTTTAAGGTAGGTAAGGGAAGAACATGACTTCCCTACAGCACATTTCAAAGATAATTAGAATATTCCAGTTGTAACCAGATCTAAATGGAGTGCTCTGGTCTGGCACTTTGAACTTCTCACTCATGCATCTCTTCTTTGTGGCAGTCTCCAAAAGACTTTCTGGCATGGTAGCAAGCCTGGGAAAGCTGTAGGTTCTAGGCATTACAGGTATGATGTTTTCTTGTCCCTTGGGATTCAGGGGAAAGTGATGCAATGTTTCTAAAATATCTTCTAAAATATGTGTATATATATACATGTATATATATATGATACATGCAATATATATAGTATTTAAAATATAAATACTAAAACCATATGTTAGCTTTCTTTAGTTAGTTAAAGTATTAGAACTATGGAAATCTAGTACAATTTATTCAATTAATGAGCTCCTGAAAGGCAAGAATTATGCTACTTTTTTCTTTCATGTTTTTCCATAATAGGTGTCCCACAGATGAGTAAATGGATATTGATTTACCTGAAGCAATTCACATACCTTGGTCTCCTTTAAAGCAGATTCAATTCCACTTTTGTGCTGGTGCATTTGGTCAACATGGATTCTCCAATCCTATTGACATAAGAATATATAGGAACAAAGTAAAAAACACTACTCTTCATTCTTTATTTATTGTGAAGTTGTGTCCTTTATCTTTATTACTTTGACTATTGCCCTATTTCAGGTGGGAGAGTCATATCTAGCTTGCAATTGGGTTACAAAGAAATATGTGTAAAGAGTACTTTAGGAATAAAGGTTCTAAATAAATGTAAATTATTTTATGTGTTCACAGAGTGATGGCTGATAATTTGAATATAAATTATTCCTGCACTGCTGGTGGTTAATATTTATGACTACCCATTAAAATGAAAAAAAAATTCTAATTACTAGAAAAGAAATACTTGTTTAAGCAGTAACGATTCTGTTTGCCAGAAGCAACTCTCAACTCTCAACTCAAATATCATATATCAAGGATTAGTTTGTCTCTTGGAAATTAAAATTGGGCTCTTTTCTTCAGTCAGATTCTTGAGTCTCTTTCTTAATAAAGGAAGTGTGTAGTGATTACGAGAGTTCATATATTTTGAAATATTGTCTACTACTACCAGACTGATTTGAAATCCATATCAACATTTTAATTCCCTATAAGGTATCTTCATGATATTTCAGTTTATATTACTGCAGATAAAAATTTTAAGAGACATGAGAAATACCCACAATAAGAGAAAAACATTATGGTAAATTGACTTAAGTGATGGAACTAGGATATTTATTAATCCCACATGTCTACTTGCATACTTTGATGTTCAACCTTGCTATTTGCCTGATCTTGTGAAGAGAAAAACATTTTGTGAATTAATTCCATTCCATTTCTGAACTCTGAAACATGCTAGTGACTACAGGACAAAACATTCTTAGGTATTTCAAAATGAATTATAAAATTATTTGTTAATTTCATATAACATTATTAACATATTAAAGTTTCAAGAAACCTCAAGAGGCATCTTATCTTTTCCTTGTCATGTCACATAAAAAGCAAACCAAGCCTTGATGACAGAAGGGGATACATACAAGGCCACACAGGTAGTAGTGTCCTTGGATTAGAAGCCAAATGTACTAATTGTCACATAACACATACTGTCAGTTTAGTTAAGAAAAGGGAAAATGACTATTTGACACTAGTGAGGGAGTTAGAGAAGGAATCAGCATTTTCTTTAATCTTAAGTCATTTTTCTGTCTCATGAGTAAAAATTAATTCAGAAAATGAGAGCTGAAAAGGAACTTGGAGATCATCTGCTTGTCCATTTAGCATTATCTATACATGCAATGATTTCAAGTTATAGTTGAAGGGACCATTCACCATCTGTGACAATGAGTAGACATAGCCGATAAAGGAACAAGACCTTCCCACTCAGTCAACACTGGAAGGCAGAATAAGCAACTGGTTGGCCTTCTACATCGGGACAAAATATGGCTAAGTTTCAAAATGGAAACCTATTTAAGCCCAAGTGAACATCATTATGAAACAAAATGAAGTTAACATTATTAAATGAAGCTATCATTATTAATTTTTTGAAAAAGTACTCATCTTACCTAGTTCCAAAAAGAATTTTAGAGAGTTAAATAAACACCAAGCTCAAGAATTTTACATGTCTTCTTTCTCTTCCTGATAGTCTCTGTTTTTGCCCATTTTTATAAGTATATACATGTGGAAATGCATGTACATATGTATATACTCACATATATATCTATATACATATGTGTAAATATCTATCTATTTATCCATATCTTTATTTATTGTAATGGATATATTTAAAATAATTTGTGGTCTCCTTTTTCTACCATTATATACAAATATATTTTTGCATTTACTGACATCTGACATTCAAAAAAGCAACAATGTCCAACTCATCTATGTATAATTATGATAACTTAAGTTGATGTAAAACTCCATGGTGAAGCTGGGATTTCTGTGGGATCTTAAAGCATGAGTAGTACTTCAACAGGATAGAAAATAGGAGGAGGGAAAGTATTTTAGACTGAAGGAGTAACATGAATGAGGAAAATACACAGGGAATATAGCTAGGTATGAAATACCAAGTTCTTGGGGTAGGGTACAGAGAATAGATAATGTAGAATTAAGCTGAAGACGTAGATTAAATTAGATCAAAGGCTTTGCCTATAACAACTAAGGAATGTGGATTTTATCATGTGGCTAATGGGACATTATCAAATATTTTTGGTTTGAGTTTTAAAGTCAAGTCTGTGTTTTGAGAAATTAATAGAGTAAAGGACTTATTAGGAGAAACAAGAGACTAAAGACATGACTAGTTAGGAGACTGTGCAATGGTCCCTGTCACAGCAGGGTTTGAATTGGAGCAGTATTTATAAGATGGGAAGCGAAGAGAAGGGAGGCATTCACGGGATGTTGTAGAGGCAGAACAAGCAGGATTTGAAGACTAAGGGGAAGTGTGAATGTGGAGAAGCTGAAGTAGAAGTGGGGAGCAGAGAGAATAAGGTTTCTAGCCCGAGGAACTGAGGGAATAGTCCAGTGCATCAAGAATAGGACAGGTTTTGGGGAAGTAAAAAATACTGAGGACTTTTGTTCAGGACTTTTCAAATTTGATAAACCACTAGGATATCTGTATATTCTTACAGCTCATCAAAGTGGAAAGCTAGTAGATTTATAATTATCTGCCACGCCAATCTGCAGACTTATTTTATTAAAATCTAGATGGACACATTTCCTGATGTATAGTTACAGAAGAAATGTTAAAAATATTCTTACCCTTTAATCCAGCAATTTCACCCTTAGAAATTATTTCCCCCAAATAGGAAAACACAAAAAGATTAATGTACAAGTTCCTTGTAAAAGAGAAGAAAACAAGTATGCAATAGTAGAGGATAGTTTAAACTAATTTTGTAATATGTATCCCACTATTAAAAGCAATTCAGTATGAAACCAGTTTTATAAAGCCAAATACCAAGCAAAACTCAGTGATACACAGGAGCCATATACATATGTAAAAACACAAGGAAAGCAGCTAATGACAGTAAACAAACTTGATGGTGGTTACTGTGGATAAGAAAGCACACAGCAGAGGAGTACACAAGTAACTTTGAAGGTGTGGAAGTGGTCTAATTTTCAAGTCAGATAGTGGGTCTGCTTTATTAGTGGGCTTTAAAACTATGCATTACATATTACCTATTATATATAATATTACCTATTAAACTGCTAAATTCATGTCCTTAAAATATTTAATGATTAGCAAAAATGTATGTTTAAGAGCATACAAGAAAATAGTTTCAATGAAGTATTCATTAGATGCTCAATTTAGTAAAAATTAGTCTTTATATGTATTTGAATGTGCAAGTGTTATGGATGTGCCTCTGTGTTTGTATATTAATGTAGGGATTTGAACATGTGGGTGTTCTTAAATTTCTTTATCCTGCCAAAATTTTCTAAATTTCTTACAAGGGAATTTTATTACTTTAATTATATAAAAAAAAAATTTCCCCCGAGTACTGGGGATTAAACCCAGGGATGATTTATTGCTGAGCTATATCACCACCCCTTTTTGCTTTTTATTTTAAGACAGGGTCTCACTAAGTAGCTCAGGGCCTCACTAAGTTGCTAAGGTTGGCCTTGCAATCCTCAGCCTCCTGAGCTTCGGGGATAAGAAGTTCTCGAAAAGGTCTTAATACAGTTATAGTGGAAAATAAATACACAATTATAATTGTAGCATTTTCAAAACATGAATGCAAAAAGGCAAAATATACAGCTTTTGAAAAACTACAACCAAGACAGTTAAAAGCTTTTTGAAGGTTTGTGGTAAAAATGGAGGTTTTAATTTTATGTAAGGACTTGAAATCTACCTAGATCCCTGAAATAAGTAACATTAAACTATTCCAACAATGATAACAATTCTAACATTAGTAGCGAATGCTTGTTACAATGCACTTTTATATAACTTATTTGAGACTCACAAATGTTTGGAGAGATGAGTAGATACTATTATCCTTTTCTACTCACTTATCCCTTCCCCCTGAGAGGGTTATGGGATTTGCTGACTGGTTGTGGGAGGAATATACTTCTCAATTCCATTGATGCTGGCCTTGGCTAGTATTCTCTTTAGCTAGTGGAATGATGAACATTGTGCAGGAGCTGCAAAAGGCAGCTTTCTTATCCTTCCTTTCAGCCACAATAAGGAGCTTGTCCTACTCAGGGGTCTTTCAGCAGTGGCCTGAAAATGAGAAGCATGAGACCTTGCTGGAGTAATGTTGCAAAGACTCACACATCAGCAGACATGTATCTTGAGTGAGAATAATGTGTTACTATTACTGTAACCATTGTGATTTGGGGGTTGTTTGTTATGTATGAAAATGGACTATATATGAATATTTTATAGTGAGAAAAACTAGGAATCAGGCTATATGAATATTCCAAAGTCTCATGTCTGAAAAATGGAAATCACTCCTAAAATAGTGCATTTTTCACATATATAATTTTCCTGTGTGCTGGGATTTTTTTTCCCCCTAGGCTTAGGAAAAATATACACCCGGACACAGATGATCCTAGAGGCTCACAGAGTCTATTGGTACCTTTTGCTTCTCCCATGAAAGAGCAGGAACAGGGCCCCATGGTTCTGCCATATAGCCTACCTTTCTTCTCTATTCTCACTGCCTTTTCCCAAATTGGTTATAAATAATTATCAATGAAATCTTAATTAAATGTTCTGTTTTACAGTTTTATTTTAGTGAATATAAAAATATTTCTAAGAGGGGTTGGGACTGTGACTCAGTGGTGGAGTGCTTGCCTAGCACATGTAAGGCACTGGGTTCGATCCTCAGCACCACATGAAAACAAATAAATGAAATAGTTATTGTGTCCATCTACTACTAAAAAAGAATTTAAAAAATATTTATAAGGATTTTTATAGTCTCCATTCAAGAGAGTTGGTCCCATATGATTAGGTCTTTGTTTCAACCAAAATTCACTGTCTTCAGGAATTTTTAAGATCATTCTAATATACAGGGAAGGAATCCTGCATGCTCAAAGGTTGGGTAACAAATGGAGATTATTTGATGTTTATACTGGTAATTGTTAAATAAATAGGAGACCAAATGTGCTTTCTTTCACAGATTTTCCATTATATAAAGCAGTCACTGTCATTTCTTACTGTCACCCAATTTCAATAAGAAGCGCAAAAAATTCTGATTACTCCCAATTCAAAATTTGCACATTAAATAAAATATTTATTATCTTTGTTGTTTTGCTAAAGTAAGGTATTACAGTTTGGATGTGAGGTGTCCCTCAAGCTCCTGTTAATGCAGGAGATGAAATGCTTAGATTATAAGAGATGCAACCTAATCAGTCCATCCTAGTTTGAAAGAATGGGTGGTAACTATAATCAGGCAGAGCATGGCTGGAAGAGGTGGGTCACCAGGGGCATGTCTTGGAAGGGTACATCCACCCTGTGACTGCTTCTCTCTCTACTTCCTGATCTTGACATGAATTGAGCATTTTTTCTCTGCTGGATCCTTCCCCCATGACATGCATGCCTCACCTTGGGCCCAGAGTGATGGAGTTGGCCATCTATAGACAAAAATCTCTGAAACCATGAGCCCCAAATAAACTTTCCCTCCTCTAACTTGTTCTTGTCAGGTATTTTGGTCACTGCGATACAAAAACTAAAACACATAGACGAGAGAAACTTACTGTTTCTAATCTGCTACAGATGAATAATCTAGATAATCTTGCTAGAACTTGGTCCTCTGATTGGCACTAGTGGGAGGTGGTAGAAGCTCTAAGAAGTGAGGGCTAGTGGGAGGTCTTCCAGCCATTGGGAGTATTCTCTTGAAAGGGATAGTGGGATTTTAGCCTCTTCAGCTCTCTTTCACATCCCAGCCATGAGATGAGCTGCTCTGCTTTGCCACATACTTACCACCATAATATGCTGCCTCACTAGAGGCTGAGAAGCAAGGAGGAAAACCAACCAGGAACTGAAACCTCCAAAATTGTGAGCTAAAATAAACACTTTCACTTCTCTTTATAAGTTGATTTTTGTAAGTTGCATTTAGTTCAAAATGCAAGGTTGGTTTAATACACAAAAATCAATTAAAAAAAAAAGAATGACATCAGCAAGTTGGCTAATGAGAGATGTTTGGCATGTTTCCCTTTACTAAAAGGGGCAAAACAAAGAAAACATTTGCTATTCCACTGGAATATCTGAGGGAGAATGCTGAGGTGACGTAGGGAAAACAGGGAGAGAGAGAGAGAGAAAGAGAGAGGGAGGGAGGGAGGGAGGGAGAGGGAGGAGAGGCACTAAGAAAGTCATCTACAAAAATAAAGTGATCAGTTAAACAAAAGGAAAAACATAAATATATATGTACTTGATGATGGAGCACCCAGTTATAGACAGCAAACATTAACTGATGGGAAAAGATAGGCTGTGATACAATAATAGATGGGAATTTCAACATTCTACTTTCATCAATGAATATTACTCATCCAAACCAAAAACAAAACAAAACAAAACAAAACAAAACAAAAAATAAAAAGGAAACATTGCAGTTAACTCACATTATAAACCAAATAGGCTTTCTAGAGATTTGCAGAACATTTAATGCAACAGCTGCATAATACATTTTTGTCTCATTAGCACATGGAACATTCTCCAGGAGAGATCACATTTTAGAGGTTACAAAACAAGTCTTAACAAATTAAAAAAAGTCAAAATCATATCATGTATCTTCTCTAATAACAATGGAATAAAACTGGAAACAACACAAAAAACTTTAGAAATTGCACAAATACTGAAAATACATGCTTTTCAATGAACAATGGGTCAACAAAGAAATCAAAAGGGAAATTTTAAAAATTATTGAGACAAATGAAAATGGAAACACAACATGCCAGCAAAAAACAGTACTAGAAGGAAGTTTATTGCACATTTTCACATTTTAGAAAGGTATAAAGATCTCAAATAACAAAATCTAAGAATTCAGTATAAGGAACTAGGAAAACAGAACAAGCTAAGCCTAAAATTAACAGAAAAAAAGAAATAACAAAAATCAGAGGATAAATAAATGAAAGACAAATTAAAAAATTACAGATGACCAATAAAACAAAGAGTTGGTTTTAAAAAAAAATATGAACAAAATCAACAGATCTTTGGTCAGACTAACAAAGAGAAAAGACCCAAAGAGAAAAAGGAGAAATTGCAACTGATAACACAGAAATAAAAAGAATCAGTAGAGACTATTATGAACAACTACAAACCAAAAAATTGGAAAACTCTGATAAAATGGACAAATTTCTGGACACATATAACTTGTCAAAATTGAATTCATGAAGACATAAAAAATCTGAACCAACACATAATGTGTAACAAGATTGAATCAGTTATTAAAAGTTTCTCAGTAAAGAAAAAATCAGGACTGGAAGGCTTAACTGTTGAATTTTACCAAGCTTCTAAAGAAGAACTAACATAAGTGTTTTTCAAACTATTCATCCCAAAAATTGAAAAGGAGGGAACTCTTAGGAAGTAATCTATGAGGTTCTGGGGGCAAGATGGCAGATGAGTGTAAGGCAGCATTTGTCTTAGCTTAGCTACCCAGAACTCAAATAGCAGGAATACCACATCTCCCTGAGGCTTAAAATCCTGAGACTGGAAGGGCAATTTGCCCTAACCAAACCAGAGAGTATTTGACTCATTAATCGAATACAAAAAAAACCCCTCTCTACCCAAAGGCATCCTATGAAGCCAGCATTATCTTGATACCAAAACTCGTTAAGGACATAACAAAAAATTTAAAATTATAGACCAATATCCCTGATGAACACATGCAAAAATTCTTGACCAAATATTAATAGACAGAACCCAAAAGCACATAAAAAGAATTTGACCTAGGGATGCAAAGATGGGTCAACGTGCAAATTAATAAAAGTCATTCATCACATCAACAGAATAAAGGACAAAAAACATATTATCATGTCAATATGTGCAGAAAAAGCAATAAAATTCAACTTGCCTTCATGATTAAAAAAAAAACCCTCAAAAAATTAGATATAGAAGGACATTACCTCAACACAATAAAGGCTACCTACAACAAACCCAAAGCCTAAGTCATACTAAATAATCTTTTATGACTCTTATTCAGCATAGTACTAGAAGTATTAGGCAGAGCAAATAGGCAAGAGAAAGAAATAAAGGACATTCAAATAAAAATGGAAGAACTCAATTTATCCCTGATGATGGCTGACACAATTTCATGTACAGAAAAACCTTCTGACTTCACTAAAAAAACTGTTAGAACTGATGAATGAATTCAATAGTTTCTGTACACAAAAACAATATACAAAAATAGCATTTTATACAATAACTAACTTGTTGAATAAGAAATCAAGTAACCCCATTTTCAATATGTACAAAAAAATCTAATAATAGGACACACACACACACACACACACACGGAAAGACATCCTATGTTCATGGATTGGTAGAATTGATATTATTTAACAGTCCACACTACCTACAGGGATGTACAGATTCAATGTAATCCCCATTAAAATACCAATGGCATTTTTCACAGAAATAGAAAAAACTCTGAAATTCACATAAAATCATAGAAGACATCAAAAAATCAAAACAATCTTGAGCAAATAAAATAAATCAGGAGGCACTGTAATACCTAATATACTAGAAAGCTGTAATAATCCAAACAAGGTACTGGCATAAAAATCAGTACACAGTCCGGTAGGGCACAGAACCCAGAAAAAAACCTACACGTCTACAGTCAAATGATCTTTGTGGTGCTGAGAACTGAACCCAGGGCCTTGTTGCTTGCAAGGCAAGCACTCTACCAACTGAGCTATATCCCCAGCCCCTACAGTCAAATGATCTTTGACAAATGTGCCAAAAACCTACATTGGGAAAAAAGGACAATCTCTTCAATAAATGGTGCTGAGAAAACTGGATATCCATATGGAGAATGAAAGTTGACCTCAATCTCTCACCCTAAATAAAAATAAACTAGAAATGGATCAAAGGCCTAAATGTAAGACCTCAACTATGAAATTTTAAGCAAACATAGGGACTTTGAGGAATGATCTTTTGAATAAAATCCTAGAAGTACAAGCAACAAAAGTCAAAATAAATAAATGGGATTACATTAAAATAAGATGTTTCTGCAAACAAAGAAAATAAGAGTAATGAGATAAAGTACAGAATGGGAGAAAATTTAAGTATTCATCTGATAAGAGATTAATATTCACCTTGTATGAGGTGCTCAAAAATCTCAAATATAAAATACCAAATAATTTCACTAAAGATTGGCAAATGATCTGAACAAACATTTTTCAAAAAAGGATATATACATGGCCAAAAATGCTCAGTTACTAATCACCAGGGAAATGCAAATCAAAATCACAGTAATATACTGTGGTAGTCAGCTTTCTTTTTTTGCAAAAAAGAAAAAAAAAGTGAAATAAATCAGCTTATAAGGAGGAAAGGTTTATTTTGGCTCACAGCTTCAGCATTTTCAGTTCATGGTTAATTGGCCCTGCTGCTTTTGGCCTGTGGCAACACCATACACCATGTTGGGAGTACATGTGGAAGAAGAGACTTTCACCTTATGGCAGTCAGAAACAAAGACAGGAAGTTTCTAAGGTTCCATTATTCCCTTCAATAGCATGCCTACAGTGATCTAACTTCCTCCCACTAGGCATCACACTTAAAGGTTCCTTCATCTTCCAATAGCACCACAGGCTGATGGCCAGGCCTTTAACATACTGGCTTCTGGGGGATATTTAACATTCAATCTATAGCAGATATCATTTCACCCCAGTTAGAATGGCTATTATCAAAAAAACAAAAATAAATACTTTTTATGCAGAGAAATAATAAAAATTTTTCCTTATGCAGAAAAAGAGAAACTCCTACACACTGTTGGTATGAATGTAAATTAGTATAGCATCATGGTAAATAGCATGAAGGAGTCTCAAAAAACTAGAAATAGGAAGTACCTTATGATCCAGCAATCTTACTACTGGGTATACATCTGCTCTTGCATGTTTATTGAAGAACTGTTCACTATCACTAAGATATGGTATCAACCTATGTGTTCATAGATGAAAGAATGAAGAAAGAAAATTTGGTACATATCCACAAAAAATGCTGTTCAGCCATTAAAAAGAATGAAATCCTAGTATTTGCAGCAATATTGATGGAGTGGAGGGCATTTTGTTAAGTAAAATGAGGCAGACAAGAAAGACAAATATCACATGTTCTCATTCATATGTGGAACATAAAAAAAAGTTCATTTCACAGAGGTAGTGCAGAGTCATGGCCACCTGAGGTAGGAACAGTACAGGGAAGGGGGGTAAAGGGAAGTCAGAAAATGAGTACCAAAATACATTATACAGGAGTAAGAAGTTCTAATGTGTTCTATGTGGGAGTAGGGTAACTACAGTTCACAAATATTATGTATTTTATGCAAAAACAGAAGGATATGAAGGTTCCTTAAAGAAATGATACATGTTAAAGGAGATGGAAATGCCAGTTTCCCTAATGTGACATTACACATTATATAGATGTATTGAATTTTCATGCTATCCCTCACAAATATGTATAATCATTATGTGTAAATTAAAAATAAAAACATCACTTGGCGAGGTGGCAAACAAACACCTGTAATCCCAGTGGCTCGGGAGGCTGAGGCAGGAGGATGTCGAGTTCAAAGCCAGCCTCAGCAAAAGTAAGGTGCTAAACAACTCAATGAGACCCTGTCTCTAAATAAAATACAAAACAGGGCTAGGGATGTGGCTCAGTGGTTGAGTGACCCTGAGATCAATCCCTGGTATCCCCCAAAGTTAAAAAAATGAAAACATCAATATAATACACAAGGGGAGAAGATTAACTGTATGATCACCTCAATAATGAAAAATATTCATTAAAAAAAATTAACCAGATTTCCTTAACATGACTCCCAAAGCGCAAGAAATAAAAGCACGAATCAATGATTGGGATAGAGTCAAACTAAAAAGCTTCTTCTCAGCAAAGGAAACAATCAACAATGTGAAGAGAGAGCCTTCAGAGTGGGAGAAAATCTTTGCCACACACACTTCGGACAGAGCACTAATCTCCAGAATCTACCAAGTACTCAAAAATCTTTACACCACGAACACCAATAACCCAATCAATAAATGGGCCAAGGAAATGAACAGACACTTTACAGAGGAAGATCTACAAGCAATCAACAGATTTATGAAAAAATGTTCAACATCACTCGTTATAAGAGAAATGCAAATCAAAACCACCTTAAGATTTCATCTTACCCCAATTAGAATGTCTTTTATCAAGAACACAGGCAACAACAGGTGTTGGCGAGGATGTGGGGAAAAGGGTACACTCATACATTGCTGGTGGGAGTGCAAGTTGGTGCAGCCACTGTGGAAAGCAGTGTGGAGATTCCTTAGAAAACTTGGAATGGATCCACCATTTGACCCTGCTATCCCACTCCTTGGCTTATACCCAAAGGACTTAAAATCAGATTGCCTCAGTGATGCAGCCACATCAATGTTCATAGCTGCTCAATTCACAATAGCTAGATTATGGAATCAACCTAGATGCCCTTCAGTAGATGAATGGATAAAGAAACTGTGGTATATATACACAATGGAATATTACTCAGCCATAAAGAAGAATAAAATTATGGTATTTGTAGGTAAATGGATGATGTTGGAAACTCTTATGCTAAGTGAGATCAGCCAATCCCAAAAATCCAAAAGCCGAATGGTCTCTCTGATATATGAATGATGATGCATAATGTGGGGGGGGAAAGGTGGCAAGAATGGAGGAAAGATAGCTAGCATAGAGGGAAGGGAGGGGCGGGGGCGGGTGGGGGGTAAAATTAATAACAGAATGTGTGACAGATACCATTGCCCTGTGTACATGCATGAATGCACAGATGGTGTGACTCTACTTTGTGTACAACCAGTGAAACAATAGCTGTACTCCATTTGTGTTCAATGAATCAATAATAAAAAAAAAAAAATTAACGTCGTTTCATGATAAAAACTCAGCAAACTGGAAACAAAAGATATTTATAAAAGTCTACTAAAAGATAGTTATAAAAGTCATAAAGCTTATATGCCTAATGGTGAAGTCAAAATATCAAAAGCTTTCTCACAGATAATACCACATACATCCAATATAAGATTACGGTTCTTAGGGAGTACAGCAGGCAAGATAAAATCAAAAGAAGAGATAAGATTGATATTATCTGCAGATGATATAATTCTAAATGCAGAAAAAACAAAGAATCTACAGGCCCACTGTTTGAGTGTTGAACTTAGCAAGTTTGCTAAAGATAAAAAAGAATTGTATTTTTATATACTACCAATAGATAAACAGAAAATAAAATCTAAAGTATACCATTTTCATTAGTATCAAATAACAAGTAGAATGATAAAGAGTCCAGATACAGACGCAGAAATGCATGCTTACTTGACTTATAAGAGCAGTACACTGGTGAAAGAATCACCTTTTCAATAAAAGGTTGGGTCAGTTGCACATACATATAGAAACAAATCTTGAGTTCTATCTCATACATGCATAAAAATTAAAACTTAGTTGATGTTACAGTTTGGATTTGACATGTCCCCCTAAAGCTCATATGTTGACAAAGGCTTGAACTACAATGGAGCAATGTTCAGAGGTGTGGCTTTTGGGAAGTGACTGGGTCATGAAGCCTCTAATCTCATCATTGGATTAATTTATTGATGGATTCAAGCTGACTAGAGTATTGGGGATGGTGGAAACCAGGAGGAGGTGGGGCCTAGTTGAAAGTAATGAGCCCTTGGAGACCATATGTCACTCCTGGCACCCTCTCCTTTCCTTTCTGGCTATCATGAGTTTAGCAGCGTTCCTGTGTCATACTCTTCTGTCATGTTGTTCTTCCTCACCTCAGGCCTAAAGCAATGAAGGAGGCTGTCAACCATGGGTTAACACCTCTGAATATGTGAGCCAAAATAAAACTTTGCTTCTTTAAGTTGTTTTTCTCAGGTATTTTGTCATAGGCATAAAAGCTGACTAACACAAATGAATTGCAGATCTCAATGTGAAAGGCAAAATCAATAAAGCAGGAAGAAAACAGGGTAATATCTTCATAATATTGGGGTAAGCAAAGATGTCTTAAGCAAGTTCTTAGCTGTACTCACCCTTGCAACAATTTCAAGCACATTTAAAACTAAGTCAATGTTTTTCATGATACACAGAGAATGAAAATATAGGCTAAATAGTTGATATTTGCAATATATATATCTGACATATACATATGAACTTATATCCAGAATATATAAAGAACTTCTATAATCAAAAGAAGGACCGCAAAAATTACAATTGGGTATCCAAATGCCGAATAAACATATCAAAAGTATTTCAACCTCATTAGTCAACTGAGAAATGCAAATTAAAATGACAATGAGTATCATAAACACCTACCTGAATGACTAAAATAAATACTAACTACTGAATGTTGATAAAGATCTGAAGCAATTGGAATTTTCATGCACTCACTATTGAGTATAAATTTTTATAATCACTCTCAAAAATTATTTGGGAAGGTCTACTCAAGTTGAACATATATGTATACACATCATAACCTAATAATTCCTCTCCTATAGAAATTTCAGTAGAAATGTATACATAAGTTTACTAAAAGACATGTAGAAGAATTTTCACAGCAGTGTTCTTTATAATAGTCCCAAACTGGTAACAGTTCACATATGCCCAGATGCAAGCTGCCCTAGGAAGGGGGAGATCTTGAGTTTGGTAGCCCTCTGCCAATGGAAGGAGTAGACAGCTGCGGGCTGTCTGCTGACCACACTTTGTGCAGCTGGGCAGCATGTCCTTGCTTGTAAAGGCATTTGGACAGCACATCTCTGTTTCAACTACAGGAAAAGAGATTTATTTATTTATTAAAGTTATAATTGTATCTGCAGTGGTAGAGAGGCAGGGGAAATGTGAGCTGCAGTGAGCTGCAGTCCAAGAGTAATCAGTCTCAAAATTTTAATGTGGAATATCAATGTTCCTGTGGCATGTTTAAAAACCCACTCATGGTCAATGATAGAATTTTTCTGCAAATCTGATGGCAGGAAATCAGTATAAGTGAAGTGATGGGGAAGATGGTTTGATAGAAGGATCTGCATATGTCTGAATTCACCACAGCAAATATTTCTGGAACAAGTCTATCATATTTTCTGCAAGAACATGAGCAAAGTATGTCCCTCCTGTTTCCACAAAGAACACTCCCTTCACTAATAAAACAAACAAACCATTATCTGTATTCTATTTTCACCACTTTGCACAAGAATATTTACGATCTCTTCTTGTTCATATCGTCAGAATTTCCAGCTTAAACACTATCTACATTTATGTATGCATTTGTGTGTGAGCACATGTGTTTAGGAGAGAGAAGAAAAATAAAGAGCATGAGACTGCTCATTCAATTAAATAACTTTTTCATGATATTGACTAACTTTCTTAATGAAAAATTCCCATCATGTTGAAGGATAATTACAGAATGTAGCTTTCCTGAATTTTTAAATGTGACATTTTTCTTCCATTGCTAGTAGCTTAGTCTTTTGTGGTTTGCTCTTGTGGTATGAAAACATGATTTTTCTTTTATGTATTCAAAGAAATAAACACATAAGAAGAATGGAGAACATTAGCGCCACCCCCAACCCCATCTGTAGTTTTACTTTCTGCAGTTTTGATTACCTGTGGTCAAATCAGGTCTGAAAATAATAGAAAATTCCAGAAACAATTCATAAGTTGTAAATTGTGTGCCCATTCTGAATAGCATGATGAAATTTCATGCTGTTGGGCTCCATCTCGCCTGGTTATGAATCATCCTTTTGTCCAGCATAATCACACTGCATATGGTACTTGCTCACTGGCGGCTCTGTGGCCTGCTAGTCAGTAGGTATCCTTCTTGGTTATCAGATCAGCTAAGTATAGCAGTGCTTGTATTCAAATAACTCTAGTAGCCTAATGGTACATCATAATGCCTATATCATTCACCTCACTTCATCTCATCACATATTGTATCATCTCACATCAGTACAGTAGCGTACTACATGATATTTTGAAAGACAGATCACATTCACATTTTATTACAGTATATGGTTGTAATTTATTATAGTTATTTTTATTAATCTCTTACTATGCCTAATTTATAAACTTTATCATTGGCATGCATACATAGGAAAAACATAATGCATACAGGATTCAGTACAATCTGCAGTTTCAAGCATCTACTGGGGGTCTGGGAACATACACTCGGTGGATAAGCGGGGGCTATTGTATATATGTGTGGTATATGTTGTAGTCTCCTTGTTGAAGGGGATGTGGGAATAATGGTTGTTAGAAATATGTGTTTTCTCAGGGAAGTTTCTGCTTTCTAGGTTTTTCTCTCATTGCAGAGAAAAATTAAACAGTGGGCACGGTGGACAAGCAATGCTATCATAACATTCACTAGGATTCTCACACCTGCCTATAATTGAACTGAAACTGGAGATCCACAATCTCTAAATGTAATACCTTGTTAAATAATTATATTCCTAATGTGTGCTGAGAAATTATATTTACTGAATACTATCTGTTACTAAAGAGTTTTCATATGTTGATTCAGACTTCTTATTGATGCTTACTTCACTCACACTCTTTTAATTTGGTCATATAGATCTTCTCAATAAGGGCTTTCAGGCTTTAGAAGGAGTTATAAGCCTAGAGAAGACATTTGCTCATAGGTCAAATCAGAAATCAGAATTTAATTACTTCATGGGATTTTGAATAACCACTGTGGTGATCTGGATCGATGACCTCGATAGTTCCTTCCATCATCAGGCATCTACAATCTCAACTTGGATCTCACACTGATATTCAACAATCCAACCCCAAGAAAAATAAACAAAAACAATAAACAATCATCTCCTGCATATATAAAAAAACAAGAAATATAAATTATTTTGATATAAGTAAACAGAATCAAATCCAATGGCATAAAAACTGTGGGCACAAAATTTGTCCAAAAATTAAGGAATTTTAAATAAAACTCAGTGGTAGAACTACTCTAGTATGATTGATTGGAAAAATGAGTCAAGCCAATAAAAAGGACATTTTGTAGGAAGGTCCATATGATAAATGGTTTCTGCTTCAATTCATATTCTATATTAAGTAATTTAAAGGAAACATTAAATCATACTTTGCAATAATGAAATATTTAGGTAGTCTAGACATTTTAATTATAATCAATAAGTATTAATTCACTGCTCTCAATCATAATGTCTATTTGAAGTATATCAGCAGTGAGGCGTTAGTCACTTCCCTCTGCAGTATTTACAAAACATGCAGTCTTTATTGGTTATTTCCTTAAAATATGCTACCACTGTTGATGCTCTTTAGTTACAGCTGATGGTAATCTCTAAAGCAAAAATACTTGTTTTCCTATTTTAACTTGTGATAAATGGAACCTTTTCCCCATCTAGTTGAAACATTTATCACTCAGGGTAAACAGAAAGGAAGGCATCATCAACCATCTTTAAACATAGAATATACTGAATGTTCAACAAGTCTGTGACAGAAGCAACTAAAAATCTTTTCTAGTTACTTAAGGACAGTTGGGTTTTTCTCCAGCCCCTTGCTGCATTATACTGTGGTATAATTTTAACCACAGTATTTTTCCCCCCAACCCTGATATCTATCCATGACCCACAAGCAACAAAGCAAAACAACTAACCTTGCAAATACTATGTTAAGGTCACAAAATAACACCTTGTTTAAACATAATAGCACAAAAGAATATTGTTTTCTATAGTCTCTTATAGAAAGGTTGCTAAAAAGTCCATCAGTGAGTATTTTCCCTCATTCTGAGATGACGTGGCAATTGAGTAATCATGCAGGCTGCTCTAAAAATGTATGTCTAGTTAATTTAAGCAGTTTATTTTGATAGCTTTCACCTCTCTTTGATTATAGCAGGTGTTTCAAGGATAAATTTGCAGAAAATTGCATTTTGTTTAAACAACAGCAGCATGTACATTTATGGCCTTGCTATATTAAAAAGCATTTATTGTCTGGCAGCAATAGATACAATTACAAACATTTGTGACAGTAATTGGAGCTATTACTCCTGCATGGAGCCTCATGGAGACCAACTTATTGCCACCTGTATTTACATTTGTTACTGGTAATTGTAAAAGCTGATTTTTAAATTTGGTACCTTACTTTTTTCTTTAATAATTTAAAGACTATTTCTTAACATAAGGTTTGTCTACCAGAAAATCTATAAGAATTATACATGTAGTTTCTCCATTATTGAAATAACAGGCAGAATCCCATTTTAATAAGTATTATATACATAAAATGTATTCCTATATCGCAGCCCAAGAATATATTATACCTTTTGGCTCATAGATGCAAGAATCCTATTGATGTATCCTATCCAACAACCAGAGTATAAGCCTTAAGAAATGCTCTTTATTCTCAAACAATAATAATTTATAAATCCCTGCAGGTCAAAAATATTTAGAAAAGCAAAATTTTATTAACACATTCATATATTGCATCCAAATACAGTGATGCTGTAGAAGTTTTAAAAGCAAGTAACTCTCTCACTGCTTTGGAATGAGAAAAATAACCTCTTGCTTCCAGATACAGATTTGTCTACAACAGTAAAAAGGGGGAAAAAAGTCTACTATTGTAACTTTCTGCAGGATTTGGCTTCCAATTGAAAGAGACTGAGATCTAATATAGCAATTCTGTGGTCCCTCCAGGTTCATTTAAATGGAATTCTACCTGCTGATTAAGGAAGGCCTCTCTCCTTCCTCTTAGATTTTAGCTCTCACAGTGACTACAGAGCCCAAGGGCTCAAGACTATTGCAATGATTTCATTCTTAGCACAATGACTTTTCCCAAAAGGTTTCCTGCTGTGAATTACCCAAGGCAACACCTATATGGTTTACTTATGTTAAAATAAAACTCAATTGAAATTTAAAGTTTAAGGTTCTTTTTACAGTTGTACTCTGAGAAAATCAGATACTCAAAAACAGGAAAGGATGTAAAAAGCAGTTCAATGAATCAAAGGTTTGAAATAATGAGAAACACATGCTGTAATATTTCCAAAGCCTTAAAAAATAATCTCTTTATCTAAATTCCTTGTAATGAATCTGAAGATTTACATAATTACTAGACACATTTTGGTGAAATGAAGGAGGTACCTACCCAACTATCTCTAAAAACAACAAGGCAGGAAACATTTAATTATAATTTGGAAAAAATCCATTTAATTCATTAATCAAAATTTTAATTACAATATCTACTGGGCATTAAAGCATGTTAGAACATTTGTTCATTGCATTAAATACCTAACATTAAATCATTACAATGTACAATCTTTTAGAAATAAGTATTGCATAATTAAGAAAAGGGTCTTGTTAAGGGTTAGTTGAAAACTGATTTCATACTTTATAATCTTCCTTATTTTTGAGGAATATGAATAAATATTACTAATGTTTACTTGGCTTCCATTGATTTGAAAAAAATCATTCTATATTAAAGACTAATACAATTGATGATTTTAAAAATCCACTTTCCTTGGTCAATGAAAGAAGTTTAGAGACTAAATATACAAATGGATAATAGACAATAGTAGCCATTATTAAACAAACAATTCTGACCCACAATCTGCAGTACCCAAACCAGGAAGCCAAACCACAACTTCTATAGCAATCAGCTCCAAACAGAACTTATTCAGTGATGGCCAGCTTCCCCATTTTTTCCCAGTACCCACTCTAAATTTAGGACCAAACTTTAGATAAATCCAAGTATCCTCTCCTAACTAACCAGTCATATAAAATGGCCTATGTTGGTTTAAATATAAAATGGACTGAATATATGCGAAGGCTTCCCCACCTTTGTTTTGCTAAAAAAGTCTTTTAAGTTCCCTTGTACTTGCCTTTGAGTCTTTGGCAAATGCAAGTGATAGTTGGCTGATGCCCTTACTATATAGCAAGTGCTGAATAAATAGCCTCTGCCTGTTCTTATTTGAGGAGTCTCCATTTATTTCATTAAAGTCAAATAAAGGCTTACTTTTCATAGTAAAAAGAAAATGCAAGAAAAAAAGATACATTTCCTCAAGAAACAGCATTATTTAGAGACTCAACATTAGTTACTAACACAAGTGAATATGAATATTCATCCACATCTATTTCCCCAGAAATATGGGACATGTAGAGTTCTTTGGTACCTCAGCTTCAACATTCAAACCAACAACTATCAACTGATTCACTCAAAAAGTTTAAAATTACATATGTTATCATTATGTTATCATTCTACATTTTTCAGTTATGTAGGAAAATTTTATCCTTCCAGTATTGTCATAAAGTGCCCTGCAAAAGCTTCTCACAAACTGAAAAAAGGTAATAGTAGCTTCAACCTACAGGTTGGTCTGATTATATACTCTTGCCACAATGAGTAAGCATAGAAGATTTCTAAATTTAGTTTCCTAAGTACTCTTCATTTTTGTTTCCTACCTTCTGTGCTTTGCCTTTGAGTGGGCCTTTCACCTTTAATAACCACTTGTTTCTCTAAAATGACTCACTGGCATGATTCATTTCTTGCTATTGATACATACTGTCAGATGTTATGGTCCCTATGCTTACTTATATTCTAACCTCCAGTTCTTGTATTACTGTGTCCTGCCATTTTCCTCCCAGATTCTAGGTCTCCTGGTTGAGCTGCTGAACTTGGCCAAGCCTGGCACTCAGCTGAGTATTGACAGGAACCTTCAAGAACAACAGACAGCCTTAAAGTTACTGTTTATAATTTTTAACAATGTGCAAAAATGCTCAAGATACATCATATTTTTAAAAAAGAGGTATAATAGCAATTGTATAAATAAAAGCACACAGAAATAGTGACCAATATATAATAAGTAATTCTTTTGACACCATTCTAAGTGCTTTAGATATGTTCATTCATTTCATCTTCTAATAACTCATTGCAGGAGATAATAAATTCCATTTTATACATGAAGAAACCAAGGTACAAAGTGGTTGAGTAACTTGGCCTCAGGTCCAACAGTGTTGGAGCTAGAATATTTACTTGAGCAACCTGGGTTCAGAATTTGTGCTTTAACCATATAGTTACTATATTGTCACTAACTGAATAGGCAGAAGCTCAAATACCATATCTGTCACTTACAAAGGCAAGGCAATCGGTGTTTGGCACATAGAAATCACTTAATAAATGCCAGTTATTACCACCTATTATCATCATATTACATGTACATTCACTAGGGCAAAACCCAGAAAGATTTACCAAAATGATAGTTACATGAATCTCATTATGATCCCATTGTAAAGAAATAAGTTGATGTTTATAAAAATCTTCCTTAAGTGGTGGAAGCATTAATGTAGAAATTCTGTAAACTCTTCCTGAGTATAGGTACCAAATATAAAAGGGCCATAACAGAACACAATAATATAATGATAATTTATTAGTTATTAACTATGTGTCAGACTCTGTTCTCAGTGCTTTATGTCTTTGTATGGTAATATGATTAGTTCTATTTTACAGATAAGGAAAAGGATGAACAGGGAGGTAAAATAGTTTGCATTAGGTCACATGGTAAATAAATTGCATAAATATGACCTCTAGGGGCCAAGGGAAGGTATGTGATATAAGTTAATCTTCAGTGGGTGGGCACAGCTACCACTATTCCACTAAGTTTCTGCAACTTTGTTTCAACAAATCAGGAACTGAGACTAGACTAAATGGGTGATCTTTAGCTCTTAATTCACTGCACACTACTTACTCCCTTCCTCCTTGAAACAGTGCTTCCATATTATTTTTATAATTAAAAAAAATTTTAAAAGACTCAGAGATTAGGATAATTCTTAACTAGTTAAAGACCTAAATCTAGTCTGAATATTAAAACTCTAATTTAGTTTTAAATCCAGCAGGGCAGTTGTGTAACACTTATGGGTACCACTGTCAGGTCTCATGAAGATCAATAAAACAAGAGAAGGATAAAAATTCAACAGAAGAGAAAAGGGTGAGAGAAATATTGAGGAAAAAAGTAAGGGGGAGATAGGACAAAAAAATACAAAATGTAGGCATAGGATACCAACAATACTCTCAAATGATTTTAGGTGGCCCCCATGTCTACTCTGTTTTAGGCAACCTCAGACTAAAGAATCAGCTCCTGAGCCTTACCTATTTGGTCATAACTGAGGCATTACTACAGTGGCATATTCTAGAATTTGGTTGAAGTTATTGACCCTCTTTAAGAACATCTGACTGTTTTTAGACACATGATTCCTACGTGGAGCAAATCTGATTTGGCATCTGGGATATAACTACCCTAGAGTAATCACTATAAGCAATGCTAAAAAGAGAACTATGAATATAATCTATTCCAATCGACATATTTTTAAAAATCCATTAACTTCAGTTGTGCAGCATATTTGTGTTTTGGCAACATATTCATTTTCCTAATTGTTTTCTTTAAGCTAATATTAAAATTACTTTGCTGTCCTTGAATATCGAAATGTCCTAAATAGCCTGTGTAGAGTGAAAGGTTATTAGTATGTTGGCCAAAATTAAGGGAGAAGTTGTGGCTTTGATAGAGTCAGAAGCTGAGGAAGAATGGGATTTACCATGATATTGGAGTCAACGCCTTCTGATGAAGGAAGATATGAGTTTCTGGAAGAAACCTCTTATGTAACCAGATTATTTTTAGTTCTAAGAAGAAACATTTCTCAATTAATTAGTGTCTTATTTTCTCAAACCAACATATAATTTTATTTTTATTAAGTCAATTGAATAAAGACTTGACCATAAATCTATGTTTCCCCTTGCATATATTTGAAAAGCTTGGAGAAAAAGTGTGTGAAATACTAGACATAAAGACCAAATGATCTAGAGAAGAATTTTGAAAAAAGCAATCAGGTACGACTTTAGGTTAGTATGTTTTACTATAAAAACCTAAATTCAAATTAATATTCATATATTCTAAAACAAGCTAAACAAAAAGAACTTCATCTGATAATTTTGGAATGATGTCTATAAACTTGATGTAATTTGACGCAGTATATCCTTATAAGAGTAAGGCTGATGAAATGACATGAGAATAAGGGTCCAACTTTTAAGTAGCTAATTCTTCCCTAAATTAGGAGAACATGATTCTCCACAAACCCAGGATTTTGGTTATTTCATTACCATTTAGTATAGAATTAGACCCACACTTAATTTTGCAAAACAGTATGTTGTTAGCAATTACATTTATATTCTTTCTTTATTATTTCTATTATGTGAAATTCAATGACTTTGCTAAAAAACAAACAAACAAACCCTATTAGGTTCTAAATGAGATGTTTGCCTTCAAGAGTTTATTTAGCTTGAAAGCAAACAAATTAGACTTGCTTCCTTCTGGGATTAAACTGTATTTGAGAGTTCCCAACTACACAATTATTTTAACATGTTACTCTAACTAGAATCACAATAATAGTGATTTTTAATTTTATGAAGAAAATTTGTTCTGACAAAGCCAAAGAATTAGAAATCACATTTTTCAAAAAAAGAATCACATTTAGTTTTTACAAATTAAGACTTCTAGCAGAGATATAATCAGTGAAGAAATTCTTATTAATGTATATTTACATACACCTCCAAAATTGTGTTACTCAGCTTTTCATCTCTGTGACAAATACTTGAGAAAAACAACCTAGAGGAGGAAAGATTTATTTTGGTTCATGGTTTCAGAGGTTTCAGTCCATAGTTGGCTGGTTCCAAGGCAGAAACATCATAATGGAAGGTGGAAGGGCATGTCAGAAATGTCAGAAGAAAGCTACTCAACTCATGGCAGCTGGAAAGCAAAGAGGGGACGGGGGAGGGAGAGAGATAGTACACAGACAGGACCAGGGACATGATATAGACCCCAAGGGCACACCCCAATTACTTGCTCCAATTGTGCTCCACCTGCCTAAAGTTTCTACCGCCCCCCAGGAATCCAGTCAGGGTATTAAGCCATCCAGTGGACTGATCTGCTGATGAGGTTAGAGCCCTCATGATGCAATCATTTCCGGACAGCCCTGTCTCCAAACATTGCTGCATTAGGGATGGAGCCTTCAAGGAGGACACAAGCTTGGTGGGGGCAGTCTAGATTCAAACCATAATAAATACAGTCAAATACTAGCTGTCCTCCATAACATTGGGTAAACATATGGCAAACAGGCTGCAGGACCCCTTATCTTAGAGTTTATTCCAGAGCTATTCATAGTCTAGTACAAACTCTTTCATCCTCATCTTATTCTTAGTCTGTCACAGAGTCTAAGCTACTTCTTGCCTGCTCAAGGATATATTCTAAGAATGAATTAGCTTCTAAGACACTCTGAAAACAGCAATCTTTACCGGGCTTCTACTTTGGGGACAGATACAGGACCACACTTTTCAAAGTGATAAATTTCTTTGGAACCTTGTTCCATAATCCTAGGGGTTTATATCCAATCTTCAAGGATGAAAATCTTCCTTCAGTTTCTTCACCTAAATGTCTGGTTAGCCCCTTTTGTAGAGACTATTATACTGCTAATGAGAATAGTATTGTCTAGTTACTTATTGGCTGGTTCTGCAGTCATTATTTATAAAACTGTAGATAAGAAAAGAAACAAACTTGTACAGTATCTAGCTCATTTTGCTTAATCCCTAAGTTTATTACATATGATTTCTTGATTATCTTAATATTTAACTTTTAAACATATGAACTGAATAGATTTTTCTAAGGCACTGTCCAAGGTTGCCTTCAGTTTTGCCACCCAGTAAAGGTCTAAACCATCTTCTAACTCTAATTAGTTGGTATAATCATAGAATTCCTATTCACCACAATATAATTTCCAAGAAATACATTGAAATGTATTGAAAAAATATCCCCCCCAATGAAATGTGATGTGTTCCAAATCATTCTTTCGAAGATCTATTTTTTGCTTTTTGGGCCATATTACATTATTTATTCATTCAACAGTTTGTTAAATAACCTATTATGATAAAATGTTGGAACCGAATCCTACTACCCTTCTCCATCTTGTATAATTTGGAGTACTCCCACCCTGAAATTGCATTTCAAAAATTTTTTTGAATAAAATGTGTTTCTCTTTGATACCTTATTGTCAGTTCTAATCGTGACTTTCAGTTGTGGTAGTACACGTTCAACTTCTAGACCCCATTCTGCAGCATCTATTGTGGATTCCAAAATATCTTCTTGTTTGGCAGACTCGTTCATGTCCTAAGAAAGGAAAGATATCACAAGATTGAGAGTTTATAAAAAGAAATGGTAAAAATCTCAAGACATTTTAGCAGCACTGCACAATTTAAATTGAGGCTGGTAGTGTTAAAATTATAGTGGCAATAGAAATTCCTTTCTGTCCTCCTACCCATATTGAAAGAAAATAATGCACTAACCTGGAAGAATAGCAAAATAAGTATTAAAAAGAAGCAAATACATGATTCATCTATTTTATAAAGGACAATATTTTTGAGAAATCAGACTGAACTCAATATTATCAAATGGACAAGCCATTTAGGTATGTTAATTGACAAGAGTAGAAAAATAAACATGTTTGGTTAAAAAAAATATATTGTTTAGTTTGATTTTACTATACAGAAACACAAACCTAAAAGCTTAAAGACAAAAAAAAGATTAAAATGTCAGAGGCAAAGGGCTTGTTATTTATAAATTTTGCATTCACAATTAAAGTGATATTTTGGTTAGGTCAAAGTATAATGTAGATTAAAAATGTGATTTAATATAGACATATTTGAACTCAAACACGATAGAGGCCAAATATCTACATTTGGTTTCTGTTCCAGAGTAATAAAATCAATTCATGGCTGTTTTTAAATCACAAAAGGAAAACATTTTCCCCAGCTTTTCACATTTCAGCATTAAATATGTATGGATTTTAAAATGCAGAGAACATACAAATTAATGATTTAAAGATAAAGCCTAAGGCAATAATTTTGGTAGCAATTTTTCCCTTTAAATTCCCTTGATAAATTACAGGCAGATCTACAGAAAAATATATAAATATTTATATAGAAAAAAAGAGACCCAAGTGACATAAGCAGCCAAATACAATGCATGAACCTTATGTGAATTATAATTTGAATGAAAAAATCTGTAAAATCATATATTTGAGGCAAATATGGAAATGTGCATATGGGTGAGTATTATATGATAATAGAAATATGTCATGTTGGTCATGTTAACAGAGGCCTGATATGTTAAAAATAAATGCTGAGTTTATAGATGAATTGACAAGATTGAAATTTAAAAAACTATGCAGCAAAGAAAACTTGATTGACAAAATATTAATAACTTTTGAAATCAGGCAATGGTACATAGGACTATCTTATTCTAATTGTGTTATGTTTGAAATGTTTCCTAATACAAAATTCAAAAATAAGACTATGTAAACATAAAATACAGACTATGCAAACATCACAGTGAAATCACATTCTCAATGTGAATTCATGTCACTAAAAGACAATTGTTAAATGAGCTAGATTAGTCTTTCAATTCAATCTAAAACTAAGCAGATTACCTTATGTTGGGATTTGTATTTTGTGTGTGTGTGTGTGTGTGTGTGTGTGTATGTGTGTGTGTATGTGTGTGTGTGTGTGTAAGCTTGAGGTCCTTAGTGATTCTAAACTCACTTCTAAGTCATCTCTGGGGTACTGCTGACAGTCTCTCCTACCTCCCAGTTCATATCAGAAAGTTCTGAATAGACCCACAGCCTTAAAAGGAACATTTATTGCTTTTTGTGCAGAAATTCAAGGGAATGCAGTTTTTAACCTCACTATTTAAGAATGGATAACTAATATAATATGCTTTTACATTTTATAATTTGTGGTCTGAATTAATTTAGTTACATTCCACTTAAAAAACCCTGAAGAATAAAAGAAGTACGCATTAATCTTAGGAAAGTATGGAAAATCTAAGTGAAAAAGCTCAAAAGATTCTATTTTAGAGCTTAAAGTGCTCATTTAAATATAGAAACATTGAATTATTTTGAGTACTTAATAGAATGCTGTATGTATCTATATAAATTGAATCCAGGGTAGCACAAAAGCACCCCAGTTTGGGGAGCAGTGGGGGACCACATTCACAAAGTAGATGTATGACATTCTGTGAGAGTATTGTGATGGCAGGAAGGGATAGAGATGCTGGGTTTTCCTGCTGAAATCTAAAGCAATGGGAAAGGTTCTCTGTCATGTACATACACACTGGCACCAATGACATGCATGTGACTGAAAAAGCCAGGCAGACACACTCACTTGCATATCTGGGTACCTGTCCTGGGTTATAGGAGCCCCAAATCTGACTAGTCCATTTTCTATATCAAACAGGGTAGAGACTAGTTGGAGTGGCGGTAGTGAGGACACGTGCACTGCCAGTAAAGTGTGAATAAGTGAGCCCTGACATTTGGGCCATGTATGTACAAAGGTTTGGTCCTGCCAGGGTTATGGACCCCACATCCCAATGACTGCAGAGTTAGGCTGAATGAACCAAGAAGGCATTTCCTCCGAGCAGCAGTTTCACATGATTCTTAAAAGAATGTAGATGGTCTAGTCACTGGTTTAAAAATAAATTTGATTTATAGAGCCACCATTTATGTGAATTCAAGTTAGATGTTTTTGATTAAATCCCAGAGCTAGCTGTCCAACCCCACCCCCTTTCTTAGACTCTTCCTTCTTTCCCTCCTTACAAGAGGATAAAGTCCAGAACCACCAAACAAGGCCAGAAGGGACAACTATCCAGAGTCCTATTTTATTCAGGCCTGATGTAGGACCAGTTGTGAATGATACACTGAAATGTTTTTACTCGAGGAAGGGCATGTTTCCCTCATTTTTGTAGAGGCAAATGTGTTTAAAGTGACCCTGTTTGAATAAGACTTAGAATTTGAGCTAGTAAACACTGCATTAGGATATCCCAGTGCTGGGGCCTTTACTAAGTTTCATTTACCCCTACTAGTTTATTATTTGGCTCTCCTTAGCAATGATTTGCTACACCTACTGCCAATGCCCTAAAATGATTGAAGCTCAAAAGGTTTACTCAGTTGTGAGCCATATTTAATATATCGAGGGAAACGTCCTAGTTGCTAAATGAAGGGCAAAAAGATAACATTAAGTTTGTTAGAACACCATTAACTTATTCAAATTACACAGTCTCTTTCCTCAGTTTCTTTTCTTTTCTTTTTTTCCTTCCTTGGCGACTCTGGGGATTGAACCCAGGATCTGTACAACATGCTAGGCAAGTGCTCTACCCTCTGAGCTACATCCCCAGCTATTCACTCAAAATTTCTTAATACCTTTGAACTGGATGCATTAACTGAGCAAGTTCTATATGTGAAGCATAAATCACTTTAAAACATAAATCACTTTAAAACTCTTGGTTATACCACTTTGAGAAAATCATTTCATTTGTTTCTCAATTAAACAAATGGTATTTTATATGGAGCTATTAGTAAGAGAAATAAACAGCTGTTTTCATTTAATCAAAATTTTGTATTATCCTGACAAAGTCCCTCTCTGAGAGAACATTAACTAAGATCAAGCACAGCTCTTGGGAAATTGCATTTTCCAGATACTACTATTGAAGAGACAATTAAAAGCTCAATAAGACACAAGCTATCTAGTAGTCTCATTTATAATTAATTAATTTAACCAATAAGCCATTTGTTAAGCTCCTACAACATTCAAGGTTAGAATCCAGGTACTATGCTTGGTTTGAAAAGATAAAAGGATTTAATCCCCACCTGCAAAGAGTTTATGGCCTATTAGGAAGACTTTGAGGTCAGTTAATGGAGTAAAATTTGGTCTTAGGTAAAAGAAGAAACTAGTGAGATGAAACTGATCCTAAAGCTGTCAAAGGAAGAACTGAAGATAATAGTCTAAACCATTCCATAAAATAACCTCAGGCTCAAATAGTGGGGCACACCATCAAAGTTACTTCAAAGATCAAACATGCAATGTTAACAGCCAGCTCAGAATCTTGTTCCCATAGGTAATCTCTCCTTTTCCCAGGTAACATTAGTAGGATGGTTAAGCATCTAAAGATTTCATTCTCTTTGTGGGTGTGTACATGTATATTCTGCAAATCTACATATGCATGCACTAAGGGCTTGAAAGCCTGACCAAAATTTTATTGTTTTGTAATCTGTGTAAATGGCAAAGAAGAGCTTCAAAAATTATCAAATTCAAAATGGCCTGATAAAAGTCACATTTTGGTAAGTCAGATACAGCAGCAGGGTAAAAATATCTTGGTAAAGGGTGGGGGTGGGGAGGATGAGGATAAAAGAACATTTCAGGACATTGCTGTTATACAGTCCTGAAAGACGATGATGAAGGGATGAAAATGAGAGATATTTCAAAGGCAGCCTCCACAGGTCTTTTGACCACCTAGATGTCCTGGATGAAAATCAGTCAGATATTCAAAGCACTAACACTGCCAGGGCTGGGTGATGGGTGATGAGGAGGTGCTGGGATGGGTAGATTTAATAATATAGGGTTATAGAAGTCTAAAAACATGTATGTATTCTGGCTACTCATCTAATACACAGAATTATGTAATAAATAGCTGCTATTAATGTTGATTCAGGAAATGTAACCTATCCATTTATAGAATGACAGTTCTTAAGTGATACCTGAAAAAAAAATCTTTGTTCAAATTCCCTTAGTCATTTCTGTAGGAGAAAACTTTTATGAAAATTTAGTCTAGTGGGCCTTCAGTGATAATCCATGTGACAGATTATGAAAATAAAACCATGACATCACCAGGGCTTCATAACTTACTTTGAAATGCAAGTTCTCTTGATACCTTATATCCTATGTAAGCTTCTTACTCAAAAATACTCATGGCAATCTAAGGGCTTATTTATATTGAAGGATTAAGGCTTTTTCCATTCTCTTACTGCACATAAGAATGGTGGTAACTAATTCTGTCTTTAGGAAAGGTGAAAAATTATATAAAATAAGAAATGCACCAGGTGCATACTCTATACCAGCATCATGCCAGGTGCTACCCATAAATTAGGTGATATTAATCTCAAAACAAGCCTGGAAAGAATTGTGCCAAAGAATTGTGCCAGCAGAGTCACAGAGAGGTTTATTAACTTGCTTGGGTCATGTGGCTAGCGACATAAACAGAATTTTATCTAAGGCTTCTATTTTGGCCATAGCATCTACCTTGAAGATCTGGATTTGTAACTGGAAGGGACCTTGAAAAGTCTTTGCTTCCAATTCCTTGCTAAAACCACAAGGAAGCTCAGATGGAAATAAGGATCTCTCTTATTTCAAGTGTGGGTTCAAAAGCTACACTAAAGATCAAGCAGAACCCTGTCTTTTACATCCAGCAAGATCTGTTGTTTCAGCCTCCTCTGAGCAGTGAGAAGCAGAAGGTTTTCCTGTAGCTCACATTTCCTACTCACCTCCAGATGTAAAACTGATGGGGATGTTTTACTCAGTCATGTGTTCCACCACTCTAACATGAGACCTTTTAATCATTTCTCCTGTGAAATACCAACCACAGACTTCTCTCACAACACAGATAGGAGGCCTACCACTCAAATGTTTTAGGAAAGAAGAAAAATATTTTCCTCAGTCAGACTTGGTAATCTATGGGGCAGGCTATGTTGTAAAACAGTGCCCCCAAGACCCCCATATAATTGAGAAGGACATTTTGTCCAGAAGGAAGTCATATGTAAAATAAAGAAAATTTAAATAATTTAAGGTATTAACCCCAGCAGATCCATCTTCTTTTTTCTTTGATTACAATATTGCAGCCTTGCCCAGATGACTTTAAAAATGAACTGATGTTTTTATTCTAAGCCCATACTTTTCCTTTTCCTTTCAGTTTTTGCTTTTTAAGCTAAAAAAGTCTCTCATTCTTGGTACAATGAGTTTTTGCTAAGTAATTAAAAACCAATTGTGTTTAAACCTTTTGAGATACTTGGTTTCATGCTGTATAACTCAGGATTTGGTTTCTAAAACCTCAAATTTAGCATCTCAAGGAAGAATAGTATCTATGGCATGTTTGAAAAAAATGTTTTGAAATGAAGTGATGGGCATTTAAAAATAGAATTCAGGGAGTGCACAGCCCCCTCTCATCTTTTCTTCCAGGGGGAGGAGAATGACACATCTGCTTTATGCTGCCAGAACACTGTTGCTGTGATTCTGTTGAGTTTCACAATGGGGGTGGGGGGCTACCAAGACCATTCACAATGCAGCACAGCCACCAGGAATGTGCAGTTTCCCCAACTGACATAATCAATTTAGAAATGACCAATATACTTTGCTAATATCCTGCCACCAGAACCTCCCTTCCCTGCTCCCACCCCTCCTTACGATCCTTACAATGATCACCTGTCCTGCCCAACTGCTAAAACTTTAATTCAGCACCAGGGTCTTCCCCGAATCACTCTCAGTGACTCTGGCTAAATTTCAGATTTCAAGAATACTCAAGAATTATAGGAATTTAGAGAATGTGGAACTTTGTGGGCTAGCCTTGAAGCCCAATAACCATTCATAATGTTCTCTTATAAAAGATTATTTCAAAATTCAAATAATCTACAGATGTTATTTTGGAAAATGACACAAATTCTTATTCACTGCAATTGTTTCCTGAAAAGTTTGGCAAAATTATAATCAGGGTAAGGAAATTATAGGGGAATATTACACAATAATAATGGCTTTAAATATATAAATATATAAATGAATTAATTATATATTAAATGTTAAATAGATATTTAAAATCTCAAAGTAGATGAATATTCTGAAAAGTGCCTACTTCCAGATCAAACCAATTTCATCACTGTAAGCTTTCATCATTAATAGGAGGAACCTTTACTTTTCTCAGAGCTCATAAAACACTATTGCTGTGTCATGATGTTAGGCAATCCTTTAAAAGTTCAGTCAATGGGCAGACAGTATCTCTTTACATGTTCTTAAATTATTAGCTACAGGCTTTATGTTGTTGTATTAAAGAATATACGTCGCCAAGTCCTCTTTGGAGGAAAGACTTGCTGCACAGCTGTAGGGAATGTGGCAAGCAGGTGGCCCTTTCCCAGGGTCTATCTCACCTTCAGGGCCATCTCAACTGGAAGTAGGCCCTTCAAGCAGGCAAGATCTGCTCCAGAGCTCCTGGCCAGGTTGACTAAGTCTTTGTCAGGCTTGTATCACAGCGAGACTTCTTCCTCTGCCCATATTCCTTTCACAGGTTCTCTCTCTAATAAACATTCTGTACCCTAAACTAACTGCTTCCAGAGAAAACAACCAGACACTTGTCTTTTTCATTTGCATTTTTCTCTTGCTTCAGTTTACCACATCTCAGGAAAAATGCTTGCCTATACCCGACTCCTACTTAAGGGCACACTTTTCAGGGGCTAAACTTCACCTTATATATAGAAAGGAAGAAGTATATGTACACTTCTCTCTGAATATCCTACACGGTTCATAGAAGAGTTTTTCTTTTCTCTATGAAGATTAAATGATTCCTTGCCTATAAAATTAACAATATAAAATAGCATACAAGCATGCATTAATTCAATGTTATTGGCCACTGAGTAACTGCTATACACCACACCCAGGTGAAAAAAATCAGTGAAAAAACTCCTGCTGTAGAGGAATCTGCATTCTAGCAGTTGAGACACAATAAGCAGATCAGGAATAAATATACTGCAATGCAATGCCAAGGTCTGTTAAGTAAAGCAGGTGAGAGGATTGTGAATGACCATGAAAGCATCTATGGCTTTAAAGGCACATGTAGGGACGATTGCTGCAATCCACACACTGCGTGGTTTGCACTAACACACACATTTAATAGATCAGTTTCCTTGATAGTATCATTCCTGTAGCAGTGAAGAATTCTTTGTGTTGGACTTTACTAAAATGATATTTCTTCTGCATTGTGAGTCCACCTGCTACTTAAAATTTATGTTACTAACCTATATAGCAATTCTGTCTTGGGGAAAGAGCAGCCTGAGCCATCATAAGCTGAAGTCAGACACAGCTGTCTCAGGCAGATGGCTTTAGTGGGCAATATTATAAGCCTGCCAGATTTTTTAAAATATGAAAGGGTTTTTCTGTCTCATTAGTACTTCATGGTTGACCATCCACAAACACCTGGTGTTCAGACTTCTTCTTGTGAAAATGTAACCATACATAGTTTTAACTCTTCAGGATATGTATTATGTAGTGTTTGTCCAAATGATCGAATATTAGATTATCTATAAAGGTACATGTAGAAGGAAAACCCATTCCCCAAGAGCTTAAATGAGATGACAAAATGAAATCAGAATCAACAGGGACTTGAAGAAGTGGTCCTTTGCAATACCCAAACTACTGTGTCCACAGAGAATTCCAGGCCTTCAGAGACATCTATTTTATCATCAATAAACAAGTTAATATGAATGACAGGCTTTTTTCTGAAAATAATAGTCAACACATTTCTACTTTTTTCTTCTCATACTTTAGGAGCACTTTGTCATCATCCTCAACACATATACTACATGAACACCAACACCATAATGTACCTGCTCAAGATAGAAATCATCATACCTGCCCTGTCAAACTCTTGGAGTTTGGACAGTTTAAATTCAGTTACTATAATTTATTAGCTTCTTAATAGTTTAAATGTCCCAAGGTCACAAATTTTAGTGTTTATACTTTTAAGAAGGAGTTACATCTACCTCATACCTGGCAAGGTCAGTTTAGGTTAGTGTTTTAAAGTAATTTTAAAACTACAAAATGATCTGCAAAAGTAAGGTATTGCAATGACTGGAATTTATTTGGATTTAAATGTTAACAGTATTCTAATTTTCAATTGAACAATAAAGAAAACTTTCATTTGTTTAAGAAGTACTTTTTAGTACCTTGTGTTTTACTTTATGAATAATATAAAAAAAGGATGGTTATCACTGTTATGAAGAAATTAACAAATCTGATTTGACAGAGAAAACACAGGGCAAAGATGTGGTACTGATTTTTGCCACATATACAGAATACCTTGTATGTGACAGGTATTATTATAATGCTTTACATAGAATAACTCTTTCAATCTTTAAAAACCTTAGAAATGGGTAATATTTTTATTTCATATTATAGATAAATAAGATGTGGCACAAGAAGCTTGGAAACTTGCCCAAGATTGAAATCCTTCTAAGTACCATCTCAAATCACATACTCAGCAAGTTAGCACAATGTTCTATTACATCTCAAGGTGGGCCACTGATACATACACATGTACATACTCCCATCATTAATATCTAATGAAAATTAACAATAAGACAGAAAACAGTAAATAAAGAGTTCATCTTGAGGTAGTGTGATCAAGGAAGTTTTCATGAAATGAAACCAAAATTAGATCCACACTTGTATTAAGAATTCAGACAAAAAAATTAAAGGACAAATA
Source organism: Glaucomys volans (assembly GCA_020662805.1). Taxonomy (NCBI): domain Eukaryota; kingdom Metazoa; phylum Chordata; class Mammalia; order Rodentia; family Sciuridae; genus Glaucomys; species Glaucomys volans. The sequence continues at coordinate 72,802 of JAJEJO010052231.1, read as the reverse complement.
AGAATATATATTACATATGTTCATTGAGTGTGCATAGGTATATATTTTATTGAAATATACACATAGAAAAATGCAAAAATCTCACATGTACATCTGAAAGAACTCATACTCTTTTATAGGCTGATTTCATGATTTTAAAATAGAGCTAGACCAATCTGTCTTAAAGCAATGTCTGACTACCTATCCATATATCAGTCTAAATACAATCTACTTTATTTCAAAATTACAACTTAAGCATTTTACTATAATTAAGATTATTCAATCCTTGTCTATTTTTAACATTAAATAACTTGAAATAGAACAATTTGTCTTTCCATAATAAAAAATTGCCCTTGGACAAATTAATTACTTTCAGTTTGCCTGAGAGATACTGTGTTGATTTTCCATGGTATAGATGGAAGACTCCTTTCTCGCCCCTCTGGATTTTTATATTTGATATAATTGTAACATTTCATATACAGGAAAATATTTCCAGAGCCACTTTTCAAAGGACACACAAAATAGTGTCTGAAAATGTTTCCTACTTATTTAAATTTCCAGCAGAATACACACAGATTGCTTGTTGGTCCTGTGTGCATCCAATGAAACTTACCAAGCGATAGGTCTGGGCCTTTAAAACATTGAGATCAATAAAGTTTTCTTCATTATCTGTCTCCTCTTCCTTAGGAAAATAAAAATATTTTTAAATTATACAGAAATTATAATTAAAAATATATATTTACAGCATTCACATACATAATATACTAAGCTATAATAAACTTACTATAAAGACTAACTCAGTAAAAGTAAAGCATATTTAAAAGCCTAATAAACATATGTATAAAGTGGGGCACAATATTATTAACAGCTCATATGTTCTTTGAAGTTTTGATGGTGCCATTTAAATAGGATTTTTTTTTTTTTTTTTTTTTGCCGTCACCGAGGAAAAAAAAAAAAAAAAAAAGCAAGGGGAAGGAAGGAGCCTTTGCTGCAGAATTATGGATAAACATAAAATCAGGGGAAAACAGCCCCCAGTGGCATATCAGAAGTAGACAGTGGAAGGAGTTTATGGAAATTTTAAACATGATTGAAATGGACAGAAATGAAAGGATGGCAGACACAAAATAGTCTCACTTGCTCCAGGGACCAATCACACTGATACATATTTTTTACATTTTTGAATGTGCAAGTTTAATAACATAACGGGTACCAGTACTGCTTGGCTCACGGCCTTAAATCTATTTAAAAGGATGGTTCAGATGGATTCCAAGTGTGTGTGTTGCGGGGGTATGCACAGGAAGTGACCCTTTGAGAGGTAATTCTCTCCCTAATGAACAGTAAATATGGAGTCTAGGCAGGTTCTACAAGAATGTAGAACAAAACATGAGCTTCCCTTTTCTATCAAGGTCTTTGTGATGACAACTGACATAATATGTGAAACAAATATAATAAGATTATCCTTATCTTAGGGGCATAGTAATAAAGCCAACAGAGCTGTGTCCTCACATCATATGATCTCATAAAGAAAAAAACAGACTACCAAGTGAGTGTTGGTTGGTAAGATACTTCCACAGGTAGAATTGTTCAAAGCTTCAGTGGTAGATTTCAAAGACAATCCTTACCTTTGAGACTTTGGAAACATGTAAGACAATGATTCTGAAAGTGTGGTTCTAAGACCAGCAGCATCAGCACCAAATGGGAACTTATGAGAATGCAAATTCTAAGGTTCTAGTCAGATCTATTCAGAAACTCTGGGAGTGGGGCCACTAAGGTAGGAGAACATGAGAAACTTGGAAAACTAGAATGATTTTAGTAAAATATGAAACAATGTAAATGCAGATCCTATATACTCAAGTAACCTTTTTCTTAGGGTGGGGAATAATGGGGTACAGTGGTGCAGACAAAAGTGATCTGTTTACATCTGAAGTCTGAAGCATAAATGTACACTTTTGAAAAATGGTTTAGTCTGTTCTGTGCTTACCAGAGTAAATAATAAAATGCCAATGGGATAAAATGTCAATGCCCATGGGAGAAGAAACAAGTTTATGATGCTTTTACAATAACCTAATCAGTACTCTTTACATAAGCGATCAATAAATACTCTTTGAGCTATACGGGTTTAAACATTAATAAACAAAAAGCTTTAGTAGTAGGTACTAGAATGAGTCAGATGTTTCTCTCATAGCCAGAATTCCTGGGACCAGGAATCACAGAGTAGAAATGAGCTTGGCACCGCTTGTGCTACTCCTAGTAGCCCATCAGCAAAATTTTTGCTTCCTGTTCCTGTGACCTTGTTTTCTGCTGGCTTAGACATCTTAGTTCCAAATGGAAGAACGCTTCCACTAGGAGACACAAGAATGATTCCATTAAATTAGAAGTTAAGACTGCTATCTAACCACTTTGGGCTTCTCACATTTCTGAATCAATAGGCAAAGAGCGGAATTATTGTGCTGGCTAGCATGATTGATCCTGATTACCATGAGGAAATTGGATTATTACTTCACAATGGAAATAAGAAAGATTATGGATGAAATACAGAAGATCCTTTAGAGTGTCTCTGAGTATTGTCATGCACTGTGATTAAAGTGAATTGGAAACTACAACCCAATCCAGGAAGGACTAATGGCCCAGACCCATTAGGATTGAAAGTTTGGGTCACCCTGCCCAGTAATGAAACACCATCACTTGAGGTGCTTGCTGAAAGCAAATGGAATACAGAATGAACAGAAAAAAGAGAGAGTTACAGCTGCAACTATGTGACCAACTAAAGAAATAAGGATTATATTATATTCTTTCCTTACTGTGTTGTTAATATATTTGTAAACAATTATTTTTATTTTCTTCCTTCCCTTATCCCTTTGTCATGTAACATGAAATATATTTTTATATCACAAAATGCAAATATTGTTTTTTGGGGGTTTTTTTTTTTGGTACCAGGGATTGAACTCTGAGGCGCTTAACCACTGAGCCATATCCCCAGTCCTTTTTTTGTATTTTATTTAAAGAGGGTCACACTGAGTTGCTTAGGGCTTTGCTAAGTTGCTGAGGCTGTTTTTGAACTTGTGATCCTCCTGTCTCAGCCTCCTGAGCCACTGGGATTACAGGCATGTACTGTTGGGTCTGGAAAATATTGTTATTTTTTGTTGTTGTTGTTGTTGTTGTTGTTTTTTGCGGTGCTGGGGATTGAACCCAGGGCCTTGTGCTTGCAAGGCAAGCACTCTACCAACTGAGCTATATCCCCAGCCCAAATATTGTTATTTTTAAATGATAATATTAAAGTTAAAAGATAACAAGAAGAGTAAACATCACTAGAGAACTTTACCTCCTTTTGGGGAAGGAGTTACATGCAATATCTGTTGAATGCAGCATCATTTTAACATGTGAGGTGGAATTATGACCTTGCTATTTTCTTTATTGGGAGAGTAAAAATGATTTAATGAGACATGTATGGGCGCCAAGTTGAAAGAGGTGGACTTGTGATGGTTAAATTCATGTGTGAATTTGACTAAGCACAGAATGCCCAGGTAATTGGTTAAACATAATTGGTTAACATTGGTTAAACAATATCGAGGGTATGTCTGTGAAGGTGATTTTGGGTAAATAAATACATTAGTCAGAAGACAGAATAGTTAGACTGCTCTTCCCAAAGTTGGTGGGCCTTAGTCAATCTAATGAAGGTCTGAAAGGAACAAAAAACACTAAGAGAGAATTTACTTTTTGTACCTGTGAACCAAGACATCACTCTTCCTTGACCTCAGACTCAGACTTAGAATATCAGCATGGCTCTCCTGGTTCTACAGCCTTCATATTCACATTAGAAACACACCACCAATTCTCCTGGGTTTACAGCTTGCTAAATGCAGATTTTGGGACTTCTCAACCTCCATAACTACATATGCTGATTCCTTACAATAACTTTTTCTGTATGTGGAGGTGTGCACATGTGTGTATATGTGCGTCCTATTATGTTTCTCCAGAGAACTCAGACTAGGCTACTGATTACATAAGATTATTTAAGCTACTAAATATTAAGAGAATATTCAAAAGGAATTCAAATATAAATAGGCTTAGAAAACTGTTTTAAAACAAGTTAGAATTCTAATTTCAATAATTCAGAAGGCGCAATTATTTCCTATATTTGCCTAATTTGCATCCTCTTAATTCTCTTACTACCAATTATTCTAAGGATATGATCACAAGAGCAAGTGAGAATATTCTGCCATAACCAATACTCCCCCCCCCTCACAATTATCAATGTGTCCCATCTTGATATGGCCAATTTAAAACCAAAAGTTTCTAGTGTCTAGCAGAACTTGCCAGAAATATTCTTCACAATCCTTGAGCCACCCTACAAACTCAGGCAATAGGATCAATATGCCACCATCATATGGTTGTCTGGCACTGAACCAGCTCTCAGCAAGGAGGATGGGGGAAGAAAGAGGGCTTCTTAGAATAATTTGATGACAATAAGGAAGAAAGGAGAGAAAGAGATATGACACAGGGAACAAAGAGCTTTAGGGACATCCCCTCTGAGGGAGGCCTTCCGTTTCATCTTATGACAGTAAAAGTTCTTTACCTCATAATTAGGAAGAAATGTATTAAAAAGATACTTGCTAGTTTGTTTCTCTGTGCAGACTCAATACTGCTACTTTGAACTTTACAGGATTCCTAATAAACAATTAGTTAAAATTTTGAAAAGTTATACAACAATATGCTGACAGATTTTATATAATAAAAATCTACCCTATGCCAGGCCCTGCTCAATAAGCTGGAGAAACAACTAGCGAAATTAGACATGGTTTCTGTCTACATAGATTTTTTTTCCCCTGATGAATAGGAAATTTTTTTTCTGCCCCTGACTTGTACTTTTGAGTTATATGTCCTTGAAGTTAAATGTTGGGGTACTAGGACCAAGTATTTTTTGATAAACTGTGAATAACTATTAATGGTTATTAAGAAAACAAGATGAGAGAAATACTGAGTAGAATAAACAAGGTGAAAAACTGGAATATGTGAGGAATTAATTTCTGAGTTTGAATGAAAAGATATATTACATAAAGTCTAAAGGTAAATGCCCTAAGCAATCTGGACTTGGTCTATCTCCCTAATTAATCTTAAACCACCAATCCTCTCTTTCAGAAGCTCTGGTTCAATGGTTTCTCTCAGCTCCTTGATCATGCAAAGCTCCTTGCTGCCTTACAGTTTTTGCATATTTTGTACCACCTGAGCCTCACCCACTGACTGCTACATAACATGTGCTCAATTAATACATGCAGAATAACAAAATATATACTTTGCTTTGACTTTTAATTTTATCATAATAACAAGATATGTTTTACAATGAACTTTTTTCCTTCTGTAAGTAGCAAGTCATCTACTTAACATATGGTTAAAAATGTTTATTTGTGCTGCTGATAAAATGCATGTTAATGTTTTGAAAACACAAAATTCTTTTTGAATGGTCAAAAAAAATCACCCATAATTCTGCTACCCATTTACAACTAATGTTAATATATTATTTTCTTTACATCTTTTATTTTACATAGTTAAGGTCATAACATAGCATTTATAATTTTTCTCAAGTAATTTTATAACAGATCACTATAAGTTATTATCCCCATGTCATTCATGTTTCTTCACAACTTTTAATGGCTACATAATATTCTATTTCAATATTAAATACTAAGAATATGATTACATAGAGCAGTTAAGTACATTCTAATTTTGTCGTTATGTTTTAGCATTGAGCATTAAAATAATTCAGCAATTAACAGCTTTGTAGCAGATACTAACCTACTGAGGCTGAAATACAGAATACATTATCTATTTATTTAAAAAATAACCTAAAAATTTTAATTGGTTTAACCAGCAACATACTATGTAAATTTTTTTACATTTCAGTTTCAGATTACATGCATAATTTCTAGAATGCTAGGGTCAATTCATTTCCAGTTCCGAGCATTATCTTGTGAGAAAGTTCTTTTATATCTATCATCTTACTATTTTAGAGACTTGACCATTTAACCTCACACCAGTGATAGGATGTTAAGCATGGAAAAAGGTACAGATGCTGCCAAGTAACTTAAAATAATGTTGGTTATATAAAAGCATTGAAAAAAAAATTCCTGGGCTAGGCATGTTGGCACATGCCTATAATCCCAGCAAACCAGGAGGCTGAGGCAGAAGGATCAAGGATAGTCTCAGTAACTCAACTTTGTGAGACCCTGTCTCAAAATAAAAATTAAAAAAGGCTGTGGGTGTAGCTCAGTGGTAGAGCACCCCTAGTACCAACAACAACAAAAAGAAAATTCTGCAGGGTAGAATTCATCTTAATTTAAAAGCATAAAGTTATTCTTTAGAAGTGAATTTTGTTTCTTTGCAAGCAGAAGGCCCTGGGTTCAATCCCCAGCATCGCAGGAAACAAACAAACAAACAAACAAAAACCAGAAATGAATGTTGTTCCTATGAAGCAGAATAATTTAAGTATTAATCCTAAAGTCTATTATTCTGTTCTGAACCCTTTGATAGTCATGGACTATTCAAGATCTTGAATGGTTGTTAACAAAATATTTACTCATTTAACTAGTGGTATGTGCTTTTACAGTTTAAGAACCTTTGCTAAAATTCACTAGAGAACATGAACACTAAATTAAAGGTTCAAAAGACTGATACTTGGCACAGTATTTAAAAGCTTTTTTTCTTTAGAAACAATGAAACAAAATACATTCCAGAAAATGGAAGTCTGGAGGAATTAAGGAAAGGAACCCAAAGGTGAAAACTAAACACAAAGTTCAGCAACACACATACCACAAATTCTTCATCCACTTTATTCAATGTTAATTCTGCATCATCTTCTGGAACAGTTTCTTCTTCTAATTCTTCCATAGGGTATGATGGCCTAAAACAATAAGGCTTCATATGAGAGCTTAAAAAAATTATTTTAGTAAGACAAAAAAATAATAGAAATATTAAGGATTCCCTCCATCTCAGATCTGTTCTCTTTGCCTTGCTTCCATAATTACTGTTAAATGTTTCATGTACTCCTCCTGAAACTTTGTGAAAAAAGCAAAAATGTGTATCTCCAAATTTAAGGGAGACATTTACAAAAATTATGATATTAGGCATAGTGCTATCCAATCTACATTCTTTACTTATCAATATACACATTTAGACATACATCTCTTATTTATTTTTATATACCTGCACTATATTCCACTGAACAGCAATACTACAAATGGGCAGTTAATGACTGAATATTGAGGTTGTTTCTAGTTTTTAACTAGACAATATTGTAAAAATCATCTCTGTACACTTATCATTTTTTGTCATTTAGAATAAATTTATACAAGTGGAATTGCTAGATCAACAATTTTATACATGTTATTATTTTGCTGGATAATGCCAAACTTGGTTTCCCAAATGTTACCCTAATTTACACTTTCAACAACAGTGAAGGACACTATCTCTATTTCCATACATTTACCAATATAATATAAACATTTAATTTTTAATCTTTAAATCTCCAAAAGAATGCTTATCAATCAACCAAGTGAAAAAAAATCTCATTTTTTAAAATTGCATTTCTTTGGTTTGAGAGTGGTAGAACATCTTATTTCTTTCTCAGCAAAATGTTTATTTATACTCTTTGCCTTTGACTTTTGAAAATTAAGAACACTAATGCTCTGCCTAACTTGTGTTAGAAATATCTTCCCTCGTTTATTACTTGCAATCTTGGCTACTCAAGACTGTTACAGTTCTGAATAGATAAATTAGGCAACCTTCTCTTGCAGACCCTAGATTTTACATCATTCATGTAAGGTTTTCCCTCATACCACATCTCCTATGCCCTTCTAGTCTTTGAAGATTGTTTTTATATAGGTGATGAACTTTATTCTTATTTCCAATGTCTAATTAATGGCCCTATCACTAAGCACTGAACAATCATTTCAATATTTAAAACAATCAAAATGTATTTGGGTTTATTTATGGCAACTTATGAAAATCCGTATCTCAGACATGTTAACAAAATACAAAATCATTCAAGTTAAGGAAAGAAAGTACTGTGAACCAAATCAATCTTCTTAAAGGATAAATTTCCTAATTTTTCATCATTAGAATTAGGTAATGTCTTAAAAGCAAAGAATGCTATAGAATTTATTTGGCATATTTAGATATAAAAAATCATCTGCAAATATTTGATTTCTATGTAATATACTTATTACTTAGCTGATGTATTCTATAATGTTTATTAATTTCCACACTTTCTTCTCTTTATATTTCCCATGTATATATTTATATAAGGTTTCTATAAATTGGTTGAGGCAAATGCCCAGGAATAAGATGTACCTAGAAATAAAGGAAGTACAAAATCAAATAGTCAAATAGTGGTTGAGATACTAAAGCTTCTGGTGAAGTTCAAATACATTGGTCTATAGGTTAATCACATTAAAAAAATGCCACAGCAAGCAGCACATCACATAACTTACCTTTTCTTGAAATCTAATAAAATAGTATTATGGATCATGTAGACATTCTCTATAATGCACTAAATAGAAAGGCTCAGATTGAAGCAAATGAAATTGCCAAATTTGGTTTAAAGAAAGATGAAGACTTATTGGTTATTTCACAGGATTCAACCTGATGATAACCTAAATTGATGAAATTTTTAAAAGAACTTATTAAGGGGAAATAGATTATTTACATAAGACTATAACTGAATACAGATTAAAATGTTAACAGGCAATAACATATGCCTCTTTCTACATAAGTTAATTTTAATTCAAAAACCACTGCTTGCTCATGTTTTGCTTAAGAGTCATCCACATTCTAAACTATCAATAATCCTAATCTTCTAATTATAAACTACATAAACTGACAATTTCTAGTTTTATTTTTTCTTCTATGTGCTCAACATTATTTGAGCATCTTTGGTATACCAAGGGCTATGCTAATTGCCACCAGAGTACATATGAATATTATGGGATTTCTAAGCAAGAAAGCCAGAACTATATCATTTTATTATTTGTTTATTTACTTCGGTAGTGCTAGAGAGCCAACTGCTCTACCACTAAGCTACATCCCAGCCCTCCAATACATTATTTTAATACCACAGGATAAATTCAATATAATCATAGAAATATAAACAAAGTACTTTCAGGTCACAGAAAGAAACAATGAACAATGCCTAGGAGTGTCAGGTGGTTTCCTCAGTATTATGCTTGCCCAGCCACTAAGCAAAGGTGGAAAATCCCAGTTAAAGAACTATATTAATTCTCATTTTTTCCTTAAATCTGTAGTTGTTACCTCCACGTATGTACTATGAATGTATGAATAAATAAAATATGCAGAATCTTTTAAAAGAATTTCTAAATTAACAAAGATATACAGTTAAACCTTTAATAATTACATATTTGAATAGGGAAGGGCCACAATATTATTTAATGTTACTTTAGAAATGGTTTTGAAGATAGGCATTCCAATTTGTCTATACTGACTTTTCTTAATCACCTATGGCATTTTCAGTTAAAAACAGTCAATTCTTATCAGTTCAATTAAATAGCTCTGTACCTTCAAAGGAAATGCTAAGCACATAAAATTGCTATTGTCAGATTGAGTAATAGTTACCTTTTCCAGGTGAAACCAATATATTTTAAAGCCTCTTCAGCTAAACAATCAAGAACATAGCATACATGTTCTCCATAACCCGACTTTAATTTTGAAGGGGGAAAATCTGCAGTTCTTCCCTGAAAAACAAAAGATAAATAGGCTATTATTTGTTAGATCTATTCTAAATGTTGCAATATTTTAAGCACAGAACTGTTGAATACATATGTCACTTTTCTGTTTCCCTGATTTTAAAATAATTTATTATACTGTGTCTTAGAAATCCATCAAAAAAAAACTAAAGGAAAATAAAAACTTTATTGTTAAAAGTATCAAATTAAAAGGCAATTATATCACAGTAGCATAACAAATCATTGATTTTGTTGGGTTAAAAAAAATTAGCAAAACTACTAGCCTGGTAATATATCGTTTAAACAAAGATGTGAAAAACAGAGTGATTCGCTTGTCAAAAATTGTTAACATGTGTGCCAAAAATGTCTTACTGCTTGTCTCCAGTAAAAGTCATAAATGAAGAGTACACCTGCTATTGTGATCTATTAAATCAAAGTTCCCTTTCAAAATATGAAGTGTTTCAACTTTGTAGTTCTTTGTTTTTAATTTTTAATCATTCTTTTAGAGGAAGAACTAATCACCTATAAATTTACCATGAAAAATATTACTTTGGGCTATAAAGAGAGATTTACCAAGAAAAATATTATTCCTTTGGGCTATAAAGATTATATGCTAAATATTGTCAGAAGTGGCATTAATGTTATAATATCAATCATTCTGAGGAGGTTTTTACCTAAAAGCAAATTTAGAGATAATTACATGTGTGTGTTTTTGTACATATATATACCTCTACAAAGGAGTTATTCAAAAGGCTAGCATGTGTTATTGATTACCAATATTAAAATCATTACTTGAGTCTATTTAAACAGAATGTACTTACAAAGGACCGAAGCTCAGTTAATATGTTAGATATTGTTGCATTAGGGTCATCGTATTCCTGAGGCTGCTCAAAGGGATGTCCTGCTTTGTTAATCAGCCAAGCAGCAAGAGTACAAAACATGTAGAACTGTTCACCAGGGTTGGTAGGCAGAGCAAAATAGTGTCTGTTTCAAAACAAGGGAGGAGGGGGGAATGTGAAATAATGCAAGTAAGTTTACAATAACTAATGGGGCCAAGTCCCAACTGCCAAAGAATCCCTACCCCACCTTCAAATGAAGACACTGCTAATTCCTTCTTTTGTTTCCAGTAATCCACAGCACTCATGTTAAAGTTCTGAACTAGCAGAATTAGGTCATTTGCTACTCTACACAAAATATTAAATCAAAGACTTTATATGCAGGGAATGTAGTGCATGTTAGAAAACAATGCATGTGAAACTTTTGCCAAAATCATTTAAATGATTAATAATTAACAAGTGAGTAGCCCCTGAAAATGATAATTTGAAATTACCAGAATATGTTTTTAAAAGACCTTAAACATTGTTCACTAAGCATTTTTACTGTTTCTAACCTATTGGGTATGTTAAACAGCTGTTACAATTTATCTTAGCTGCATATTCAAATCAACTGAGGAGCCCATAAAAATACTGCTACTTGGCCAAACATTGCTAATTTCCTCATCAAATTATTAAATCATAATTTACAGGAGTGAAAAACCTGTATAGGTATATTTCAAAAGCTTCCTAGAGGTTCTAGGATGCAGACAAGATTAAGAAACCTCTATCACATCCAGTATGACAATTGTTGACTCTGACTTTTGCTAAATCCCATACTCCACTAGAAAAAGTTCTAAGGGGATCAGTATGATTTATACCAAAAAAAATGGAGATAAAGAACTTGTTAGTAGCAATATTCATGTCAGTTTGATCAAAGACCTTATTTTGTTTTTCATGTAGCTATCATTCATAATGTATTTACAGTTATAACCATTGTCTTAAGAATCAGTGGAAAACACTCCTTCATGTTTCCCATACTTTCTCCTTCAGAGTAAGTGTAAATTCTCTGGGAGATAACAGAAAGCTGGGAAGGCAAAAAAGGCATAAAGTCCTTCAGGTATATGCTCACAATCCTTTCAAAGCAACTATCCACCTTTTCTTTATCAACTGGTACTCTCCAGGACAGAGGAACAGATACCGATAGTATTGTAGACCGAGGACAGTAGGTTCTCAAACATTACTGTGCATCAAATCATCTTGAAGCCTTACTAAAACACAGATTGCTGGCCCCACGCCTAGAATTTCTGAAAAAACAGACAAGGTAAAGGCCAAAGGAATTTCATTTCTAAATTCCCAGGGGATGTTGATACTGCTGGTCAGGGTGATCATACTTTGAGAACCACTGAACTAGGCTATCTCCACAAAATTCCAAGGTACAAAATATCATGCTGAACCCATAAGGAAATACTAGAGAGATGATATCAAAAGAACATTAAAGCCATTTCCTTTTAGCTTGACATTTGGAACAAATAATACATTTTTATTAACCTAGAAAATGTTGGTTGTCTACATTATCAGGACAAGTCAATTTAGAAATAATTCTTAAAATACTATTTCTATCATGGATCTAACTGAACTTTTTCCTCCTACTCTTTTCCTATTACAGACTAACTTAGCAACATGGACTGTACATAAAGCCAACATTTCTTTTCAAGTTATTGTAAAAGAGAAGAATGAAATCAAAACTGTCAAGAAAATTATATGAGCCCACCTGCAAACATTAAGAGAAAGTACTAGATTCTTAACTGTCTCTTACAGAATAAATATAAGTATTAAAGTGGAGGAAAGGCAATAAAACTTATTTATCATTAGGCTAATGAGTAGAGGAGAAAGTGCTAGCTGTCCATTACCCTCAGCAACTAATGACACTGCCTTCAGGATATTATGAACTTTTTGCACAACAAGCACAAAACTTTAAGGTCCACGATGACAGAACATTTCCTACAGTTTTCAATCGTCTTTTCCACTTCTCAATTTCTAAGAGAACAGTTATTACAAAGGTAGAAATCTTATAAACCATAGCAATTAGTCAACAAGTTTACTAACTATATATAGAGTGCTCCCCAGCAAGGTCCTAGATACCATGGTTACCAGTTATACAGATAAAGTGTAGAAAAGGAAAACAAAAACTAGAAATTATCTAGCTGATAATGGGATTCATCTCCAGAAATGAGATTATGGATTATGTATGTTTCTACACAATTTGTGTTCTGTGTTTACTACAGTGGATATTTTTAATAACTTTATAACACAGTTTGTGTTTTGTGCGTCTGTGTTTTAAAGAATGGGCAGGTTGTCTCCCAGTCCTCTGCAGTTCCACAACTTGTTTACTTTCTCTACGAAATTACCAAGTCTGAGCTCGGTGACTCTGGGAGCTCCAGGGCTCCCGGTGCTGAGTTTCGGATGAAGGGCCCTTCTCTGGCTAGGAAGATGGAGGCAAGATTTGCTAAGCCGTGGCCGGCGTTCCCAGCAAGCCCCAAGAAGGCATCTCCCCAGGGCCTGGCCAACTCGGAGTCGAGGGCACCCACCTGGACGGGGGCTTTAGGTTGCTCTTCCGGAGGAGTTCCTCCTCGTAACGAAGCAGCTTCAGCTTCTCCACCAAATCCTCCATCACCACGAACATGTGGTAGGCCGCTCCGGGCCCGCGCTCTACCGTCACCTCCCCGGCCCCTTCGCCACGAGTCCTAGACACCCCATCTTCCAAACCCGACGGCGTGACCACAGCTGCAGCAGCAGCCATTGCAGAGTGGACAGAAACTGCCCAGCGAAGGCTCTGGCCCACACACCTCTGTGGCCTATGCCGCCGGCGCAGCAGCAGCCAGGACCGCCGCGACCCGTTACCAGGCGACCGCCCGGTAACCGGTCACCCGGGCAACTAGACCCCGCCTCCTTTCCGCCCTCCACGTTCCTTCTAAATGTTCTCCAATCAGGACGCGCTTCCTGAGTGACGTTACCTAGCACCCACCCCCTGCTAGGAGGAGGCCCCGCCCCTGTGGGGGCGTGGTGTCCTGCGTCCTGCTCGGCCGTGGGTACTCCTAACGTGGCTTAAAGGCGTAGCGTGGCGGCTATGGATTCCGTGCTTGCCTTGTGGTTGGATGGCGTGAGACTTACTGGACCTGGTGGTTGTGGGCAGCCGAACATCTGGATCACCTGGTAGCAGTTAAAAAGATTAAACGGGGGCGAAGATGTGCAGTATTGCTATGCTAGTCCACTGATTCCTTTTTTTTTTTTATTTCCTGAAAATTGAAAGTTTTCGTAGTTGTATGATAGTCGATATCCTTAGCTTCACTTTACGTCAGGAACTTTCCAACGAGTGTTCGGTGGTTATTTTTTTTAGACGTTCGTTAGGTAGTGCTGTATTTAACAGTATAATTTAAAGCTTGAAGTATTACAGTGCCCTGCTGTTACCTCAGTGCTAGGAAAGTGGTAGGGAGAGGGTGGAGAAGAGGACAGGATGAGGCATTGGGAGAAGGTTTGTTCTGCTTCAGAAACAAAAATACTAAGCGCACGTATGGCTGCTTAATTTGTTTCAAGTCCATTGCAGGTTGTAGAATATTTTGGGTACCTCCTTAAATCCAACAAGATAGAGACTATCTTGAAAGATATTTCTTTGCGTTATAACTTAAGTGTGACTAAAGACAGGATTTTACTACTATATTCTGCAGCTGTTGACCTAGAAAATGCAAGAAAGGGACATAACAGTTCACAGATGGAACCAGCTTACAGTTATCAAAAAACTTTTGTATCAGGAAATTTTCCTAACAGCTACATTAAAAAATGAGGTAAGTGGTAGATGATGTTTCCTGGAAGAAAATAATTAAGGCAAGAAGTTGTACATGTATTTGTGTTTATAATGTGACTTGTAAGAGGTCTCTAATCTCTTGTATCTGTACTCAAGGACATAGAAGCACCATGCTTCTTGACATGACTGAAATTTAATATTTGTGTTTTTGTTAGAAAAATGAGAAGAGCACACTCTTAATCAGTCTAGAACTGATTTGTTTCTGATACCATTAAAGATATCAAATTGAGAAAAGGCAAATTCCATTTTCTATACCTCAAACTAAGGCCACAGAATTACTGATTTATATAGAAAATAACCTAAAAGGGGAAACTCACTGAGAATTGCTGTTAAAATAAATAACATTGTTTGCCTACTACAAATAATTAACCAGTTGCTTTTAGCAAGGATGCATGGGAAAATTGAGTTTGACTCTACTCCACTAAGTTGTTCTTTCCTATTCTAAGCCCTTTTAGAATAGTGATTCTCCTACACACATTTATATACCCCAACCACCACATGTAGAGATCAAGGGTATTGATACCTCTGCCTCTGTATAAAATACATGCATAGCTTTTTAGGATTAAAAAAAAAAGTTCCTATTTATGTTTTGGGTACTTGTGGCTTTTTCAATGATTCTTAAAAGGCTCTCAGACTATAGAAATAAATTGTTATACACAGGGAGGTAGGTGTTCATGCAGGGCATGCTGCTTACATAAGATATTCTGACATTTTGAGAAAGTTATATAACACAGTGGTGAAATAGTAAAACATTGCTTGCTGGCTGACAAGAAACCCTCCAACAATGAGTGTATTTTGACTTGGGAGGAAATAAAACCTCTCCCAGAACCTAGCCATTTCTTTCCCAGGTACACTACTGACTCATCCTTGCTTGGAAGCAATGTAAGGAATTATTTTCCCTCGTAAGTGTGAAGAAGGAAAAGATTACAAAGCATCCCTAGTAACTTTGGCACAAAGAGAATAAAAGAAAAAAAAAAAAGAGCCAACTGTTCAACACTGCATGTTTTCCCACAGGAAAAAAAAAAATGGGAAAGAACACTGAAATGTCATTCATTTTTGTAATGTCTAGGCATAATTTTGCTGATCCTTATTTAACCATAATAGTTGCTAACACATTAAAAGGTCTTTTCCTTAGTGGAAGTAGTTTCCTTCATGTGTGAGAATGTACATACAAATCCTCTTCTCAGTCACTTAGAAGCTTTGGAGTACTCCTGTCACAGTGTTTTTTTGCAGGACTAGCTCGTTGGTTGACTAAGAAGTCAGAGCTTGAAGAGAATGGAATGTAAGTTTATCTCTGGAAATGCTGTATTGACCACTATAGCTGAGCTTCTGATTATGACTTATTTCTTGCAAGCCATCTGTGAAATAATTGAAGGTCATTTTTGAGACTCTTAAGGTTTTTCTGAGAATAGTTAATTTCTGAAAACTAAACAGAATTCTAATCAAAACTGATTTAAGCTAAATGGATTTCCCTGAAGGTGCTTAGCAAGGATGGAGAAGGCTGAAAAGGAGGCAAATTCAAGGATGAGGACTTTCTAGCTGTGTCTGCTAATTTAAGAGCAAGTCTTCCAAGAGGATTGTACAAGCTTAAAGAGCAAACTCCTATTATGGTTTGGATGTAGTTTGTCCCACCAAAACTCTTGTTGAGGTTTGGTTCCCAGTGTGACAGTGTTGGAAGGTAGAGTTTAGTGGGAGATGTTTGGGTCATGGGGGCAGGGCCCTCATGAATGTATTAATGCTTTTTTCTTGGAATAGGATCACTGTGGTAAGAGTTTGGTTCACTTTTCTTTCTTCCACATGTGCCCACTTTCCTTCTGCCATAAGTTGTCATAAGGGGCTTGAGGCCCTCACCAGAAGCTGGGCAGATGCCAATGCCATGCTGCTGGACTTCCCAGCCTCCAGAATCATGAGCCCAAATAAACCTCTTTTTAAAATAAATTCTCCAGTCTCAGGTGTTCTGTTATAGCAACAGAAAACAGACTGCCTCCTGTATTTTTAAATAGCTTAATATCATCCATTTGGGATGTTTAAACACTTAGAAAATCTTCAATGAATCTATAAGGGAGAAACACTTTTCTTTTAGACTGCAGTTTGTGGCTGGGCCTGAGCATTAAATGGACATAAAATACTTTTAACAAAAGAAAATTATGCACATTTTATTTGATATTTTTATATGAACTTGGGAGCTTTTGTAGGAAAAATAGACACAGAGAAGCTGTTAATGTCTGAGAATTTATAAACCATTTTTTGTTTGTTTTTTAATACAAAGAACAGAGGGTAGGGATGTAGCATGGTGTTAAAGTGCTTACTTAGCCTGCACCATTCTCCAGGTTTGATCCCCAGCACCACAAAAACAAAACATCTTCTAAAAAGGGTATATTTGTAGAGAAGTGATAAGACAGAGGAAAAGAAGTAAAAGTTGTTAAGGATGATAAATTGTGGAAAAATAAATTGTGGTTGAAACTAATGGAAAATAAGGGCTATTTAAAAGGTTTGTTTGCACAAACCCAATTCAGCATCAACTCCCAGTGTCTAGTGAAAAAAATGTTTTTCTCTTCCTGGTACAGGGAAAGCATCTTTCTCCTGGGAAATTTTATGACCAGCTTTTAGGTAGAAAGGGGAAGGTCAGAGAGTCCTTTCTGCATCTGCTATTTCTTAAGTGCCATCAGCTCAAAACAATCAATATGCCACAGTATATTCTGTGATGTGTTCTAAACCCCTCACTCTAATGAAGTATCTGCCAAAATTCTAGAAAGAAGAAAAAGTCATATTTATGAGACATTAGAGGGGTGCCTTTTAAAGCAAAGTGAAAACATCAACTCTTCACAACTATACTAGAGAGCAGAACCAGTGTAGTGAGATAGACAATAGGAGGAAGTGTTGCAGAAGAAGAAACTATTGCAGGTGAAACAATTGAATAAAAAATCCAAGGGAATCTGAGAAGCTGCTAAGACATCTCAGCAGGCTTGCCATATACCATAACTAAACTAAAGTTACTGAAGACAGAAAAATGAACAATAAACTCAATAACAAATAATATATAGTCCCCAGGAATAAGTCTGTCACCTTTATGGAGAAATTGTAACTTTACTGAAAGTTATGGAAAAATCCATATAGAAATACAATTTTTTTTTTGCATGAGAAAATCATTATTTTTGCTCAGTTGGTAAATTCAGTGTAATTTTGAGAAAATTCCAAGCGGGCTAATCCTAAAATTCATACATAAGAGTAAATTTTAAAGAAATATGAAGAAGGAATCATGATATGAGATAGAAAAATCCCCTAGGAAATAATGATATCACAGGAAATAGCCTGGAAACAGATGAGAATTTATATGGAAACTCAATATACAACAGAGTTGGTATTACAAATTAGTGGAGAAAGATGAGCAATCCATAGAAGGTTATTTAAGCTATGGGATATCCATATGGAAAGAAAATTACATTTCTGATTCCAATCACATAAATTCCAGATGGATTGAAGACATAACTGAGAAATATTTATAATATATTTGGAAGAAAACAAAATAGTATCTTTAACCTCAATACAGAGAAGGATTTCTTAAAGAAAATAAATTTGAAAAGAGAAACTCATCAAAATTTAGGAACCTAGGAAATGGAACCACCATATGACCCAACCTTCCCACTCCTTGGTATTTATCCAAAGGAACTAAATTCAGCACACTGTAGCAATACAACCACTTCAATGTTTATAGCAGCAAAATTCACAATAGCTAAACTATGGAATCAGTCCAGATGCCCATCAGTAGATGAATAGATTAATAAAATGCTGTATATATACACAATGGAATTTTACTCAGCCATAAAGAAGAATGAAATTATGGCATTTGCCAGTAAATGGATGGAACTTGAGAATATCATGCTAAGTGAAATAAGCCAGACTCAGAAAATCAAGTGTCAAATGTTTTCTCTCATGTGGAAGAAAGAGCAAAACAAGGGGGAGGTGGGGCAGGGGTGGGTTGGGGAGGTGATCAGATAACATAAAGATACGGAGAAGATCAGTGGAATCTAAGAAGGATATGCAGAGGGAGGGAGGAGGGATAAGAAAGGGGAGGAAATATGACAGAATTCAACAAAATCATGTTATGTGCACATATAAATATATTGTAGGTAATTTCACCCATATGTGTATGTAGAAAGCACCCATCAAAACTGAATAAATGGGCTGGGGATATAGCTCAGTTGGTAGAGTGCTTGCCTCGCATGCCCCAAACCCTGGGTTCAATCCCCAGCACCAAAAACAACAAACACACAACCAAAAAAACCCAACAACAATATAAAAAAAAACTGAATAAAAGAGCAAAAGGAAGAAGAGTAGGTAGAGGAAGAAGAATAGGGGGAGGGCAGAGAGGAGGGAACAGGCAGGAGTGGGGAGAATAGGGACTGAAATGGAGTAAGTCAAATTCCATGCTTGTACAATCTTGTCAAAATGAATCCAATTACTATGTATAACTATAATGCTCTATTAAAAATATAAGATTTTAAGAGCCTAGGTACAAAATAGGACTATATAATAAACAGTGAAGAAAAGATATTTGTGACCTATATAATATCAGTGGATGAGTCTATAGGATACACAGATCATGGCCAAAGTCTCTGAGCCATGCTATAAGATTTTAGGTATGTTCTTCTAAATCAGGGTTTCTTGGACTCAACACCACTGACCTTTTAGGTTGGATAGTTCCTTGTTTTGTGTGTGCGTGGTGGGGAAGCTGTTCTGTGTATTGTAGATGTTTAACCACTTACCTTTCCTCTATTCACTAAGTGCTAGTAGCATCCACCCCTAGTGTGATAACCAAAAATGTTTCCAGACATTGCCAAATAGACCCAGGCAGCAAAATCACCTATGGTTGAGAGCCACTGCTCCAAATGCATGCATTGAGATTGCAAATGACTTTAAAAGGACTGGGCATGTAAAGGTAAATGAGTGCCCTGTGTGTAAGGGGAGTACAGAGATCTAGAAAACCATCTCCAGGAGAGGGCATTTTTGCCAGGCAGGAATGTAACCCAGTCTTGCCATGTGTTCTTGTCTTTTAAGAATGTGAATCTGTAATTGTGTGTCAATGTGAGATACTAATCCTCTCAAGAGTGACCTTTCTGCACAGAAAATATGTCAGTGACTACTATAGTCATTAGAGATACTTGATTTGTTAGTGTATTAAAGTTTAAAATTGAAAAGTCTTATTGTTAACTTTCTAGTTTGATGTTCAAACCTTATACAATTTACAAATGTAAATTATTAATAATGGAGTTTAACGGGGAGGAACTACAACTTGAATTCCTACAGAGGTTTTAAATTGTTCATAAACTTGCTATATTTGTTTTAATGTATGGAATGGCAACGCATTTCAAATGCTGATAAATCTCGTAAATCTAAAAGTAAAGAGAAGGTGGGGAGGGAAATAAATTCTATTAAATGTCCGATACACAAACATAGTTTTCAATATAAAACCAAAAGCTTAATAAATTACTCAATTACTTCCACAGTTTGAATGTGTCCCCCCAAAACATGTGTTGGAAACTCAATCCTCAACGCAGTATTGTTGGGAGGTGGGGCCAAATGAGAGGTGTTTAGATCATGAGGGCTCCTCCCTCATGAATGGATTAATGTTTATTATAAAGGTGCTGAAGCTGTCAGTTCCATCTTTTTAATCTCAAGTGCCATCTGGCCTTTCTGCCTTCCACCATGGGATTATGCAACATAAAGTTCTGTCCAGATGTGAGTCCCTTGATCTTTGACTTCTCAACCTCCATAACTAATAAATAAATCTCTGTTTTGTAAAATATATTACTCAATCTCTGTTATTTTCTTATTCTGTTAGCACTAAAAAGACTGAAACAATTTTACACTTTATAAACTAACATCACAAATCAGTCTGTTTCTCTAATAGGTTAAAATTTTAAATATTAGATTCTTAAGTATCAAATATGCACAAGTTTTTCTTCAACATTGTTTTAGTCAGCTTTTTTTCACTGCTGTGACTAAAGGCTCTGACCAGAACAATTTTAGGAAGAAAGGTTTATTTGAAGACTCACAGTTTAGAGGTCCTACTACATAGAAGGTGGACTCCATTCCTCAGGTCTCAAGGTGAGGCTGAACATCATGGTGGAAGAGTGTGGCAGAGGGAAGCAGTTCACATCATCAGCAAGCAGAGAGATGGTCTTCACTCCACAGATACAAATATATAGCCAAAGCCACGTCTCAATTCCCACCTCCTCCAGCCACACCCTACCACTTCTCAGTTAATACCTATGAGGGGATAAAATCACTGGTTGGATTAAGATTCTCACAACCCAATCATTTCTCCTCTGAACCTTCTTTCATTGTCTCACATGTGAGCTTTTGGGGATGTCTCATATCCAAGTCATAACAAACATGATTTTTACAACTGTGGGTTTGAATTGTATCAGTATTAAGTGTCACAACTTTTGAGGATTATAATACAATTAACCTGGGACACAATCATCATCCTAAACCAAACCTACGAAGTTTCCCATCCAAGTACCAAGAAATTCTTCCCCAAAACACCAGTGGGACACACAAAGTCCTAATTTGCTATTACTAACTATTAGTAACTATTAGAAAAGGAAGTGGTTTGGTAACTTATTCTCTCAGGTTTACTTAATTCTTCCATTGTTGCCACTAATGGAAGTGCTCTATCATTGCTAGGATTATATTTAACCCTGTTAGTCAACTTTTGCTCTCATGGTTCACAAACACCATCCTGTCATGCTGCACATATTTCAAGTCTTTGACTGGATCCATGGTCTCATTTTCTTGGGGGAGAAATGAAGCATATATGTGAGCTGACTTGAGTTTACAGACCCTTTGTAGGTGATGGGAATGATTATTGAAGGAATCCAAGTAGGTACAGGAATTGAGGAGAAAGCGATAGGATAGATGATGTTTAAATTTGCATCTTAGTGTCTTAATAATAATTTACAGAAGGAGCTTTAGAAAGGTGCAGATTGCTTCTGAAAACAATTTGGTTAGGTGTAAGATGCTCCTAAACTTGGATAGGTGGCAATTTAAATGGTGAAAAAGGGATAGTTACCAAATTAGGAAGTAGATTCTGTAGAATTTAGTAGCTGGTGTCATGAATTTTTCTAGAACATGAATGGCACTACAGAGTTGCCCCACTGGGAGACAAGAAAGTTGGCTTTCATGGCATTGTCTCATGGGGAGTTGGGAGCTTCCCCAGGCTTCTATGGGTGAGGTGACTCCTATTGGCCAAAGATAATGTTCTGGAGAAGAATGCAGCTATGAATGTACAATACTCATAACAGCTGGAGGGTACATCTAGCCTGGGAAAAGAGGAATCTTAACAGGTTTCGGCAATTTTTACTACAATAGTTGACAATAAAATGCAACTCTTCTGAATTTCCTGATAAGGTTCTATTTCATCAGATAGGTTAGTAGCTCTTTGATTTGATATGTACTAACAAGAAGGATTGATCTAATCAGCCAGAGTTTTGAAGGTTAAATAGAAATTGGTTTATTTTTTAAGGGTTAGATTTAAAAAGGACTTGATTTGTTTTACAGCCTGTAGAAGCATTTTTTCCCTAAGGAAAACTTCAATTTAAGTCAGAGAGTAAACAATAAATGTCATAGGAGAAAGCTCTCTTGGTGGGGTTCCCTAGAGCCTAATAAAAGCAAAATCTGCTCAATGCTACCTCAGGTGGAATTATCACACCTTCATGGTACAACTCTGCCCCTCAATGCACAGTACGTGAGGCTTTCTGATTGCCTACTTCACAAACGGCTATTGGCACCTTGTTTTGAAGTTTGGGAATCTATTTCCCAAATTGTTAGATGGCAATAAAATGTTGAATCCAAATGCCTTATTTTTTATTCCTAGCTCTTTTTAGGAGATGAAGTCTTACCCCATACCTATACATTTGCTTCATGAATAGAAAAGGTAATGCATTCTGCTTTTGTATGCAGTGAAATTTTGACAATGAGAGAACATTTTTTTTTCATTCTGAAGATGTGGGTGTGAGAAAGCCCAAATTAATAGACCCAGCGATCACTTTGCTTTTTGAAACCAACAGAGAATAATTTTCTAAGGAGGTTTCTTTTCTCTCTCTATGTCTCTTTGTGTCTGTCTGTCTCTCTCTGGCACAACAAACATTCCAGTGCATATAATATGTTAGACACTGGGCTTGGGCAGTACAAAGGCTCACAAGCCTGGTCTCTCTACCCAATTAGTTTGTGATCTAATGCAGAGACACATATAATAGGCAATTGCAGCTGCACTAAAAGAGTTTCAAAAAACAGCTCTCCAGACTTTTTCTATTTTCTCATCTCTTCACAAAGAGATGTTCTTCCTTTGTACTCCCACACCTTATGCAACTATCTCCCTCAAGGGTTCCATGTTCCTTGTAGGATCCAAAGGATCAGGAAGGATTAGGGGAAATTAGTAAGAGAAGCAATATTTGAGGCAGATCTCTCATCTGGAGAGCCAGATTTCAGAGCCAGTCATCCTTTGTGTCCAATGTGGGATTGGTGTCCTATGACCTTTAGCTTACCTGCATAGGAACAAGAGTTGAGTTCTTTTTCCTAGAAATTTTAGTAAGGGGTTTGCAAGATCTTGTCAGGTGTTTCCAAAATCTAGAAACAATATGTACCTGAGACCGAGCCATTAAGAATTCAAATTGAAATGTGTTTAGGTTCATGCTAAAGAACTCACCTCAAAATGACCCTAAATCAAGAGCATAAACTAAAAACTCCTTTTTGGAACTTTCTAACAACTTGCATTTTCACCAGGTGTTTTGTTTGATCTACATGCCCCATATACTTTTTTTCTTTTTAGTGATAAAAATACTTCAGAGAAATACTCATAAGCTCTGCATAACATTTATCCTTCTACCCAGTACTTCAGAGAACAGTAACTTCCTGAGGAAAGGTAGACAATTAATTGTACACAAGCCCTGTGGTTGTCTCAACCTCCAGGAGGAAGGGGAGATTTTCTCCCTACTTTACCCATAGAGCAGGGATTGCAGTTTCCTTTACCCCATAGTTGTGAAAAAGTAGCTAACCATATACAAATCCATTCTTTTTCTATTAATGTGAAATGTTTTATTCATTATTGAGAAATAACTATTGAATAGATCTGGAAGAGATCCATTTCTAGACTTCCCACTTCAAAATAAGTGAATCTCTTGGCTTATTCTCATACCTGTAAAACTCTTGTGGTTTTGAAATAAAGTTAAATCCCTGGTAGAACAAACCACCTCTATAATTCTCTCAGTCTTCTTGATTTTCATACATTTGTTCATCTACATGAGCTCTTAAGTTTATTGAATGTTAAAATATATACTAAGTATACTTAAAAAATATTAAATTTACTACCTAGTGACACATCAAACACTATCTGAATCTTATTGGATGAAAAAAGTCACCAAATCCTCCTATTTTGTTTTCACACTGACAGTTCATTTTAAAACAGAAATATTTGTTCTTTTCCTTATGATAGTAAGTTAGCATTGTTGAGTATGAAAACTTCTATTTCACTTTCAGAAGGCAGGGACAGACTATTACACTGTGAAAAAATTAATGTGCTCAGCTTCTTGGAGGAAGAATAATTCTTCTGAAATGGGGTGGGGGGAGGAGAGCTTTTATAAGTAAAATGAGAAATGCCTCAGAGGATCTTGCTTTTTCAAAGGAAACACCAGCTCTTTTTGTAAAGTGAAGACCAAAAGGTTTTTATTCTTGCTTAGAATACAATGATGGCTTCCTTATAGCTTTCCTTCCAGATCTGATCCTCTTTCAGTCTTTTGTCTACATTGTTCCCAAAGTCATCTTTCTAAAAATGCAAATGTGGACATGCTGCTCTCCCACTTGACATCCTCATGCAGATGCCTATTCAGGACAACATCCAAGTTTTTTATCTTGTTCTATACACTCCAGGGACAGATTAAGGCTCTGAGGGGCCAGAAGCTTATGCAATTGGAGGAGGGGAATGATTTTGAATGAGAAGAAGTACAAAATTTTCAATTCCAATTCAGCAAAAGGGCCCTAGAATGGGTCATGCAAATGAGACTCCCTCAAGCATAAATTTCACTGATCTCCTGGTATATCTGCCTCTATTAAGGGAATTATTTAATCATTGCAAATGAGTTCAAGTTACTGGATAGATTAATAATGGCTAGGAAAAGGTAACTATGCAACAAACAAGTTGTTGATAGCCCAGAGATCCTTGATTAGAATCAAGACTTAAGGTGACTGCATATGGCCAGGATATTCTCCCTATCAAGGGACAGATGTTCTGAGCCTTTGTTATAGTCACTATAATAAAGAGAATATTAAGTCCATAATTTTCCCTGTGTAGAGTGTTTCCACCCATTTGAAACTAGATGGATTTCAAATAGGTTCACGTCTGACCCTCAGATTGCTTAAATAAAAGTGGTTAAATTACCTCCCTAAAATTTAAGATTGCAACACTCAACTCAGGTACCCACTAACTTCTTTCACTATCTGGGTGAAATATTTATTCAACAGTCGTTCTGAACTGTGGAGCCACAATTCTTAGTAATATTTTACTAGTGGTGATAACCGCCATTTACCAGTGACAAGTTCTGCTTCCTCAGGTGTTGAAGTATAATGCCAGAGAAACACACCAAGGCAAGCATATTAAGCAGGTTTTATTTAAAAGTAGTAACACAGACTTCTCCTGGGAGGGAGAAGGGGGCCATGGCTGATGTTCTAGAATCCCAAGAAGTGAGCGCACCCTACATCTTTTATAGGTTAGGGTCTTCTTTGTTCTGTTCTTTCCTCTGACCCTTATCTTTCCTTCCTGCCTACCTGAGGAGGCCCTGGTGATGCACAAAGGTGAGATGCAAAACCTGAGAAGAGGATAGGGAGGGCCAAAGTGATAGCAGGTAAGGGTCCAGAGGGCATTAATTAGCAACTCCCTGCCTGTAGTTTTTTGGGAGGGGCAGTTAAGCAGGTAACCTTGGTGATCAAAAAGGCTCTAGAGACATTTATCATTCCAATCTCCCAGGGTCAGTCTCCAACTTGGAGGAATGGCCTCCATTCCTCGATTTGACCAGATTTCCTATTCTATGCTAACTGCCTGTCCCAATTCTGGCTTCAGTGACTGATCATATTCTGTATCTCCTATTCCACTATCTAACTTTGTAATCAACACAACTAAATCATGACATCTGGACCTATAATTAGTTTCCTCATACCAGGCAAGGGGTCTGGTTTCTACTTAGTTGCAACTAGAGAGGATTTAACTATAGAAACTGCTTCTCATACTCTGTCATCACTTTTCCTTCCCTACATAATCATTTTCTCTTCATTCTATAAATTCTGGTCTTTCCTTTTGTTTTTGTTATATCTTTTTTAAAAAAATTAGTAGTGTTTCTTTTGTGATTTTTTTCTAGGGTATTTAGGTTAGTCTGGTTCCCTTATGAAGCAGAGTCCACAATGTGAATTGACATGCAAGAATTTTATTAACCCATGCTTGGCATAGAAAATGGGGAAAGAATTGGCCAAGACTTAGAAAGCAGTCAGATCCTGGTATAAACCGGCAGCCTACATCATCCATATATGCCATCTAAAAAACGTAGGTTTGGAACGTGTTTCCTCCAGAACCCAAAGAGGGCTTCTGGATATAGTGCTTTTTATTTTATGTATGTATTTATTTATTTTTTTTATCTATGTGCAGGGGTTGCAAGATACAGAAATTTGTGTTTAACGTTGGAAGGGTTGTCCCAGAATGTCCCTAATCACTGGATCTCCAAAACTTCTCTGAAGTGCCTGGCACCTGAATTTTTGTAGGGTTGGCCTTTCACCATCTAGAGTACATGCATCGAGGATGTAATGGATCAAGGTAATATTCTGTGGGATGTCGGGATCTATTGGGCTCTGTTGTGACAAAGGACAAGACAGTTAAAATAATCCTGAGGAAAAACTGTAAATGACTATGGTTGTCCACCCTATGAACTCAAACTGTTTCTGATCCTCTTTTCTGATTCAGATTGAATAGAATACATTCACTAGATCATTGGTCACATGCTGTATGTCTGTGGCCATATTAATTTATTCTGTCCACCATACTGTGTCTGGCCCAGCAGCTACAATCTAGGATACTTCTTATTTCTGATAGTCTACAGAAATAAGACTCTCATTTTTCCTTGGGTCCATAGATTTTGAAAGGGGCTGGAGCAGCAAATTAATTGAAATATGATAGGAAACACCATTCCTGCATCATTCAGATATTTAGTGGGCACATACATTTTTACCACATTCCTCCATGGGATACTACATTATTTTAAAACTTTCCATCTTTAGGGAACAGTTTCAGAGGTCTCTGGCTGCTTTTACTAGAAGAACTTTTACTCCATAGCATAGGAACTCTGCCTGTCAAAAGTATCAGTTGGAATCATGCATGCGGAGACTGTATTGTCATGGTACATGGTTGCTTTCTCCTAGGTCCCAGCTCCTCTGCAGTCAGTGGGTTGAAGATGTGAAAATCTGTTGTGGTCTGAGAACTGAGCAAGTGATTATGACTTTGTTGAGCATTCTTGTCTTTATTTGGTTGTAGTGTTAAGCAGCACCCTTGTTAGCTGCACATTTCCTTTTGTCCCTAAGGACTCTATGTCATGTCTACAAGCCTCTGTAGGTCAAGCAGCCTTGGCTGCTCACCCTGGCAATAAACTTGCCGGTCATTATGGTAATTATAGCTTCCTGAATCATGAAAAGTAAGTACTGCCTTCTGGCCTCTTTTTCTTCAAGGTCCTATCATCTTCATGGATCTTGATCAGCCCAGTTAGTGACTGCTTCTTGGGTCATTATTTCTGGCCTGTGGAGGAAGTGATCACAGAATTTCTAAAGGGTTCCGGTGCTCCTCTCACCAGTACATTCCTGATATCCTTGATCAACTGAGTGCTCTCTGGGTCTTTTTGAAGAACACAACCTAGTGGATCTTTTAGCCTATGTCATATCCCATTCTACATGCCCACTTTCCTCAGCCTCTTAACTCCTTCGTATACCTTTTGTTAGGATACTTTGGATATTTCTGCTTTATTACTGAGAATTCGCCAGGCTTCTAGGAACTACCCCAGCTATGAGCTATGAGTTTACCCATTCCACAGGGTCCTTGCTAAGACATTAAATCATGAGTCTTGGGAAAGTGCCTTCAAGTCCAGGAGGTCTTGCTTATTCAGCTGTATATCCTGACCCCCTTGACCAAATACTTTCACCATCCATTACCAGGAGTGATTCCCTGACTCCTGCTTAAATACTAGCTTGTACATATAATTCTTTAGTAATATGGTCTCTTGTTCCTTCTTAGTTCTGATGCCACTACAAGTTCCCTGGATTTATACTCATCATAACACTATTCAACTGATACTTTAATTGCCTGTTTATTTCTATTTAAGTCTTCCTTGTTCTGCGACACCTGGCACATATGTGCTTAATAGGCATTCAATGAACTGTTCTAACCTTAAGCCTACTTTGAGCACATAATTTATAAGTGATAGTAAACATAAAAGTTCACATGATTCAAATAGTACCATAAGAGCCAAGTTTCATTTATGTCTCCTCTGAATCAAATCCAGGTTGATGGAAAGTAGGAGTAATCCAAATAAATTACAGGGAGTTGTTTCAGGATTCTTTCTATTTCTGAGCTGGTTGATTAGCATTTCAACTACAGTCTGTTATAGAATTCCAAAAATAATAAAATCCAAAGTTGTCTCCTAAAATGGCCTTTCTGAAATGGGAATTGGGGCACTGAGTTCTTATTCAAAAGCAATTAAATGGCCTTCAATAGGTAGCTAATGGTTTCATAAGGGCTTCCTTAGTGTATTCAAGAGCAATGTGCTCACCACTATAAGAAAAATGGGAAGAATGATAGCACTTTGTCCTGAAGGACATCAGAACAGATTTTTAGCCTTTTACTAGTCATATCTCCCTTTTAAAAATCTTAACACATAAATGGACGTTGGATAAAAAAATGGATTAAAGTATTTAATTTCTATCTGCCTAGTGGTTAAAATGCAAAGTAACAGAAAAAACAAAGGAAAATGAATGAGACCAACCCAAAATGTATCTTATGACTGTATGTCAAATTACCCTAGAGTTTATTTAATCTCTATGTTATTTATATTTGAAGAGCTAACTAATTTGTGATATTGTTTGGAGCACTCAGAGGTATCAGAGTGAAGCCGGTTTTTCCAAAGTAAAATTAGTTGGGAAGATAAGAAAATCCACCATTTAAAATAAATTGGCTCAGGGACTAGCTAAAACTTAGTACAAAGCTATATCACAAATGAAATCCTTATTGGAAACTAAGTTTTGACTTATCAGTAAGGATAAAATCCTCATGTTAGTCTCAGGAAGCAATAGCTATCAGGAATTTACAATTTTGATTTTGCTTGTGACAATTTGCGTAACGATAATTTCGGAAATTAACAGAATTTAAAAAAGAAAACAAAGATACATACAAATTTGAAGAAGAGCTCTGTTACCAATCCATGATTTTAATAATTGATTTAATAAAGCTACAGGTTTACCTTGAACTGTACAGAATCTAATTATTGGACTCAGGGTTTCTTTCTTGAAGATTGGTAGGATTATATCTTTATCTTTCTTGAATTCCCCCTGTATTTGTGGTTGGGCTAGAGTAGAGCAAAGTTGCTTGCTTTCTCAGGACTCCCTAACTCCCTTCTAACAGGCCTGCTCAAAAAATGTACACGTGGAGCTGGGACATAGCTCTTTATGGCTTTAGCATAAACTCTACTGGATTCAAAGCTTAAAATACTACTGAAAACGGCTATGAATCCAGAAAGATTGGGTTGAGCAGACACATCCTTATTAGAGACCACGTCTAAGTGTTAAGGAGAGAGGGGGAAGCAGGACAGCAACATCTGACTTCAATTAAATCTACAAAATTAAAGAGAAAATTCTTTTTGTTTGAGAAATCCTTGAGCTTATCTGAATCTTAAGAGAACATAAACATTCAGTGTGTATTCAAAAATACATGTATTTGCTGATATCTCTATGCCATCAGTAATTTCTGACTATAATCAGTATAGTTAGCTAAGAAGTAAGCTTTTTAGGTACCAAAACATTTGATGGTCCTATTTATCAGTTGCTATTCATCACCTTAAACACGTGGTGTAGGTGATCCTGATCTATTGAAACCTGCTTCACCACATAAAAATGGTGCTGGGACTCTGTAGATGCCCAACCCCCAAAGAAGTATGCTTGGATTTACTGTATTTGAACTGTTAGCCTATAAATGTATATGTTTAAAGTCTCTGCAGTTGAATTTGAAATGCAGCTAGGAGTTATATCATTTTCCAAGGAAAGTTACTGCTTCTATCTTGCATCTTGTTGCTATGGATAAGAAATCAGAACAGCCTTCTTGTTCACAAACACTGCTTGTCAGATTAACTGCACTGCCCTGAGACATTTTACTATGTGAATTTTCTTCCTTTAGTTAACACTCCCTCCTTCCATCTTGGGCTTCAACTTCCTATTAATTCTTTCTTTCCTTACAGTAAAGATTTTGGTCCTTTATGAAGAATTGAAACCAAAATTAAGCAGTTCTGCATTCTTTTACTGGATGACTTTTTAAAAGTCTTTTTCTTCAGGCAGTGGAGTCTATGCCATCTTTACTGTTGCCTTCTTCTATAAACCTTGTCTGAACTTCCTGATGCAGATCTTTGCTTTTTATTATAGTTGATTATCTAAACTGTAGTCTGAATTGTTTAATTTATCTGCATGTCTCTAGTTGGGGCTGTAGCTCAGTGGTGAAGCATTGCCTGCATGGGATAAGGCCTGGAAGTTCCATTCCCACAATCACAAAAACAAAACAAAACCTAAGTGTTTTAATTTTGTCTTCTTCTGTTGCCTCCTAAGTGATTCAGAGTTTAGTTGGAGCCTCCCCTAAGGCCTGAACTGTCTTTCACAAAAAATAGACTATCCTGCATTTGAATGCTCTGAATATTTTGAAATGAACCTTCTTACTACCTGGCACATTTTCCACAATGTGCTTGATGTTCTTTTCCTAGGTTATAATAGATTTTGAGGTGTTTTCACATTCTCCCAAAGTTTCTATTACTTCTACTTCAAAAGGCACTAATTTATGGTCAGAGTGAAATTAATTCAAGAGGAACATATGCATTCTTCCAAAAGAGTAGCTTCTTAAAAAATCCTGCTTCATCCTTTTCAGAGTGATTTGTCAGGCAAATCAAGAATTCTAAAGTATATTATTTTTCTCAATATTCCTTCTGTACAAAACATTCCTATATCAAAGTCAATTCAGGCAAAGTTTTATGTAAATAGAATTTTTCTATTAGTTTCTACAATGGAAAAATAATTGGAATCAACTAGCATGTCCAGTGGTACATAGTTAATATTCCATTGTATATATGGGTGCTTATTTAAGCAACATTGAAAGAGATGTTTTAAGATATTTAATGACATGGAAAAATACTCATGCAATCAAAAAATAAGTCTGAAAATTGTGTAAACAGCATAATATCAGTGTTCTAAAAATATATGCATACCAAAAAATCAGATTGATCATTATGTTAACAATAGTTACTCTGATTATTGCCTTGTTTGTGTCTCTTTTTAAATTTTCCAAATGCCCTATAACTATATACTACTTTAAAATAAGGATAATTTGTTAGATCATTTTTATTGCATATTATGTCTGTGGATATCTACCTAGTTGGAGTTCTCTTTCAATTTCACACCTTGTTCTGGAATCTGTCTGATCATCATTTTATCAAGTATAATGAAGAGGACAGAAGAAGCAGTTGCTTGTTAAATTTGTTCTGATTCTCCTTCATGACAGCTACCTAACATTTCAGTACTTACTGTGTCCTAGGCACAATTCCAAGGGTTTAGAGTACACAATGTTTTATGTACCAAATTTAGGTACTACCTCCCTTAAGCCTTAAAAGAAATATTGTGTTTTATATACATATGAGGACACTGAGGCTCAGATTGTCACAGTTCACACAGATGATATGTGGTGGGCTGTATTTGAACCAAGGTTTCTAATGATGAAGCCAACATATTTTTACTATAGAGCAAACACTCCCATTACTTCTTCCATAGTAGTCAAATAATGTAGCATCCCCTAACAAAATCATTGTATACACAATAAACCTCTCCATTCAGTGAGGTCTATTTTCTTTATGAAATTTCACTCTTTATTTTGAGATGATTATAGATTCACATGCAGTTGTGAGAAATAGTTCAGAGAGAATAAGCATACCCCTTTATCACTGTACCCCAATGGTAATATCCTGCAAAACTGTGGTACAAAATCATCACTAGGATATTGACATCAACATATTCAAGATATAAAACATTTCCATCACCACAAAGGTCCCTCATGTTGACCTTCTGTAGCCACATCCACTTTCCTCAGCACCCCATTTAACCCCTGGCATAGTAAGCTGTTTTCTATTTGTATAATTTGTCATTTAAAGAGTGTTACATAAATAGAATCATTTGGTATATAGCCTTTTGGGATTGACTTTTAAAAATCAACAAAATTCTCTGGAGATTCATCCAGATTGCCAGATGTGGCAATAGACGGTTCTTTTTATTGCTGAGATGTATACTGTGGTATGGGAGTACATGGTTTATTTAACCATTCATCCATTGAAGGATATCTGAGTTTCCAGGTTTCTTCTCTCATTAACGTAGCTGCTGTGAACATTATTGTATAGGTTTCTGTGTGACTAAGTGTTATCATTTCTCTGGGATAAATGCTCAGGGGTGCGATTGCTGAGTTGTATGGTAGTTTTGGAAAAAAACAACTGTTTTCAGGGGCGGCTGAACACCCCCATCAGCAATGTACACGTGATTCAGTTTCTTCACATTCTTACCTGAGTTTGATGTTTTCATTATTTTTAAGTGTAGTCATTTTGATTGGTGTGACGTAATCTCTCGTTGTGGTTTTAATTTCCATTTCCCTGATCTCCAGTAATGTGGAACTTCTTTTCATGGACTTACTTGTTATCTTACTTGTTCTCTTGGATGCATGACTCTTCATGACTTTTGCCCATGACCTTATTGTATTCTTTGCTTTTTAACTTTTTAGATTTGCTTATTGAAGATACTACTCCTTTGCATTAATCCTGATGGGATTAACTGAGTGGTAACTGCAGGCTGATAGGGCACGGCTGGAGGAGGTGGGTCATTTGGGGTGTGCCTTTGGAGTATTTATCTGGTGAGCTTCCCTCCACCACACTCTTCCACCCTGATGTTCTGCCTCACTTTGAGCCCTGAGGAATGGAATAGAGTAGACCTCTGAATCCGTGAGCTCCTGAATAAACTTTTCCTCTAAATGGGGGGTCTTTTAGTCACAGCGTGAAAAATCTGACTAAAACAGATATTTGCCTTACAAATATTTTCTTTTGTCTGTAGATTGTCTTTTCATTTTTTTAATGTTTTAAATTCTGACAAACCCAGTTTATGATTTTTTTTTTATTTTGTGGATCACACTTTTAATATTAAATTCTAAGAACTTCTTGCTTAGCCCAAGTTCCTGATGATTTACTAATTTTGGTCTAAAAGTTTTTCAGTTTTACATTTTTATACAGTCATGTATCATTTAATGATAAGGATAGATTCTGAGAAATGTGTTGTCAGCTATTTTATCATTGTGCAAAGATCATAATGTATACTTACACAAATCTAGATGGTTTAGCCCACTCCGTACAGGTAGGCTATATGGTATAGCCAATTGCTTCTAGGCTATAAATCTGCACAATGTTACTACACTGAATACCACAGGCTGTTGTAACACAATGATAAGTGTTTGTGTATCTAAACATACAAAAGTGCAGGAAAAATATTGCATAAACAATTAAAAATAGTACAATTGTACAGGGCACGCTTGTTGAGTCCGTGAGTGAGTGAGTGGTGAGTAAATGTGAAGGCCCATGACATCACTGCACACTACTGTAGATTTCCTAAACATTGTGCTCCGAAGCTACACTAAAATTCTTCAGTAATAAATTAACCTTAGCATACTATAATATTTTACTTAATAAACTTTTAATTTTTGAGTTTTTGGCTCTTGTAATAGCTTAAACTATACATTGTACAGGTATATAGAATATTCTAACTTTCTTATTCTATAAGCTTTTTCTACTTTTAATTTTTCTTTTCTTCTTTTTATTTAAAAATTTTTTGTTGTTGTTGTTAAAAACAAATACAAAAACATGTATTAGCCCAGGCCTTCACAGGGTTGGGATCATCAAGATCACGGTTTTCCACCTGTACCTCTTGTCCTACTGTAAGGCCTTCAGGGGCAATAATATGCATGGAGCTGTCATTGCCTATAATAACAGTACCTTCTTCTGGAATCCCTCTTGAAGGACCTGCTAAGGCTGTTTTATGTTAACTTTTAAAAAATACTCTAAAATAAAGATAGAAAGTGTAGTAAAGACATAAGCCAGAAAGATAGCTGTTTATTATACAGTGTTATGTACTATATATTTTGTATTTGCTATACTTTTACATGACTGATACAGGGTAGGTTTGTTTACACCAGTGTTACTGCAAACATGAGTAATGAATTGAGCTATGACATTATAATGGTTATGATGTCACTTAGGCAATAGGAATCTTTCAGATCCATTATAATATTAGATTAACCATTATATGTGCAGTCTATCATTGACCAGAATGTTAATACACAGCTATGACTGTATGTAAGTCCAGACTCATCTTGACTATTTCCTGCCTAGTGCTAGAATCAGCAATTTGTCCAATGGTTGCATTTATTGGAGAATGGTACTGGAAATCAAGACCTGGGTGCTAGGTGTGCTTGTTGTTACTAACTTATTATTGCTTTAAGTTTCTCTCAGACAAGAGAGTAAGGAGATATGTGTTATACTAAACCATATACTAAAGTTTGCATTTACGTATCTCTAAATAGCTTCAAATGCAAACATCTACATCTACATTAATAAATGAATTCATATTGATGTCTCCAACTACATTACCACATGGATCATTCTAGTCTCTTCTCTTTGATTACTTGCAAATTCCCAGTGCCATGAAACCTGACTCCAGTTATTCACCATCTCTATTCAATTATTTAATTCCAGTGGTGTAGTGGTATCAGAATTGTTAACTTGTATGCTGGTGGAAATCAACTTTATCAACTAAAGTACAGTTTTTACGTCCAGTTTCTTTTAATTTAGCATCAAGATTCCACTCATTTCCAAAGTTACTTAGGTCATTGCCTGCTCCTCACCCTCTTTATAGAGGTTGTTCTATATATTTATAATATAATTAGATTGTTTTATCACAGTCTGCATTCCATCCTTGGATTTCAGATCATATAAAGATTTTTTTTTAAATTTGCAAACATTATACCCTTTGGGCTATAAAAGTCTGTGTGTTTTGATAAATGCACTGCCATATATCCACATTTGCAGTTCTACAGAATGTCTGCCTTTAAAAAATCCTCAGTGCTTCACTATTCAACCCTCTATGTTCCCCTGGTAGCTACCTATCTTTTTGTGGTTTTCATAGTTTTCCACAAATGTCATATAACTGACTTCATACAGCATATAGCCTTTTATGATTCACTTCTTCCATTTTGTAGGTTGAATTTAAGATTCATCTACATCTTTGTGTGGTTTGATAGTTCATTTCTTTTTTATCATTGATTAATATTCCATTGTGTGGATATGCCACAGTTTAGTTACCCAATAACTCATTGAGGAAAATCTTGGTTGCTTTTAGTTTTTGGCAACTATGAGTAAAGTTGATATAAACATTCACATGTGGATTTTTATGTAAACATAAATTTGTAAATCAGTTGGTAAATATCCACAAGCATTATTGTTGGAATTATGATAAGACCATGTTTAACTTTGTTATAAACTGCCAAACTGTCTTTCAAAATGACTGGACATTTTTGCAGTCCCACCAGCAATGAATGAGAGTTCCATTTGCTCCACATCCTCACCAGCAGTTGGTATTGTTGATTTCTTTCTTTCTTTCTTTCTTTCTTTCTTTCTTTCTTTCTTTCTTTCTTTCTTTCTTTTTTTTTTTTTTTTTTTCTTCTTTCTTCTCTCTCTCTCTCTCTCTCTCTCTCTCTCTCTCTTTGTGTGGTTTGATAGTTATAATTTATTTGTAGTAATTAGTTATGTTTTAATTCTTTAAAAGGTACTAGAAGATAGTTTTTTTTTGTTGTTGTTGTTTTTGGCAATGCAGGAGAATTAAAGACAAAGAAACTGTTTCAGCTATTCATGACCAGTCACTTGGCCTCCTCCTCAGAATGAGGATTGGCCTTACAGCTACAATTTGCTTCAAATTGTACAAGAGCCTATATTTTTAAATATTCCCTTTAATTCATGGTTCTTAGCCCCATTGGGTTCAATGCCCCCTTACAACAAGTGTTTGTTTCTCCTCTTTTCTATGCCAAAATAAAATTTATCAATAATGCAACCTAATTATACAATTTTAAAAAATCAACATAATGTTCTATTACATAAAGGGGAAATTTTTAAAATTTGAAATAAATTTTATATTCCAATATGTAAATGTTCAGACTTAACCATATTAAAAGACAATGAAGTAGTTAGATATCAGGTACTTCTTTATGAACAAATAGATTTGAATATCTAAAGTCATTCTATTTAAGACAATCAGGGAAACTGAAGCAGTGTTATCTTAGTCTATGTGGGCAGCTGCTATAATAAAACTATCATAGATTGGGTGGCTTAAATAAACATTTGTTTCTCACAGTTATGGAGACTGGAAATCTCAGACTAGATTTCTAGTATGGTTGGGTTCTGGTCGGGATCCCTTTCAGGTATTTGATATTACAGAATACCAACTTTTCATTGTATACTCATGAATGGAAGAAGAAAGAGAGGTTCTTGGGATCTCTTTTCAAGAGCACTAGCCTCATTCATGAGAGTTCTACCTGCATGACCTAAATTATCTCTCAAAGGCCCTACCTCCTAGCACGATCACATTGGAAGTTAGGATTCCAACGTATGATTTTGGGGGGAGGGGACACAAACATTCATTCCATTGCAAGTGGTATGTATAGACACTAGAATAAATTTAGTATTACTCTCATGTTTAAGAAAAAGGGTTTATTTGTGTAAGCAAAAATAACCAACACGGTTTCAGCACGATTATAAAAACACAAATAACCCGGACAGAAGCAGAACTCAAATGCATTAGTAAGTTCTCCTTCACTCCGCAGTTGGGTCAATCAATCAGGCACTAGGGGGGCTCATTTTCTGAGTTTTATAGCTTACAATGAGGGTGGTTTAATTACTGGAGACTGAAGCAGGACGTATTGGTCTGGACAGTCAGGAAAGAAGTTGTAAAAAGCCCAGAACTCATTGTCACTGGGAAAAGCTCAGAACTTGGTGTTCACTGCTTACCTTCTTTCTCCAGGATTCATTGTTTCCCATCTGATTTTCTCCTTCCAGGACTCATCGACAATGGGAAAGGGTAGAAGTCCAGAGCCCAGCATTTCAGTATCTACCTCCACCCTTCAGGATCCATTGTGGTTGGGAAGAGATGAATCTTTGTTTTTGGTGGAGATGCTGGGGATAGAACCAAAGAAGGGAAGAAAGTTTGCTTTCTTTCCCTCAGGGCCCACTGTTACTGGGAAAGGATTTACTGGGAGAGGGTTATTGATTGCCTTCCTCTTCCCTCTTCCTCTGGATCAGACAGTGTTTGGGGGGTTGTCATTTCCCTGTCCTTGGGGTTTTCATTTTCCATATCCTTTAATTTGTAAGCAGTAAGAGGAATAATCCCAGTTGAAGCCAGGAATAACATGCTAAGCCATATAGATGGTTGAAGTGATTCTTGCAATGAGCTCAGTATTGTTAGTATGGTGCTAAATTTTCTTACATTGTAAAGTATAATAGTGGCAAAGTGTCTTGTCTCCTATTTTGAAGTCGCGTCACATGTTGGGGCATATGTTCAGTCTCAGCTAAAACAGCAAAGAAAGCTACATTCTTTAATGGATAACAGGAACTATAAAATGAATTGGAAAGATGGTAAAAATAAATGGCTTTAGAGAAACTGTATGATAGTTATTGGAGTTAGAGCTGAAAGCAAGCAACTCCAAAAAATTATTTTTAATTCTATTTCACAGCCTAAGTTTTTACCCTTGTACAAAAAAAGAAAAAAGAAAAAGATGGTAAAAATGTGAAAATTTAAAATCATTTTTGTAGTGAAATGTAGTGAGAACCCATATGTTCTGTTAATTTAATATTTGGCATTAAGTCACCTAAAAGGAGTACCAAATTTATTATATATTTGTAATCTGTGTTGTAATTGCACATCTAGGGCTGGGGATGTAGCTCAGTGGTAAGAGTTTGCTTAGCATACTTGAGGCCCTGGATTCAATCCCCAGTACCCGCCTCCCTGCCACTCACACAAAACAACCTGTAATTGCACATCTGCACTAAAACTCCTTTTAATTAATTTATGCTTGGAAATGCTTTACTACACTGAGTAGGCAGGAAGCAGAAAGTAAGGAAATTATTCAATGATTTCAAAAAAGTGTCATCGCATTTAAGCCTCTCTCTATATAAAATCCTTTTCTTATATTACATTGACTTTTTGCATAAATATATGTGATTTTTCAGTATTTTATCTACTAGAATATTATTGATTTATTCTTATAGTGGGTTTGATCCAATGGGACATTAGAAAATTGTCCAAGAGAATATTTCCTGTATATTTTTGGATATCTAGCATCTGTGGCTCCTGCTTACTGAGTACCTGAGCTTCCATGTCTCTAATCATCAATGAAAAATGCTCCCAGTTCCAAGATGTCCCCTAATTTATAGCACCTGAGTTGATAAGAACCACTCAACCTAAATCTATGGTTTTTGCCCTTTGAGAGGAATATCTTAAGTTTCAGATCTTTGCGTCTATAAAAAAAGGTATGCGCACAGATAGGTTCTCTAATGATTTTCTGGGTGTGAAAAAATATCCTTTAGGGGAAACCAGCTGTTAGCAAAGATGATAGCAGGAAAGCTAGGTGAGAAACTAATTGTGCTCTTGTTGTGTTCTTGCTGTTTTAGTCCACAAAGCTGGGTTACAATAAGAAAACCAAGAAGAAGAAATGAATATGTAAGCATGTATCATGTGCCAAGGATTCTACTGATGCTGCCAATTGTGGTCTTCATAAAAGGTCTTTGAGGTGGTTGCACTGTTCTCACTTAATCCTCATTTAATACGAGAGGAAATTGGTATTCTGAGAAATTATGTAGCTTTTGCTCCCTCATTTGGAAAACAAAATTCCAAAATAAGAAGGACAAGGAGAAAATTGAATGTTCAAAGTAGAGCTTATTGGAATTAACCATAATATTGGATGGTCAAGCAAGGTGAGGAATATCAATATGTTTGGGAAAAATGGAAGACATCTCTGCAATGGTTGGTTTAGGCATTCTGGACTACTAACTGAATGTAATGTCTTTTGTCGAAGTTATACAAATATTCAACTATTCAACTTTGCTCTCTGTGGGTAGGAAAAAATATACCAGCTAAGGTCCAGGATTTTTGATTCAGGTCTAGATGACCTCCATTAAAAAATGAGACCCATGTTTTTGTAATAATTAAATGTTTCGATTTGAAGATAGAAAAAGTTCCCCATAGCTCAAAGATTCAATGCAAGTCAAATGAATTACTTTCTGAGAGACTATGGAAATAAAACCTCTAAGTATTTGTTTTGTGTACCACACCTGAGAAGATCTATATTTTAATCAATGGGTCTAGTGTTTTAATTCTGAAATCTCCAAGGCAGTGGAACATCCTGGAACACGCTCCTACCAGGTTCATAGTTAAGCTTTAGAAGTTTTACTATCTGTTAGTTAAATCATTGATGGTTTAAAATCAACCACAATGAGAATATTTACATCACAGAAATTTTACAAACGAAGTCCCTACTCCTCCCATACAGAACGGTTGTTAAACATTTACCAACAGACTATAGCTTAAAGGTTATAAAATCACTCCACTTTGGTCACTGCATTTACTTGTGCTCAAGGAATCCTGGATTTCTCAGGGTTTCTTTCAATGACTTAAAGTATTTGGCCATATGACATTACTAAAAATATTATTTGCTCCCTAGCCATAACTCATTTTTGGTTGTGACGAGGAAAAATATTAAAGTTACATATTTTGGGGGAGATCTCTAATACAGATGGTGCTGTTAATTTGTGACTCATTATCATTTAGGCTGTTATTATTTTCTTTTATCCTCATTCTTTACTCCCATTGCCCTCTGCTGACATTGACAAACATTCCAATTGACTTAATGTTAATCTTTCTGTATGTTTTTGCAAAATGTATCCTGTTCTGTATATATCTATGAACTTGCAGAAATAGTTTATCTCATTCTGTTTTATTCTATTTCAGACCTTTCACACCCATGACTAGTTTCAAGGATTCTTACATTGACTATGTAGTGACCAGTTGCCCTCTGCAAAGACTGTTAGTCAATTTTCCCGTCAGCTATTCTGGAGGATTCAAATATTTCCACATTCTTATCAACCCTTAACAATGATCTAGTTTCCTATTTCCATGATAATATGTGTAAAGTGATATCTTTTCTTAATTTACATTTTTCTGATTACTAATGAGTTTGGGCATCATTTTACATTCTCGCTAGCCTTTTGGGTTTTTCTCTTCTGTAAATAACCTGCGGATATATACTTGGTACATTTCCCCCCATCCCCCTGAGTTCCTCTTTATTATATATTTTAGATATTAATTTCTGGTCAATTTCCTATCCTACAAGATCTTGGAGAAACAAATTTAAGTACCTTTAATATCTAGTACCTAAAATTATAAGCCCATAATTGTATAATTTTGGTGATTCTGTACCCAAAATAAAACAGCACCCATTTTCTCTTGTTTACCTTTCCCATTGATTTTTTTATAAGTCAAGTGATTAGATTATGTTGCAGTGCCACACATCCCCCATATCTTTGTCCTTTAAAATAGGCTGTATGTCTGAATGAGAAATGAACATGTCAACTGTGGGTCAACAGAGAAGTTGTGCTTGTCACAGTCACTCAGGGACTGATGAATCACCTCTCACCTTAAGCATTGCTGGCTGCTGAGACAAAGGGAAGTGAACTCTGGGGGTGCCAGCACCAAGGATTACATGGTTGGCCTGGAAGTGAAATTGTTTTACCCACACCTCTTTGGCCAGGAGTGGTCATAGACCTTATCCATTTCTAAGAAGGTCAGGAAGCACAGTTCTTGGCATTTACTAAGAAAACAGACAGATGCAAATTGTCAAGAAAAAGCACTACATCTGCCTTTCAGGGCACCAAATATTCAAGTCCCTGCTTGCCTTCTTGCAACTAAAACATATTTACTATTCCTTGAGAAATATAACCCCAGAGTCACTTCTAGTCTGTGCATCAAACTCAGAGCCCTTGTGTCTCTGAGTGATGAATAGAGTTCTCTATATTAGAATCAGGTATGGTTCTTCATTATCTAGAAAACTCTGAACAAAGATGACGAATTATTAACTTCTCTCATGCCCAGCATATATGGATGGAATAAGAAAAGGATAATTGTTATAGTCCATCTTGTTCAGATGGGAAAGGGTGGGACACAGGGTCAGCGGGATGCAGCAATTCTAGAATCCGTCTAGAAACATGTTGTGAGGGGTCCTTAACACTGAAGTTGGGGATGTTTCTAGTTAGGACTCAGTGCTACTTCCTGGGAGGGACTTCCTGCTCTCCTGTTTCCCAATGTCTTCGGCTTCACCCCTGGGCAGTTTTTTCCTTTTTCATAATCTTCCTAGGACATATCTCAGGGAAGAACTGGTGATTGTGTCTTTCTTAGGAACCGAGATGTTTTCTTCTGCTTTAGGGCCCAAGTGTTATTTTAGTTTCAAACAGTCACCAAATTTTGGTCTAAACCTCTGGTCCTTTAGACTATGACAACATGTGATTGGGTTCTCACCTGTTTGAGTCTTAGCAACAGCATTTGCCAATGGATATGGACACAAAATTTTCAAGATTGGGCTACTTCTCATTAAGGACCCAGCTTGAGCGTATAGTGTTTTGGTAGGAAAATCCTACATAACCTTTTTAAAATTTTCTCTCAGCCATGTTGTCCTCTTGAAAGGATGTAATGGTTGTGTAACTT
Organism: Glaucomys volans; assembly: GCA_020662805.1. Classification (NCBI taxonomy): domain Eukaryota; kingdom Metazoa; phylum Chordata; class Mammalia; order Rodentia; family Sciuridae; genus Glaucomys; species Glaucomys volans. Next base: position 31,247 of record JAJEJO010052231.1, on the reverse strand, counting down.
TAAGTGGATCTGTGCTTTAAGATAACTGATGATTTAGAAGCTTTAATCCTGGGCCTTGCTTTTGATTTGGTTCTTGCTGTAAAGCTAAATTCTAACAAGGCTTGTTGCTCAAAAGCCTCCTCATTTTAATGTTTTTACCAGGTGGAAAATGAGAAGCAATGCCTCTCCTAACCTAACAAGTCTCAGACTTTCTGGACTCTCTCTCTCTCCATTTGATTCTTACTTGCAAACCAGCCAACTCTTTCTTGAGGTAATTGATTTCTTTTTGCTGACATATGTAGCCAGAGGTAACAAATATTCTCTTTTTCAATCTTTTCCCTCACAAATGCAAGTTTACCAAGCATGTACATTATCTACCTTCTAAGGTATCATAAGTGTGACTATTTTACCAAATGTTTCACCTAGATATAACATGAATATAACATGAATTGTTATTCTTCAAAATTTATTAACCTCCAAAATTTGTTAAAACCTCTTAAAAACCTCTTAAATTTGCTAACCTCCAAAATTTATTTTCTTGACACCCAGCCCCCAGGCCAATGTCAATCAATTTGGAATTTTAATTATGGCAATACCCTCATTTCTGAGTATTTACTTCTAGCAAGATCCAGGCATTTGCCTCTTCAAGATGGGTGACGAGGGCAGCAGGTAACTGTGAGGTCTTCCTGGTTACTGGACTATCTTATTCTGTGTCACTGAGTTAGAAGGAAAAGATAATTAGTTGATTTATTTTTTTTAAAGCCAGATATTCCTAAGTCTTTACCCAAATATAAAATATTAAAAGAACATTGAATGAATATTAAAATCAAAATCATTACTGTCTAAATCTAAAATAGTAGTATCTCTTCTCCCTCTTGGCAAAATTGTGGTAATCTTGAGAAGATCCCTCACATGACTTTCTTCCCTTTCATACTTGTATAAAGAGTAAATGGGCTGACATGACAAAGAATGGGAACTGCTTTTTCTTCTATTAGGTGCAGGGTCTACTAATGCCAAGGTCCTTAAGCCACTTTAAGTTGAGATTTGCACAGGATGAGATATAGGAGTTCAATTTCAATCTATTACATTTCCAGTTTTCTCAGCACCATTTATTGAAGAGGCTATTTTTTGTCCAATATATGTTTATGGTGTCTTTGTCTAATAGGAGATAACTGCATTTATGTGGGTTTGTCTCTGTGTCTTCTATTCTTTACCATTGGTATACATGGCTATTTTGGTGCCAATATCATGCCATTTTTGTTACTATCACTCTGAAGTACAATTTAAGGTATGGTATTTTGATGCCTACTGCATTATTTTTCTTGCTGAGGATTTCTTTGTCTACTCTAGGTCTCTTTTTCCAAATGAATTTCATGACTAATTTTTCTATTTCTGTAGAGTATGTCATTGGAATTTTAAATGGTAGTTGCATTAAATCTGTATAGTGCTTTTGATAGTATGGCTATTTGACAATATTAATTCTGCCTATGCAAGAACATTTGAGGTCTTTCCATTTTCTTAGGCCTTCTTCAATTTCTCTCTTTAGTGTTAAATAGTTTTCATTGTAGAGGTCTTTCACCTCTGTTTTTAGATTGATTCCCAAGTATTTTATCTTTTTTTGAGGCTATTGTGAATGGCACAATTTTCCTGATTTCTCTTTCAGCTGATTTGTCATGGTGTATAGAAATGCAATTGATTTATGGGTGTCAATTTTATATCCTGATACTTTGCTGAATTCATTTATGAGTTCAAGAAGCTTTTTGGTAAAGTTTTTTGGATCTTCTAAATATAGAATCATGTTGTCAGCAAATAGGGATAGTTTGAGTTTGTCTTTTCCTATTTGTGTCCCTTCAATTTCTTTCTTTTTTCTCATTGCTCTGGCTAGAGTTTCAAGGCCAGTGTTGAATAGGATTGGTGAAAGAGGGCATCCCTGATTTGTTCCAGTTTTTAGAGGAATGCTTTCAAATTTTGTCCATTTAGAATGATGTTGGACTTGGGTTTAGCACATATATAGCTTTTACAATGTTGAGGTATGTTCCTGCCATCCCTAGTTTTTCTAGTATTTCAAGCATGAATGGATGCTGAGTTTTGTCAAATGCATTTTTTTTTTTGCATCAATTGAGATAATCATGTGGTTCTTGTCTTTAAGTCTATTAATGTGGTGAATTACATTTATTGATTTCTGTATGTTAAACCAATCTTACATCCCTGGAGTGAACCCCAATTGATCATGGTGCACTATCTTTTAAATATGTTTTTGTATGCAATTTGCCAGGATTTTATTAAAAATGTGTGCATCCATGTTTTGAGGGATATTGGTCTGAAGTTTTCTTTCCTTGATGTGTCTTTGTCTGGTTTTGGTATCAGGGTGATACTAGCTTCATAGAATGAGTTTGGAAGGGTTCCCTCAAGAATTGACACATGGGATGGCATTATATTAAAAAGTTTCTTCACAGCAAACAATCAAGAACATGAACAGAGAGCCTACAGAATGTGAGAAAATCATTACCACCTGTACCTCAGATAGAACATTAATCTCCAGGATATATAAAGAACTCAAAAAACACCAAAAAAGAAACAACTCAATCAATAAATGTGCAAAGGAACTGAGCAAGCACTTCACAGAAGAAGAAATATAAAAGGTCAAAAAATATATGAAAAAATGTTCAACATCTCTAGCAATTAGAGAAATTCAAATTAAAACTACACTGAGAATTCATCTCACTCTAGTCAAAATGGCAATTATCAGAATACAAGTAAAAATAAATATTGGTGAGGGTGTAGGGAAAGAGGTTCACTCTTATATTGCTGGTGGAACTGAAAAAGCAGGATGGAGATTCCCAGAAAACTTGGAATGGAACCATCTCTTGACCCAGTTATTCCATTCCTCGGTTTATACCAACAGGACTTGAAATCAGCATACTACAGTGATGCAACCACTTCAATGTTTATAGCAGCTCAATGCACAATAGCCAAGCTATGGAACCAACCTGGGTGCCCTTCAACTGATTAATGGATGAAGAAAATTTGAAATCTATACACAATGGAATATTACTCAGCCATAAAGAAGAATGAAATTATGTCATTTGCCAGTAAATGGATGGAAATGGAGAATATCATGTTAAAAGAAATAATCCAATCTCCAAAAAAACAAAAGCCAAATGTTCTCTCTGATATGTGGATGCTAACCCACATATCAGGGAGGGTAGGGAGGGAAAGTATAGAAGTTCATTGGATTAGACAAAGGGGAATGAACAGAAGGGAGGAGGGATGGGAATGGGAAAGACAGTAGAATGAATTAGACATAACTTTCCTAAGCTCATATATGAATACATGATCAGTGTAACTCCACATTGTGTTCAACCACAAGAATGGGATCAAAATTTCATTGTATGTATAATGTGTCAAAATACACCCTGCTGTCATGTATATCTAAAAAAAAAGAATATATGGCTGACTTGGTAATATTCATGTGTTCTCTGTCAAAAAATGCTTGCATAATCAGAAATTTCAAGAATTATATCGAGGCTTCTAAATGTCCACCTTCATGAATTTGTCTTTTCAGGGAATTTCTGAGTATTTCTTAACATTCGTACAGATTTTTGAGAATAAAATAAGTTAATGATACTCATGCTGTACAGCTTATTGCAGTAGGCAGTACTCTTCAGTACAGCTCAGGAGGCCTGGGACCCATTCCATGTTTAGTCTATTAAGCATTAGGGCTCACAAAGCATTGCCAGGGCACAGGGGGCAGGTGGAGATGATGAGGAAGTCTGTATTGGCTAGAGAAGGCTGAGATGGGCCTTATTCACCTACAGCAATGAGCTTGGCATCAAAAGGTCTTAAGCTCTCTATGAGCACAGGTGGCTAACCCCTAAGCATTGTGTACAAGAGTGCTAGCTCCAACTCCACAGAACTGGTGGATGGAAAGAAGTGACATAATCATAGGGAAATGTGAGCCAGCTCAAGTTCTCAGGGATCGGAGAACTTGTCTCCTAAAGGGACAGACTGCAAACACTTTGGGCTTTGCAGACTACGTATGGTCTCCATCTCTCCTTGTTTTTCTTATTATTAACTCTCTCAAATTATAAAAACTTTCTTAGTTCCTACTAAATCAGGATGGTAATATTTGGCCACAGTCTATAGTTTGTCCATCCCTAAATGTTAGCTTTTTATTACTGTAACATAATTCACAAGAGAATCAACTTATAAAGAGAAAAGGTTTATTTTCCACAACCTCTCAATAGCACCATGCTGGGGATCAATCATTTAAGACATGATGGGCCTTTGGGGAATGTTCAGAATTAGAACTATAATCACCTAATGTAGTGGAATTCTGCCAAATCTCAATAAGACAAAGGACACTGTAATGCTACAAGGGAGGCAAGGGGCATCAGAAAGAAAAACTCATGCCAGAGGATAATATGCTTACTGGCCAATGTCTGTGCTGAGACCAAATACCAAGGCACCAGTAGCTATGCCGAAGTACGTAGAAAAGTGTAGATGTGCCCTTTTCTACCTACAGTTGAGTGGTCATAATTTTTGAGCAACTCAAAGAAAGGATAAAGAGAAATCCTATAAAAGGATCTTTAAACAGGAATGCAATGAAAAGATTTTGAACTTGGCAGGAAATAATTGCTGAATTGAACTACTTTTTCTGCTGCTGAGCAGAAGTGGATCTCCAGAGTTAAGATGAAATTGGTTATAGAGAAAGCATTTCCATTATGTTCTTTCAAATTTGGCTTTTAAATCTCTACCTAGCTTATAAAGATGTTTAAACAATCACCAGTGTATATTAGATGCAGTAAACAGACACGTCTCTGCCATTGTCACTCTGAGCTGTCAAGTTTTCACACTGCCCTTTCAATACCTCTTTTAGTCTTTGTATACAGCTTTTGTACTCTTTTTTCTTGTGTATATCCAAACCTCTGATAAGAGAGAAAGTTACTTCAGAATCCCCAATTATTTTGATCACTTCTTACAAGAGAGATAAGTTATATTCTTTCAAAAGGTTTTTTTTTTTTTTTTTTTTTTTGCTATGACCAACACCCAAGAAAAACAACTTAAAGGAAGACAGATTTATTTGGACTCATGATTTCAGGGGTTTCAGTACACTATCAGCTGGTTCCATTGCTGTGGGCTTGCAGTGAGGCAGAGTTCACGGTGTGGTGGGCAAAGTGGAGGCCAGCTGCTCACCCCATGGCAGCAGAAAAACAGAGAGCATGAAGGCAAGGGAGAAAGTGGGGACAAGATATACCCATCCAGGGCATCCCCCCAGTGACCTTCATCCTCCAACAGGTCCCACAGCCTACAGTTTCCACCACCTGCCAATAATGACATTAATGTGAATCCTCCAATGGATTGACCCATTGGTGAGGTCAGAACCCTCATGATCCAATCACTTCTCTAAATCCCCAACTCTGAACGTTGCTACATTGGGGACCAAGCCTATAAATCATGAGATTTGGGGGGACGTTCCAGATCCAAACCATGAGAGTAACTTTTCTAGACTTTGAAAATTGGTATATTTCAAACCAATCCTTAACAAAAACAAACTCACAGAAAGGTGTGCTATTGATATTTACCTGATGAGGAAAAAGGGAACACGCTCTAGGCTACAAGAAAATATCATTAAAATTAATTGTGATTGTTGAAAACATTCAGATGTTTTAAAAACATCAAAAGTACATTTATAAGACTGAGTTTCAGAATGTTCCCTATACTTGCTGTTTATGATTTTTGATCCACGGATCTATATGACAAAGATACTCTCAAATTGTGAGCTAGTGTATATAAAGGGTTATTTGGCTCTTTTAATGCCCTCCCCCAAAGAAGTAGCAACAATCATGGTCACCTTTGGGGCAGTTAAACTCCTTTAATTATATCTTCTGCGTAATAATGCTGGGAAGGGCCTCAGGGATTTGAGAAGTTCTAGTTTATATGCATTTGGTTTTCCCATCTCTTCTTTAGGAGGTCTGATTGAGGTTTCTGACTGATGCTTTCAGAATCTACTACAGACACAAGTCAGAGCAGAATTGTGCATGGTTTGAGTCAGGTGCATATGGTATAATCCAGGTGGGATCTTATAGAATCCCTAGGGTCAAGAAACAGAAATCCCAAGGCTAGAATATGACTCTGAAGAGAGTATGTATGTAAACTAACTTCATGATGGTTTTTGCTGTTTCATTCCAAGGCAGCCCAGGTGTCTAGCCCAGTTCTGTTTGAACTTCTTAGCACTATAAAAATTAAATAAAGAGTGCCTGCATTTTGTCTCTTAATCTAATGTCTAGCAAGACTGTATTCTTGGGATGACTTAGGGATCTTCAGAAAGACTTATGCCAGCCATTTGTCAGAGGCTAGTTACCGTCTTAGCACAATCGCTTCCATGGTAAAGCAGGAATTTTTTCAAGCGTTCTACAGTAGCTGCATTCAACATTCTGCCCTGGTGCATCCCCAGTTTATCCAATTATCCCTTGTTTGCCCAATCTTTGGGCCATAGAGAGTGTGGCATTTAATGGTTTAGAACATCCTGTTCAGATTTTGAGAAAAAGTGCACTTGCTGCATTGGAGACCACGCTTTCAGAACATGAGCCTTGGGACTTGAAGCCAGTAGTTGACCAGCAGGTCCTCTGGATGATGCTATTTTAAGGTCTCTAATGTTGTAACTTTCCAATTTTGTAAAGAATCTTCTTCCACTTTTCCAGAGGATTTGGGGTTAATCAGTGAAACTGAATGAAAGATAAATGTTTTATAAATTGTGAATAACTGCCCTAGTTAAATGTCTTTTCATATTAATGAATAGGGAAAATATGATAGGATGGCTATATTAGTCTGGGTTCTCTAGAGGAATAGCATCAACTGGAAGTATGATTATACAAAGGGGATTTATTAGATTGGCCTATGTGACCAGAAGCTGGATAATCCACATGGCCCCGCTGCAGGCTAGAGAGCTGGAGGAAACAGAAGCTGTGCAGTCCAAGAGGCTGAAGCCTCAAAACAAGAGGGATCAATGGTGCTATCCCAGTCTGAGACTGAATGCTTCTGAAAACTCCCTGGAGAATCACTGGCAGGATCTGCTTTGGAAGAGTGAAGAAGCGAGAGTCTGATACCCTCAGGTGATCGCAGCAGCAATCAAGAACCTGTTCAAGAAGAATCGAGCTTGCATCTGCATCTGCTTCCTTGTTCTTCCAACTTTTATTCTATCCAAGCCACCGTCCTATTGGATAGTGCTGCCCATACTTAGAGAGGGTCTCCACTTCACTATCCCACATGACAATCATTCCTAGACACACTCTCACTGACACACCCAGAAATGTCTTAATCCTTGGCATCTCTTAATCCAATCAAGTTGACAATTCAAATTAACCATTAAAATGAGCTAGGTAGAAATCATGAAATTTTATGTCTTAAAGGCACCCTCCCCCCATTTCTAAACTCTGCCACTGTGATTTCTATGACTTCAGTACATCCAGGAAATTATCATGATATTACTATCACTTATTCACTTATTGGCAGCAGACATTTTTTTTTTAATAAATTTTTTTTTTTTTTTTTTTTGGTACTAGGGATTGAACCCAGGGGCACTCGACCACTGAGCCACATTCTCCAGCCCTATTTTGTATTTTATTTAGAGACAGGGTCTCACTGAGTTGCTTAGTGCCTCACTTTTGCTGAGGCTGGCTTTGAACTCGCAATCCTCCTGCCTTAGCCTCCCAGGTGCTGGGATTACAGGTGTGTGCCACCGCGCCGGGCGGCAGCAGACGGTTTTATAAAATTTATTTTGAGGTGTTGAATGAATTCCTTTGATCATGGTCTAAGTCTGTTTCATCTTTAGTTTTGTTTTTAAAACCAGTGAACAATGAAAGGGCATATTCTTTCCTATGCTAGAAGAGGTTCCACATTAGTGTTTAATATTAGAACCAATTTGTCATTATTGTAAATAACTGTCTCATGCATCATCATGGAGCTGCAAATTGGTGCAACCACTTTGGAAAGCAGTATGAGATTTCTCAGAAAACTTGGAATGGAACCACCACTTGACCCAGTTATCCCATTCCTCAGTTTTTACTCAAAGGACTTGAAATCAGCATACTACAGTGACATAGTCACTTTAATGTTTATAGCAGCTCAATTCTGTTTTTTTTTTTTTTTTTTTTGGTACTGGGGATTGAACCCAGGAGCATTTGGCCACTGAGCCACATCCCCAGCCCTATTTTGTATTTTATTTAGAGACAGGGTCTCACTGAGTTGCTTAGGGCCTTGCTAAGTTGCTGAGGCTGGCTTTGAACTTATGATCCTCCTGCCTCAGCCTCCCAAGTGCTGGGATTACAGGCGTGCACCACCGCGCCCTGCTGCAGCTCAGTTCTTAATAGCCAAGCTATGGAACCAACCTAGGTGCCCTTCAACAGATGAATGAATGAAGAAAATGTGCAATCTATACACAATGGAATAGTACTCAGCCATAAAGAAGAATGACTTTATGACATTTGCCTGCTATGCCTATTATGCTAAGAGAAATAAGTCAATCCCCAAAAAACAAAGGTTGAATTTTCTCTTTGATATGTGGATGCTAACACACAACAAGGGGCATGAGAATAGAACCATGATTAAAGGAATTAATTCAACACCAGTAGATTAGACAAAGGGGATTGAAGGGAAGGGAAGGGGACAAATAGGAAAGATAGCAAAAGGAATCTAACTTAACTTTCCTCTACACATATATGAATAAACCACAGTGAATTTCCACATGATGTACAACCACAAGATCCTAATTAGAATAAGATTTACTCCATGTTTGTAATAATATGTCAAAGTATATTCTACTGTCATGTGTAACTTGAAAGAACAAATAAAAAATTTAAAAAAATTTTTAAACAGAACTGTACCATGGACGGAGGTGAAAGACCTTTACAGTGAAAATTATAGAACACTGAAGAAATAAGTTGAGGAAGACCTTGGAAGATGGAAAGATCTTCCATGTTTGCAGAATTAATATTGTCAAATATCCATATTACCAAAAGTGATCTACAGAGTCAATGTGTATTACATTAAAATGCCAATGATATTCTTCACAGAACTAGAAAAAAATAGTCCTAAAGTTCATATGGAGGAATATCCAAAGCAATACTGACCAAGAAGAGCAATGCTAGAGGTATCACAATACCTGACTTCAAATTATAATACAAAGCTAAAGTAAGAAAAACTACATAGTATTGACATAAAATACATAGAGCAATGGAGTAGAATGGAACACACAGAGATGAACACACATAGCCATCTGATCCTTGACAAAGGAACCAAAAACATACATTAGAGAAAAGACAGTCTTTTTGACAAATGGTCTTGGAAAATCTGGAAATCTTGGAAAATTTATATGTAGATGAATGAAACTTGATTCCTGACTCTCACTTTGTATAAAAATCAACTCAGAGTGGATCAGAGACCTAGGAGTTACACCAGAAACATTACAACTACTAGGGAAAAAAAGTAGGCCTAATCCTTCCAAAGTATTGACTCAGGCATTGACTTTGTTAAAAAGACACTTAAAGCTCAAGAAATGAAACCAAGAATCAATAAGTAGGATGGTCTCAAATCAAAATGATTCTGCACAGCAAAGGAAATAATTAAGAGCATGAAAAGAAAACCTACAGAATGGAAGAAAATCTTTGCCAGATACTCTTCTGACAGGGGATTAATATCCAGAATATATTAAGAACTCAAACGTAACATTAAACCAAACCAAACCAACCAACCAACCAATCAACCAAACAAACAAAAAAACCCTGCAAAAAACAAATAGCCCTAAACAATAAATACAAATGGTCAACAAATACGTGAAAAAATGTTCAGTAGCCTTAGCAATCAGGGAAATATAAATCAAAACTACATTGAGATTTCATCTCACCCCAGTTAAAATGGAAATCATCAAGATACAAATAACGATAATTGCTGGGAAGGATGCAATCACTGTTGGTGGGACTGCAAATTAGTACAATCACTCTGAAAAGTAGCATGGAGATGCCTCAAAAGATGAGGAATATAACCCACCATGTAACCCAGCTATCCCACTCTTTAGTATTTATTCAAAAGAACTAAATCAGCATGCCAACTTGTGTCCATCAATAGATGACTGGATAAAGAAAATGAGGTATATAAATTCACAATGGAGTTTTACTCAGTCTAAAGAGAGTGAAATTATGTCATTGGCTGGTAAATGGCTGGAACTTGAGAACATCATGCTAAGTGAAATAAGCCAGACTCAGAGAGACAAGAGTTGAATGTTTTCTCTCATATGTGGAAGTTAGAGAGAAATAAGAAACACAAATAAATGAGGTATCTCATGAAAATGAAAAGGGCAACAGTGAAGTGGAGGGAGGGAACAGAAAGGAAGGGAAGAGGAGTAGAAAAGGGAAATGACTGTGGAATGAAATGGAGCAAATTATGCTACGTGCATGTATGAGTGAATACATTGCAATGAATTCCACTTTTATGTGTAACTATAATGTACCAATTAAAAACAATAAATAAATAGAAAGAAGATCAGTAGAGTAGAGGGAAGGGAATGGGGGAAGGAGGAGGGGAGGGAAAGGAGAAGGACTGGTTATTGAAAATGAGCAACCTATGTTATATATATTTATGGCTACATCAGAATGAAGCCCACTATTATGTATAACTACAATGTACTAATAAAAACATTTTTAAAAAGAATTGTATCCTGCCAGATGTTAGCAAGGTCCATTTAAAGTTATCTATAACATCAGATATCTTTCGACTTGACGGAATTTCTCTTCATGAATTATAAAGCTAACAACTTCCACCACACCCTCCAGACCTGAACTGAGGGGTCTACTTTTATGTTTCTCTTATGAACTTTCTGAACTGCTCCATAGATTTGTCTTTCTGTTCTATTGGGGGTCTTTGTACTAGAACTTTGGTCGAAATGACATATTTAGCATGGTGCTATTAGACTCTCTTCTGCTGCGGACCTTTTTCATAATGTCGGTGACTTTGCTGGGCAGAAGGCCTTTGTGGAGATGTTTCTGTTGCATTTCAGAGTCATGAACTACACCACTAGGGTATCAGTAATGGATGTGTGTGGTGAGCACACGTAGACACATGGGGGTGTTTGTATATTTACTGCTACACTTGCTGGAAATTTAACATGCTTTTGAAAGGACCACACGTTCTGGTTGAGAGGTAATTTGGCTGCTGTCAAGGAATTGGGTTCTATAAAAGTCTGAAGTAGTTATTGTATGTCCATGCTGATATCATTCCTTTCATGGATAAGGTAGAACCCTCAAAAAGTCAGAATTTGGTATGGGTATGTCCAAACCATCTGTTTTGGGAAGGATACTTCTCAAGGTACCAAGAAACAACTTTAAGATTCTCTTCGATTAGGTAAGAGTAATAAAGTAATGAAGTTTAGACATGATGACCTTCAGCCTCCTGTTCTTTCATTTTTGCCATCTTTTGTTTGTTTCTTATGCAACACTGTCATTAACCAGTGGTCTCTTATGTCTTTAGAGACACCGTAAGTGTCTGCATGGCTGCTCCTCTAACCCTGCTGGTTTTAAAAGTGATTTTAGTCCTCTAATTTCTGGCATTGGCATTCAAATACCACTATCTGTCATTATTATCTCCCATTAACCCTGTTGCTATTAATTAACCAAACTCTGAGATCACCTTTCCTGTCCTGAAAGGAAAGTAACCACTGAACTTTTCAGTACTGCTGGTACCTGTCTCTCAGGCACATATCTGGTGGTCTTGTGGAATGTGGCATTTTCGGGGTTTTCCCGTGAAATATGATCCTGTGGTGAACATTCTGCCTCATGGAATATATCCCATCTAGCAAGCCCACTTTTAACATCTTTATCCATCGCCTTATCGACTCACGTGTTTTTACTGTATGCAGCGTGGACCAGCACTTCCCTAGGTTTCTAAGAACTATCGATCGTATCAGCTTATTTGCTCCATACCGAGAGTCCCTACCATATCCCATTAAGTACCCCCAAGTCTGTAAACTAATTTATCCAGTCTGGGACGCTTGATAAAACACTCTCAAACTCAATTACAAAAAAGCTTGCCTTGTTCCTGCCAGTACAAACCAAAGAATTCTTGCAGTTTGCCTTGGATCTAATCTCCATCCTCTGTTAACAAGCCTGTCCTACCCGCTAACTGGCTTGTACTATCGTTTATCCCTAATTATTTGCCGACAACCCAAAGACAAACTGGGGCATTTGATGAGGTGGGTTTCCAATACCTTACAAGAAAAACCCTTTATCCCTTAATGGAGAGGGTTAGGCTGCCTTTCTAGGTTTTGGTTCAGATGTACTGAGAGCCACAGTCCTCCTACCAGACACCCTCCTACCATGTTTTCTCAAACAGGACCTCGTCCTTCACATAGCAGATCCTGTCTTGGCTGAGTTTTAATAGTCTTTGGGCCTTCTAACCTAACTATCAGATTTGGAGTTTGTTCCTCCTTTGTGGCTGCTCTCCTATTCTGAAGAACAGAATGGCCTCTTTATAAGCTACTGAATGGGCCCTCTGAATCACACTTGGCTTTCAACTTTTTAACTTCCTTGTAGTGTCTTTCTTCCCCTGTGTTGTTAATTTATCAGTGCAATGCTGCAATAAACACCCAATTCTACCTTTTTTTTGGTCTATATTGTTATTCTTATTAGCTTTTAAATACCTGCATTGTTCCACTGGCAAGAATATCCATCCATCAGGATGTTTTTCTTACCATAACTGGGTTTCTTTTAGCTGTTAGGCCTCTACCTTGTGTTGGGGAGTGTCCTTGCCTCACACACCACTTAGGATGGGGTACTTCTTACAACTGGCTTGCTAGTGCTCTAGTTCCCAAACTTCATCTTTCTACCTCTCTCCTTGACCACTTCAGATAGAAATGATGAAGACAGAGACAGAAAAGACATGCAATTTATTGCTGATAGTGCCTATGAAACAAAAGCAAAAGAAAGCAGGGCTTGAGAAATCCTGCAGGCTATGTAGGTCTAAGTCCTATGGAAGAAGACATGGAAGTAAGAGGATTGGATAGACAGAGCATGAGGCTGAACCACATCTCTGAGAGCCTTGATTAGCCTGATAGCTCATGAGCAAAGATTGCCCATCATAGGAAGCCTGCACTGGGCACAAATAGCTGCACTCTAGGATCCCTGTTGTTCTCAGTCATTGACTAGGAGCTGTCTGGGAAGGGTTGTTTTTGGCTCAAATGCATTGATGGATTTGAAAGGTGCTATAGCTAAAGGCTGTCAATAGGCTACATTTCTCAGTACAGGCTTTGGTTTTGTTTTTAATTTTTTTTATTAAAGGAGATCTGATTAATGTACTTTTGAATTTTCATTCTGTCAAAATAAGACACGGTTTACAGACGAGGCACTATTTTTTACGTTTTAACCCTTTTATCTGGGATCATTCCCTTTTGGTTGAATAACATTCCTTAGAACTTATATAGGAAGTCAAGTGTGGTGGCACATGCCTGTAATCCCAGCTAATCGGGAGGCTGAGGCAGGAGGATCACAAGTTCAAGATGAGTTTGGCAACTTAGCAAGACCCTGTCTCAAACTAAATTTTAAAAAGGACCAGGGTTGTAGATTAGTGAGTGAGAGCTTGTCTTGGATTCAATGCTCCATATTAAAAAAAAAAAAAAAAGGTTTACCTAGCAGAGTTATTCTGATTATAAAAAAGTCTTTAATGCTCTTTCTTGGGACCATTTTGATTATTAAGTTGTTTCTTCTACCTCTCTTCAGTTTAAATATATCATATTTCTGTCTTTTGCCTTCCATGCTACTGAGTTTGGCCACCATTTGAATTCCAATTATTCTGTATTTCGTTTTTCATTTCCTTCTGACTATTTTTACAAACTATCTTTCTCCAACATTTGTGATGTGTCCATGTGTGGTTTTATTTTTATTGCCTTGGAATTCTTAGGGGTCTTGGATTTTTAATAATTATAAAAAGATATCAGCTCCTATCTCGCTTTTCCTCAGGTGCCCCAAGTCCTTTTGGAATCCAAATTAGACATATATGTGTTAGACTTCACATTCTATTCACCATGTCTCTTGTCCTTTCTTTTGTATTTATATATGACTCATTCTGGGTGCCTTTTGAAAATTCTTCAAATTTGATTTTCAAATTAATCATCTTTTAATTCATACTCTGAATTTTACATTTTATATACTATATTCTTGCTCCATACATATTGTCTGATTGTGTTTTCAATCTCTTTGTTCTTATTATTTAAAATCTCCCATTTTCAGCTTGCTTTCAAGAATCTCCTTTCTTTAAACACTTTTGCTTTTTACACTGATTGATAATTCTATCATCTGAAATCCTGTGAGTCTACTTCTGCTGTCTTACTTAGAGTATATTTTCATTATTTTGTGATTGGTATTTTGGTATGTATGTGGAGATGTTCTGTTTTGTTTGAAATTTATCTGTGGGAATTCTTAGTTCCACATTTCTGTTTAGATCCTCAGAAAGGATTGATATTTTTTTTCTCAGTAGCCTGGGGTGTGACTAATCCAAGACAATGTCAAGTTATACTCCATGCCCGGGATTTTCTTGGACCACACAGGTAGCTCAAATTTATACAGCAAACCTGAGAACTAGTTTACCATTATGTGTCCTCAGGGAAGAATTTATTTTCTTTCTGCTTCACCTGCAAGTAAATCTGACAATATATGTTTCCTTGATTCATCTTTTTGGACATTTTTTTTCCCTTATGCCCTGAAGAAGTCAACATTTTTATACAGGGATCTCCTATTAGATTCTCCAGCTAGATGGCCCATAGTATTTAGTTCTTCATATTAGCTCACAAAAAGAAGCTGAAGAATCTCCAGCGATCAGCAGAAACTGACAAATGAGGAAATTGACTTGGTGCCTGCTTACCACTCAGTATTCCTAGTTTAAAATAAATTGGAGAATTTTTCATATTCCCTATTTTTTTTTAACCAGCGTATGGTCACTTTAGAAAAGATATTTTTGTATTGCTATTCATTCTCTTCAATTCACTTAAAAGGGGCTGTTCAGGATATTTGATCTATCATAGCCTGGAAATGTAAATATTGATAATTCTGTTATATTTTTCATGGAACCCCAAATTTTCTCAGGTGTTTCTTACTGGAAAGTAAGAGTGCATATTTTGGCATCTAGATAATTTAAGTAAAACTAATTTCTAATTGAAAATCTAACTTACCCAAAAATACTCCTGTGAGAAAAGCTCTCAGTTGAGGAGAAAGAAAAATGATAACATAGTAAAAGAACCTGTTTATCACTAAATGGTGTGTTTTGGTTTTTGTTTTTTCCCTATAGCCAACTTGCTGTTTGCCTTTGTTTTCTAATATAAACTTGATATTAAAAAAATTTTATCCCTCTCTGGTTTACTCATAGTTTGCTCTACTGCTAGAATCTCCATGTTTCTTTCCATTGATTTCTAATTTACGCTCACCTAGACTTAAAAATCAAGGCTGTTTTGAAGGTTCTAAAGTTAAGGAAGCATTCAAATGTTGGAAAGTAGAAACATGCATTTCTGAGGTCCCCATTTACTTCATTATTCCCTTAACAGACACATAAGGAGTGAAAGTTTTCCACTGACCCCTACAAGACTTCAGCCCCAAGTGCTCCTCTCCCTTGTTTCTCTCCATGTCTATTATTAAACCCAATTGCCCCGCTGATGGCTCCTGAAACGTGAGTGCCTTGGTCCTCTCAGAACACTGAACCTGAGCACTCATCAGGTTGCAAAGCTTTCAGACTGAATTTGACACTTTCCACAAACACCTGCCCTGCCTACTGTCCCCAACAGGCGCCCAAGAAGAGGGGAGTGAAGATTGCCCAGTCAGGCCTATTGGTCTGGTTGACTGAATCTAGCTGCCTTTTCAATCTTCTCCCATACTTCCTCTCCTTTAAAAGTTCTGCTCAATTTCAGAAAACTTGGACATAGAACTTTTGAAATAATTAAGTTTCTTCTATCCTTTGTCAAAACTGACTTTGAATAGAATCTTCCTAACAATTTGACAAGGAATATTTCTGCAGCAAGGGAACATTCTAGCCTAGCCTCTTCCCTCCCAGGTAACACTTAAATTCAGTAAATGATTATTTGTTACCAGGCTGTGAGCTGGGTGCTAAGGTAACAAGGATAAATTTAATATGACCTTTGTCCTCGAGGAGACCTTTTCAATAAGTTAAAGAGAAGTAAGTAGTTCCAACTTGGTTTGAGACTTTCTTCAGATCCCCTGGTAACCAAAGAAATATAATCCAAACTCTAAGTCAACTTGGGTTCTACAGATGAATAGGAGAAAAAAATATGAGGATGTATCTGACTCATTTAGAGATGGTAAATCTATACTTCTGAACATGAGAGCTCCTTCTACAACACAAAAAATGGAATACATTCCCACAGAGGAACATATCTGATCTTCACATAAAATGAGCTGGTCTTAAGGAATCTTATCTTTCAACTTCCTTCCCAAATAAAGAAGATGCTGGTAAATTTTCATTGTCCAGAAAAAATTTAAAAGATATGTAAGAATTATATGGAATTATTTGTTGTATTTTAAAAATCTAAATATTTTAAACTGACTACTGGTATAGCAATCATATCACCATTTCTGGTGTTCCTCGAAACACAGGAGCAATTCTTCACCTTAAGATCACTTTGTGTTTCTAGAATTCAGAAGCTGAACTAATTAACCTCAGGATTATGATTATATGCCTTGCAATTATCTCCAGCTCTATAACTTTGAACTATTTAAAAACTATTAATAGCTAATAACTATTCAATCACTTAAAACCCTATCACCAAGAGGTCCATTGTTATAGAGGTCTAAAATTAGTGAAAAATTAGTGTTCTTCATCCAATAAATGATACACTTTTGGAATGTTATTAGATTTGCTTATGCATAGCTCTCATCCATTAATTTAGCATGGGAGAAATAAGATGGTATCATTACATCTTCATTAGCTATGCACCTTTATTGTGTTTAATGGTAAAGCAAGGCTTAGTTTGACTACTAAAACAGGGTTCTAAGTTTTTCCTTGCAGTGGCTGTAACTGCCTTCTAAGAGTCCTTGGCTCTGCAGGCAACTGTCTTCCCTTCTGTTCTGCAGACTTCATTATAATTCTATTTCACCCTGCTGTGGAAAAATGGGGAACTGGGAATAAGACAAGGAAAGACTGGTGATAATGACAAGATGTTATTGCAGCAGTCTGCCTTTTTGTTGTTGTTGTGAAAGGGAAGAGTATCACTCAGAAGAGTATTGCATTTTGTAAACACAGAGTGTGGCCCCTTTGTTCCTGTGAGATAGGTGTCAGATGTCAATACCATTTTGTCACTGGGGAAATGATCCTCTTGCTGAGGATTGGTCTAAAGACTTACTGTAAAATCATAGGAGAAACTTGCATTTGAGTAGGTTTTTGAGTGCCTACTTTGTGTTAGTGGCTTTGTTAAAGAAGACACATTTGTTTGTACAGGGGAAAATTGCCAGTTCCAAAAGGGAAAGTCTGGAATAATCCTAATAGTATTGAGAAATTATGAGGGTCTGGTAGATTGTGAGTCTTCAGGAACTGAAATATTCAGAAGTGTGTGTGTGTATGTGTGTGTATGTGTGTGTCTGTATGTGTGTCTGTGTGTGTTTTAATATATGCTTAATAGATTAGGAGAATGGTAGTACAGTCTCATTTCAAAGAAGCAATCCAATATTTCAGTGTCTACCTTGAGTCAAACACCTTATGCAGGTTATCATTTAATCTTCTGCACTGTCCTGTGAGGTCTATGGTTTCTGTAATTCACAGACAAGGAATTTGTGGTGCAGAGAGATTAGGAAGTCCACCCCATTAGTAAAGTGACTATGAAGGACTTCCACTTCTGGGAAGATCAAGATGAAGTGCTTGTCCCTGCCTTTCCACTAAATGCAACAACAACAAAAACTATACATAAAACAAATACAAGGCCCTGAAAGGTAAAAGAGAAGGCCACAAACTAGGAACCTGAGGACCCAGAGAGAGACAGTGTGGGGTGTTCCTTTGTTTTCTTTTAGCCTCACAACTATCAGAGTTGGAGCTGAAGAGGCCGGAAATCTGGAATGCCAATGGGCATAAACCAAAAGGACCTCACAAAAGCCTTCTCTCTCCACCAAAATAAATGAGGAGAGGGAAACTAGCCAGATAGACAACCACCTCTCTACACTAGCCAAATGTCCCAGAAAAGTTGGTGAAGACTTAGACCTCCACCTCCTGGAGGCTGCAAGGAAGTGCCACACCTTCCTGCGGGGTGCTGGCAGAGGAGGCTGAGGGGGACCTTTCGTCCCCGTTGTTGGGCAGAGTTTCACTGCTATGACCACAAGACCTGACAAGAACAATTTAGAGAAGGAAATAATTGTTTTGGCTCATGGTTTCAGAGGCTTAGTCCATGGGTAGCTGACTCTATAGCTCTGGGCCTGAGGTGTGGCAGGACATCATAGAGGAAGGGCATGATGAAGGGAAGTTACTCAGTGCATGACAGCCTGGGAGCAGAGAGCTTGAGTGTGAGGAGCCAGGGAGAATATAATTCCCAAGGGCAGGGCTCCAGTGACCTACTTCTCCTGGCCATGCCCTCCCTGCCTATAGTTACCATCCAGTTCATCCATTTAAATTAATAGTCCATCAAATGGGCTAATCCACTGATGAGATCACAGCTCTCATGACATAATCCTTTCATTTCTGCATTGTCTCACACATGAGCTTTCAAAGGACCCCTTTTATCTAAATCATAGCATCCCTTCTAGATAGTAACATGAAACTTGCCCTTTCCAGAGTGTCCATGAAGACTATGTGAGTAGCCTGCACTTCCACCTCCACTCTCTAATAATAAAATGTACCCACCTCTTCCCCTGCTGGAGCTGTTTCTTAAAAAAAAAAAAAAAAAAAAAAAAAGACTATCTAAAATACAATGGAAAAATAAGATCCAGAGTCTCACAAATTTAAAGCTTTCATCCTGCAAAATGTCTGTAAAGATAAGCTATGGCCTGAGAGGAACTATCTTCAAGCCACATATCTGCCAATGGACACACTCTAGAATATATAAAGTGCCTTTAATACTCAATAGTACAAAGAAAATCCGATTAGAAAATGGGCAAAATATACTAACAGACATTTCACCCCAGAGTATATTCAAATGGTAAATAAGTCTTTAAAAGTGATTCAGCATTATTGGACATCAGGAAAGTGCAACTTAAAGCCACAATGAGATATACTGCACACTTATCAGAATAACTAAAATCAACGTAGTGACAATACTAAATGCTGATTAGGATTGAGAGACACTGGATCACTCGTATTGCTGGTGGATCACATACGGTCCTGGTGAATATATTCTGGAACATCGTTTGGTGGTTTCTTAAAAACACTACACATCCCAGCAATTGAACTCCCAGGCATTTCCCCCAGAGAAATAAAAACTATGTCCACTCAGAAACCAGTACATAGATATTTATGGCAGCTTTATTCATAATAGCCCAAACTGAAGATAACCCAATGTTCTTCAGTGGGTGAATGGTTAACAAACAGTGGTATACATTTGTCATGGAATACCACTTAGCAATGGAAGGAAATGAACTTGATATACACAATGACCTGGATGAATCTTCAGAGAATTATGTGGAGTTAAAAAAAAAAAAAAACCCTTTCCCAAAGTTCTAAACCATGTGATGCTATTTATAAGTCATTGTTGAAATGACAAAATTATAAAGAGGAGGAACCAATTAGTGATTGACAGGGTTTAAATGGAGTGAGAAGAGGGGGAGATAGACGTGGCTATAAAAGGTCAATATGGGGGGTTTTTGTGGTAATAGGAATATTCTGTATCCTGACTGTATCTGTATTAATATCCAAGTTGTTATGGGCTAGATTACATCCCCTACCCCCAATTTATATGATGGAGTTCTATCTCCCTATATCTCAGAAAGTGACTCTATTTGGAGACAGATTTTTAAAGAGGTTATTAAGTTAAAATGAAGCCATTAAAATAGACCATAAGCCAGGCATCGTGGTGCACGTCTATGATCCCAGCGACTCGGGAGCTCAAGGCAGGAGGATCGCGAGTTCAAAGCCAGCCTCAGCAAATTAGCGAGGCCCTAAGCAACTCAGTGAGACCCTGTCTCTATATAAAATACAAAACAGGGCTGGGAATGTGGTTCAGTGGCCAAGTGCCCCTGAGTTCAATCCCTGGTTCCAAAAAAAAAAAAAAACAAAACAAAAAATAAAACAGACCATAATTTAGCCTGACTTAATAGAAGAGGTTGCTTGGACACACACATCCACAGGGGGAGGACACAAGAAAATGGTTCATCCATAAGCCAAGAAAGAGGCTTCAGAATAAACAACCATGACACTTTGATCTTGGATTTCTAGATCTAAGAATTGTGAAAAAGTAAATTTCTGTTGTTTAAACCAATCAGTCTATGGCTATGGCAGCCCTAGCAAACTAATATTTTATGATATTTTACTGTAATTTTAAGATGTTACCTTCCAGGAAAGCTAAGCAAAAAATAGATGGGATCTTTTTGTATTAGTTCTTCCAACTGCATATGAATCTTTAAAATAGTTTCTCTTTTCCTTTCCCCTTCCCCTTTCTCTGTTTCTCAGAAGTGTTCTACCTCTGAGCTACATCCCCAGACCCCCACCCCAGCTTTTTTAGATTTTATTTTTGAGGCAGGGTCTCAATAAGTAGCCCATGCTGGCCTCATACCTATGATTCTCCTGCCTCATGAGTAGCTGAGATTAAAAAATAGTTTTTCTTTTTAAGTGATTCTGAGGTTCAAATGCAAGTCTGTCACTAAAGCTGGTGTTGAAAACAGACCCAAACTTTTGACTTGGTCCTGGCTGAAGGATCTTCAATTTCGAGGCTGAGTTAATATTTGAACTATGAATTCAGACTCAGGAGACTGATTCGAATGCCAAGTTAGAGTCTTTGTGGTGATAGGTCAAAATGCAGCTCTCCATGGTGTTTTCTGTACTGGGTTCGATACTCCCTCACTGTTTTCTTCCACATAGTAATGGCCCTCCCTAATAGACCCAGAGCTCAGAGTAAGGAGTGACCCTAGTGCTGTTGCTTTTCATCTGTAAGAAGATCTCAGCAATCTTAAAGGTAATTGACACCACGTGGTGTTCTGTGACTTTCCAAAATTACTGCTGCATAATTTTGAGGGCAACCATTTCACAGTGATTGGGAGCATATTGCTTTTAAATACATAGTTTTGGCACCAGATAGCCCCTAAATGCAAGCCAGCACTGGGTCCTCAATTGAAACAATAGTAATTGTAAGCTAAAGAATTAGTATTTGTTCCCATGCTTTAAAAAAATCCAAACATAAAAGTTCTCTTTTGGACTTAGGATGCTTCTGTCTTTTCTTATGTGGTAAGGTATTTTCATAAGGAATTTTTAGAGGCAATTTTGACTTTGTGTTTTGCTTTATAGGCTGACTTGAGAAATTAACCTCCTCATAAAATCCAATCCCACTTTGCTATTTTGACACTACTTTTGTCTGAAAGTATTCATTAACATTTCACATAATTGCCCTGTTTCCAGAGCAAGTATGCAATTACATTCAGAATGAAGACTTCATAATGCATATCCAATAAAGTCCACCCTGTCTGCCACTAGTTGACATCTAAGCCTTACCATGGGCTTGAAAGAATTTTTTTTTGCTATTGGTTCTGCAGGATCCTGTTGAATCATATTGTTCATCTGGATCATTAAAAGGTGACCGCCAGTCTAGCCATTTGTAGTGTCTACTATCCTTCAGTCGTTGTTCTTTCTTTGATGAACTCTTGGCTATATTTTTATTATGCTGCTAGTGATTATTGCCAGGTCAGCATATAGAATTTTCTGAAAATTTATTAGAGTATCATCATAATTTTGCTTTTATCAAGATAGTCATGTAAATGGAAATTAAATCTTGATAATAATATTGGAGATTAGGGAGAGCCATGATAATGTATTTGTGAGAACTTTACCCTCTAGTGAAATCTGAAGTCAAGGAATGGGCTTATAGGAACAAAAGTATTTCATTTTCTGATTAAATGGTAAATTGCACAGAGTTTTGAGAGCAATTTTTTAAAAAAAGTTTTTGCAATTTATTGATCTGCCATGAAAAACTGTTGCAAAATCACTGTAGATGAAGTCATTGTAGAATCTTTACTTTTGCTTTTACCTGGTACCAACAATGACCTTTGCAGTCCCCCTGTTTCCTTGAGGTTTTTCTCTTCTCATACAGGTCATTGCAAGTCAATGTTTGGTTTTAGTTTTCTTTGCATAATCCAAGAGATCACAAATAATGCTAAGTCCAGTTGTTTTGCCACCACCAAAATGGGTTCTGAATCCAAATACAAAGATGACATCTGGTGTAATCTTGCACATTTTGGCTAGTTTTTCTTGAATTTCTCTCTTGGGTAGTGTTGCCCTCCCAGAGTGAAAGATATTAATGACCATTTGTTTTCCCTAAAGTAGTTGGTTGGTCATAAACTTTCTGTCTAGTTAGTTAACTGTACCCTGATTACCCCTGATTCTTTTTCCTTTCTTTCTTTCTTTCTTTCTTTCTTTTTTTTTTTCAAAAAAAGTATTGGGGATTGAACCCAGGGGTGCTTACACACTGGGCCACATCCCCAGCACTTTTTTGTATTTTATTTAGAGACAGGGTCTTGCTGAGTTGCTAAGTGCCTCACTAAGTTGCTGAGGCTGGCTTTGAACTTGAGATTCCCCTGCCTCAACCCCCTGAGTCACTCAGATAACAGACTAGTGCCATCACACCCAGCTCACCCCCAATTCTTAAGCAGTCAGGGAAGAAACCAGGCAGGAACAATTTTTAAAAGTATCCATATTTTTTTCCCTGAAGAATTAAAAGCAATTATGGAACCAGCTTTCACTTTCTAATTTTTTCAACTAAAATGATCTTATTTTTCATGCTCTAACAAATTACAATCAAATGTTCTGTAAAATCTTTATCAAGTTATGAATCATATGGATAACACTGGTGTTCATTTCATAGAATAGTGACTAATACAGATGTCTCTATTTTATGCTTTTGGAGAAATGAATCTGTTGGCTACTCTACATAGATTGGATGTATGATCCTTAGGAAAGCCATGGCATAAACTCAATCAGTTGTTCCACAGTGATAAATGCTTTGAGTAATACATCTAAGATCCAGAAGCTTGGTTTCTTTGCTTCATATTTATAACTTAATACACTGTATCTCAATCTTTTGTGACAAGCAATCACAGCAATGTTTATAGTCAAGCTTCCTGATTTCTGGTATCTTTCAAATATATAAAGTGATTCTTGTTGGCTCTTATATCAGAAGTGGTATGGCAACTGATCTGATAGTCTGCACAAACTGAATAGAATTATTCCCTTTAGACTATTATTTATATTTATATTTGTCCTTTCCAAATCAAGTTTAGTTTGATATTCAGCAGTTGGTTTTTCTTGATCCTATGCTAGTATGCTGATAGCAATGTGGTGATTCATCTCAGAGGTCTCATTCATTTTATTATTGTACCAGAAATAAACAAATATGAATGGCCATATTCCATCTATAAATTCTCCAAGGACAAACATCCAACAATACTTGTATGGATATATGATTGCAACTAGTAAATACAGATAGTGCTATTATAAACCTCAAAGCTATAAAGGTATCATTCTATTTTCTCTATTCAGAGAGTCTACTTAAAATAAGCCACCAATATATCTAAAATAAGAAGCCATAAAAATAAAAATCTTTCTTCTTATTAGAACACATAGGATTAGGAAGCAAAGCTGCCAACCAGGAAGCTTCAAAGACTGAAATGTCATTTGGTAAAGATAGCTACTTCTGTCTCAAATCAGAAGGGCAACTTATGTGTTTTTCATTTTGAGAGATGCATCCTCCTTATTCAATGATCGCTATCACAATTTCCTACTATTAAGCACCTAACGTGTGCAAGGCATACAGAGCACACTGAGATTATACTTGGTTTTCAAATATTAAATCTTACAGCCTTTGTGATTAGAAATGGAATAAAAAGATGAGTATTGAATTTTAGGTCTGGTGATAAATAGAGCAATAAGAAAAAATGGACTAGAAAATTAAAAAAATATTGTTTGTATCCTATTTTAAATGAGGTTTCCCCAAGAAGCAGAGGCTAAGATAAATCTTTCATCCAAGTACATTCTTTTGGAAAATGAAGCCTGGGCATAGGGAGGACACCCTGAGAAGAGTGTGACAGGAAGGAGGGAGAGTTAATCCAAGGTGGGTTGTTGAGCTCTTTCTCTCCATGGACGATGACCAGGGCCTGGTCCTGGCAGGGACACTTTAAGGAACTGTGTAGAAAATCCTTGAGGACCGTTGACCGGAGACATGGGAAGGGAGCAACCTGACCCCCACAGGCTAATATTAATTTCATCCTTTCCAGGAGTCTCATTAGGAAGTCAAGAATCCCTGGGATAACAAACCAGACAGACACCTAGACAAACACCAGATGGGGTATTGTCAAGAGCATCTGTGTAGAGCTGGTTGACTCAATGGCCAGGACAAACAGCTGGGCCAAGGACATGTGTGAGGAGCAAGGAAATGTGTAATGTAATGCCCAACTTTGTTATTCATTAGGTGCAACACTTGTCCACTCAGCCCTGCATCCTTACCCTAAAAGGGGCAGACAGATCACTTACCCTGTCCATTTCCCAGGCTGATTATGAGGAGACCACTTTGAGGCAACTTGAAGAATAACTCTGCCAAACTGATAGTAGTTGAGGATATTGTAGACTCGAGACATGTATAAATATCAGAAAACAGAGAAGAAACAGGAAGTCACAGAAAACACCTAGAAAAACCTCAGGAACCTTGAACTGATGTGGCAGTTCTGTGGCAACAATGGATAAGAAAAGAGGAAGCACAAATGGTGACAAGTATCACATTTAGCATCTTGGAAAATAAATGTGTGAGTCTAACACATTAAAAAAAAATTTTTACTAGCTGTCATGTTGGGATACTGTTTCTTGCTAGAAATAAATATTGATCGAACAGGTTCAATAAATGCCTAATATATGAAGACCATAATGCCAAGTCTGCCTCAGACCGATTTAGAATCTACATTTTAGTCATGTCTGCCCATCTCTCCACTTTAGAGTTCAGATTCACTTTCTTCTGTAGTGTTTTGACAATTGAAAGACTCCAGTTGCATTATTAATTTCAGCCCTATTTGATCTCTGAGGATTCAGCCAGTAGCTAGTCTCTCATCCACAAGTTACATGACAGTTATACTTTTATTTCTTCAGAACTTTTGCAAATTTAATAGCTGTTAAATGCCAATGTTACTCTAGATTCTCCTCTGAGTCTTAGAGTCGGTGCCTATGCATGACGGATATAATCAGGGATAATAAAATTTCACATGCCACCCTTCCTCCCAGCAATTTGAAAACATTATAGAGAAACTTTGCAGAGGAGAATCCAAACTGGTACTGAAGAGGTAACTGACTTCAATGCCTGACAACTGAACTTCTGAAAGCTAGGCCCTACAGGCTTCCCTCATGGAGGGTCCTAATGGCCATTCAACTTCCCTATCATGTACTTGTATCTGGGTTGGTAGTGACAAATACACTACAAGGAGATGGGACATAAGCTAAAGCTGTTGACCTAGTCTTCAGTGTTGGCATGTATGTTATAGTAACTTTCTCTGAGACATAAGCCTTGGAATAGACTTTAGCCTTTAGCCATTGATATATATTTTTAAAAAAAACCTTAATTTTACTTTTATCTTGAACAGTCTGCATAATAAGTACCTCTGTATGTATATGACAATTCATCCAAAAACTTCAAATATCCTAAAAGAATGTTACTGCCTGTGTGATGTTTACTCAATTTCCCTGAACTAGGGTGGTGAGTTGGATTAGAAACAATAATAGATGTTGGCATGGATGTGGGGAAAAAGGCACACTCATACATTGCTGGTGGAGTTGCAAATTGGTGCAGCCACTCTGGAAAGCAGTGTGGAGATTCCTCAGAAAACTTGGAATGGACCCACCTTTTGACCCAGTTATCCTACTCCTTGGTTTATACCCAAAGGACTTAAAATTAGCATACTACAGTAACACAGCCACATCAATGTTTATAGCAGTTCAATTCACAATAGCTAGACTGTGGACCCAACCTAGATGCCCTTCAACAGATGAATGGATAAAGAAGCTATGCTATATATATATACAATGGAATACTACTCAGCCATAAAGAAGAATAATATGGCATTTGCAGATAAATGGATGGAATTGGAGAATATCAAGCTAAGTGAAATAAGCCAATCCCAAAACACAAAGGCTGAATGTTTTCCTGAAAAGTGGATGATGATATATAATCAGATTGGAGGGTGGGGGTGAGAGAAGAATGGAGGAACTTTAGATTATGAAGAGGGAAATGAGAGGGGGAGGGGGAGTGGGTATGAAAAATGGTGGAATGAGACAGACATCATTACTTTATGTACATGTATGATTACATGAATGCTATGAATGTACATCATGCATAACCATAGAAATGAAAATTTGTACCCCGTTTGTGTAGAATGAATCAAAATGAAGTCTGTAAAAATTAAAAAAAAAATTATTGCATTCCCAAAGAAGGACCATTTGTTCATGTGTATAAGAGAAGCCTCCCTCTTGCTGGAAGCATGCACCATTTGTAGTATTTGTACAAGTCCTGGGGTCAATAATTTACTAATGATATGAGGCTAACCAATTTAATTCATCCAAGCCTTAATTTCCTCACCTGTAAAAGAAGCATTGTACTTAACAATGCTATTGCATGGATATAACAGACATTAAATAAACTAGTTTTTAAGTAAAAACAAAAGAAAAAAAAGAATAAATATTAAAGGTATGAGAAATTTAAGAAATAAAGACGAGACAGGGAAATAATTGAAAAGCAGGGGCCCAGTGGGATGATCCAGCTCTGATGGAGACTGGATCTTACAAAGGAGCAAGAGCCCAGAGTGTTTGTTTATATATGTATGAGCGTCAAAGAGATTCAAGGTGAAAAACAGGATGAGGTTAAGCAAAACAGCTTGGTTGGGGCTGCTGTGACCAGCACCGCCAAACTCGCAGTACTGTGAAGGGCAAAGGGGGATTAAAAAAATACAGACTCACAAACACAGATTTTGAAGATTAAACTGGGATCAGGTGGAACTCTGCTTTCTGATGGAGATTCAGATCAAAAGAGTTACACCAGCAGTCTTTATTTATATATGTCTCATTATTAAGTTAAAGACTATGCAACCATTATTCTTTGTATTCAGGAAAGTTACACAAACTTAGACATCTACGTAGCTTTTCCGCAGTTGCAATCCACAGTTGCAGAGTGCAAAGTTAGGAGATTTGTGTGACTCTTAAGAAAGTCCATTGTTAAAAGTTAAAGCAGACAGGAATAGGAGAAGCAGAGCTGGTGAAACACTGTAGTTGTCTAGCATAAGAATTCCTTCCTTCCCAGGAGCTGTGTGCCTGGGATCAAGGTCAGAGCTGATAGGACTCTTGCACAGAGCCTCCTCATGCAGGGCATATGCCACAGCAGCTAAGCATCCTATACCTTTGCACAGAAACATTCCCAGGCACCAGGCATGCCCCAGGCATGCCCCAGCCATGAGGTCATCAAAGACCCCCAATCTCAGTCACTGTTCTCCCATCCTCTCTCACCCCTCTCCACATGGGGTGTAGCACTTTACACCCATCTCTTCTCCCTCCGAGAAGCTGGGATTTGAAATCAAGACTTTTGAACTAGGGAATTCCATGATGAGCCTGGAATCTTCTGTCTCAACAGGAGTCATCGCACTCTCATACTGCAGGGCTCCCAGAAGCAGCATCTCACTGTCCAGCTTTTACATAGTTCAAAGCAATGATTTATTTACTACTCATGACAAAAGAATATCTAGTTCTTCTATTTTGAGATTCCATGAAAGTCTGCTCCCTCTGTGTGTACATTTTAATACTTGAGAATCTCAGCTATTTCCTTAAACTAACAGTAGAGTGGCTATGATGGACCAGAAACCACAAAGCCCTGGGGATTCTGAGGTGAAAACTGGGGTTGCCTGCATCTTTTAAGAAAATCCCAGTTTAATCTTATTTCATAATTGATGCTATTAAAGAACGATAAAAGTTGGCATGGGTTTCTGGGGCTTCCAACCCAGTGTATAGTGGTTAGTGAAGGCTCACTATGGATGACTCCTGAGTAGAAAAAGTCGAGGACCAGTTGGGAAAAAGAAGGAGAGGAGTTCCTCAAATACACCTGCCCTCTACCCTTGGGGTCTCAGTTTGGCATTGGGTAAAAAAGGATGTGGTGAGCAGATGTGGGAAAGTGGGTCATGAGGCAGAGTTATACAGTAAAGGGATTATGTGCTGTGCTGAGGCACAATGGTGTCCTTTGCTGCAGACAGAAGAGTTCTCAAACTTTTTTGTGCCCTTTGTAACTTTCATTCCCATGCATTTAACAAATATATGCTAGTGTGTGGTAGATACAATGCTAGTTGTAAGGAAAATGGGTAAGGCATGGCTCCTAATATCTACTGTGTGTGAGTCACATGCATGTGACACCAGGAGAGGGAGGGAGTGGGGGGGTGTGTGGAGGGAGAGAGGGAGGGAGGGAGAGGGAGCGGAAGAGGGAGAGGGAGAGAGAGAGAGAGAGAGAGAGAGAGAGATTGAGAGATTGATTATAAAAGCGGTGAGTGACAGGATAGCATAAAGGAAGGGCATTGCTAAGCCTCCCCATGGAGTTGAGTCTTTACAAAGAAGGCTTTTCTCTGGAGCTGAATTTGCTAAGTTGGGTGTTCTAATTACAAAGACCTTGATGAGAATTGTAGTGTGGATGAACTGGGACTTCTGTTCTTTCTTAGAGAACTATCAGCACCTACTGCAACACCTGCTGTATGTTGTTCTTGGCACTCTGCAGCAAGCTGGACAGGTTTGCTGTGGATGTGAAGGCCATAGAGCAACCTCCTATCCGCAGGAAGCTGCCTTTGTCATGCCTGTGTTGTGACAGTGAAGGCTGGCGCACATAACAAGGACCAGAGTACACTGCTCCCAAGGGTTAGTCCAGCTGTTCACTGTATTACCTGATTTCTCGACTTTTAAATCTGTGCTCAGATCTGGGTGGGTGGGCTTAGTTTAAAGGAGGGAAGCCTGGGAACCTATTATAGGCTTCCTTAGTCTGTTTCAGATAAAAAATTAAATATATGTTAGACTTTACTCTCAGAGAGCACTGCTTTTATCTTCCTTGCCACATCTGAATCCATGTTGTCTTTATGGATCTCTTAGCATTGGGTTTGAAGGTATGGATTTCTAAGTAAGGATTTATTTCTAAGTTGTTCATACCTAGAACCTAAAGTTGGGCATAACTGAATCACATATGTATGCTTTTTACTTGACACTTTATTTTTTCCATTAGGAAAAAATTGTGACTGGTCTTTTAAATTGATTTAGTGTGAATACACATGGAACATATGTACAACACAAATACTAAAAGGTGGTCTCAAAGGGTCCTGCTGATGGACTTCAAATGAAAGAACTTGGCAAAAAGAAAAAAAAAATGAGTCCTAATATTCTCACAAGACTGTGAGAGAGGATAAGGAAGTTTGTTTTGAAAAGTATTTTGGGACTCTGAGAGGGCATATTTTTTACTTGTAATTCATCTAGTTACACTGCAGCTGCCCAAGGAGACAATTTTTCTCCCTCTGTGGTGGCTGGAGAGTGGGTGGGGACTGGGAAACAACTGTAGTAATGATTTTCTAGAAGACAAATCAAATGCTCTTTGAATTCTGAAGCAAGAAACTTAAAAAGTCTCCTACATAATTTGCACTGTCTCAAAGGAGAGTCATTCAATTTATCTCATTTTTAATGCCCAAGAAAGGATTTTTAAAAGTTAAGATTTAATTCTTACTAAGTTCCTGTTGTTTGGGACTTTGGACAATAGAAACAGATACTAGAAGTTTTTTGTTTTTTTGTTTTTTTTTTCTGTTACTGATATCTGACAAAGCAAACTTGAATTTCCCCATTTCCAAGAACATTGGAGAAAATAATTTCTCTCCAGAAGAGTAAATCAGTATGGCACACCACATATATAAGCATATCATAATTAAAAGATGTAATAAGGCATAGAGGTTAAGATTATAGACTACACAGTCAAATGATCCTTATTATGAATACCTGTTCCCTCATTGACCAGCTGTGTATTTTTCTCTAAAACAGTTTCCTAATCTGTAAAATGAGGCAAACAGAAGCTTCTAGGTTTGCTGTGAAGATTAAAAGAAGTGTGTTAAAGTGCTTAACAAGGTGCCTGATATGTAGAAAGTGTTCAATAAATATTATTACTATTTCACAATATAGATGTAAAAGAAAAATAATTTCCTGTACCATAATATCAAGGTCCCTAAAAGTTTGGTGACTTCCTTTAGGGGATGAGTACTGGGGATTGAATTTAGGGGAACTCAGCCAATGAGCCACATTCCCAGTCCTTTTTTTGTAATTTTTATTTTAAAGACAGGTCTCACTGAGTTGCTTAGCTCCTTGCTTTTGCTGAGGCTGACTTTGAATTTGAGATCCCCCTGACTCCGCCTCCTGAGCTGCTGGGATTATAAACCTGCGCCACTGTGCTCAGTGGTTGAGTGGCTTCTTAAGTAAAATCCATGAATAAAGGCTCTGCCTACTCTTTGTATGGGCTTACAGCCTGACATGGGGAGTAAATCAATTCCTAGATTTAGTTTTCCTCCCTACTCTTAGGAGAGACCACAATGCTATAAGTATTTTGATCATTAACCAGGTGATCCTGGGTGGCTCCTCCTTGTTGGAACCACTAAACAGGTGCATGTCATAAAGTAAGACATTACAAAGGGTGTTTTTCTTCCCAAGGCTGTCAAATCAATGTTGTTCCCAGAGACTTGACTAGAAGTGGAGATTTTTTTTTTTTTCCTGAACCATTACACAATAGGACTCTCTGAGGTTTTGAATGAATCTGTGTAACTGACTTCCCTCTGCAGACATGTAAACTTTCCCTTTTCTAGTGGGAATGAATATCTCTTCTCTACCTAGTGGTAGCTGCTCAGGAGTACCAGAGAGCCCAGTTACCTCCTGACTTACGCAAGTCTTGGGAAAACCAAATCATATACTCCAGAAAAATCCTGTTCTCCTTAGACTTCTCCCAGGTGAGGTCAGTATTGGTTGTTTACTCTCTAGAGTTATGACACAACTAATAAAAAAACAAAACA